>BMAC01000213.1:642170-680201 GCA_014905375.1 Phtheirospermum japonicum
TATATATATATATATATTTCTTAATTTAACATTTTCTTTTGATTATATCTTATTTAATTTAATATCTTCTTTTATTCTTCTAATATAAATATATAAGAAGTCATATATAATTAGAAAAAAATTCAAATACTTATCTTAATTAAAAGAAAACTTACTTATAAGATAATATTAATTAAAAAAAAACTTAATTATTTATTTTAATTTAAATATAAAAATATAAATTTATCTAATAATAATTAATAAATATTAATTAGACACCAATACAATACAACATGGGTTGAGAATACAATATTTTTTAAATTTCTCTAAGTATGTAACTAAGAATTATTATAGAATTTAATTTAAATATTAAGATCTTAAAATATTTAATAATAATTAATTAATTAAAATTAGGTAGAGGTTGAGCATGTAACAATTTTTGAACTTATTTACGTATGTAAATATGAAATTATTAACGAATTTAATTTAAATATGAAAATACAAATTATTTAACAATAAAAAATAGTAATTAATAAATAGTAACTAGCCATTTGTAAAATATGAGTTGAGAATACGATATCTTTTGAGTTTTTCTTAATTTTAGATTTAAAAACTCTATAATAATTATAAATATTTTTATATTTATCTTTTGATAAATCGCGTGTATGTTACCCAGGATTTAACAATATATATATATAACATATTAATTGTTAGCCATATTTTTTATTTACTATGGTTATATAAAAAAAAATATAACATAAGTAAGTTAAAGTTTTTTTTTCAATAATAAAACCTCCACTTTAAAACTATCTATTTAAATTATTAATTACATATATAACTCATGTCAAAGTTTACCACACATATCATATGTTATTTTAAGAAAATATATAATTAAATATAGATATAAAAATTAAATTTATTACTATATTTAATTTAAATATTATAATAAGATTAGAACGTAATTGAATATTTATTTACCTTATAAAAAACTTTGTTGCTGGGAAACAAATTGCTCCAAATCACTCTAATTTTAAATTAATAACAATAGTGGATAGAATAGAATTGATTCATATCCAAAGACCAATATGAATCAACAAGAACATAATTTTATTTCTTTTACTAGTGTATATTTCCGCTTTTCCAACCCACAAACTCATTAATTAATAGGAATAATGACTTAAATATTTCTTTTACTAGTGTATATTTGTTTTATATAGTTTCGGACAAAATAATGATCCAATGACCAGGACCAAGCAGCGGCTAGTCAGCCTTAGATGCCGCTGTCAGATTGCACGTGCGGGACCCAGCTGAGCACAAGATTTATTAATATCTCATATAAATATTGCACATACACAACTTTATGATTGTGACACGCTAATTTTTTTTATAACAACTTAAATTAAAGTAAAAAAGTGTTCTAATTCTAAGTTTGGACTTTGCTGGAGCCCACCTACAATGGATCCAATGGAGCGAGAAAATAATGAAACCCGTGAAGAGTAGGGCCCGTTCATATCATATCTACTTTTCCATCTACACCATCATATATCCCTATCCCTATAACTATATAATACATAATAGCTCTATCGTGCTCTCTGTCCCCAAATTGCTAATATTCCTTCAAAAAAATCTATTTGATTACTTTCTTAAAAAAATAATGAGATATTTTCCAATTTTATTGGGTATTATTTTATTTAAAAATATATATATTGTTACATGATCTCACTATAATTATTTGTGCTAACGTTATTCACAGTGGGATGATGTTTCATTAATTAGAGCAATTTTCTTATGGTAAACGGCAATAAGCAAATTCCAAAGAATTGAAAACCTATGCTTGATCACATCAAAGTATTTGGAATAGAAATGGTTTGACAACCGAGTTGTATAATTTAATCTAAATAGATTAAAAATGAACAAGAAATAAAAGTTAGAAGATTAGCATTTCTAGTCTAATTATCAGGAGATCTGATTCCCAAACACTATTACCAACTCCTAATTATATATATACTCCTGAATAATATTGTAACATAATCTACTGGGGAAAAAAAACTAAGTTACAAAAAGCACAAGTGACGATTTTTCTTTTATCTTTGTGCTGCAAACGCCTTCTCTTTTATGGCGTTTTTCTTCAATAAACCTGCATTAACGCATAACCACATAGGTTAGTTTATTAATAGAGTTAGAATAAACTCAAAATTAATTTCTTCTCTTCTATCAATATTCCTGACCTAATCAAAGATAAGGATAAAACCCACGGACATAAATGATAATAAATTCATACTTTCTGTTATTCAAAAACCCAACTGACAAGACGCCTCTCCATTAATAATTCTTGTGGAATTCAAAAGGGCCGTTTTAATAACACAAAATTAAGGGCGTCGAAATTGCAATTTATTAAAAAAAAAAAAGAAAAAAAAGTGCACCAATAATAACACTAAAATTGTTTTAATTCTATAGTAACAAGAAATAAGGAAAAAAATATATCAATCTAAAACCCAAAAGGCCAACTTGACACGAAAAGTTTTAGAAATACGAACCATATTCAAGACAACGAGCTAACTCAGATTTTAACACGATTTTACTGATTTGTCCTCATAAAATGTAGTTATGTTAAGTTTTTCATTATATATATTCCATATATTGAGCATAATTCGAAAATTTAAAACCAAGTAGGAACCCGGCCAAAAAAACTTAAATTGACACCTAGGCAAAAAAGAAAACTATTTTAGCTTTAAAATTAACATTAAACAAAAATAAATAAATAAAAAGAATAAAACACACACACACACACTCACTTTTCGTACTGCAATCCGGTGGATCTTCAAAGATTGATAACGATAATTGTTTATGAGCGACTCCGATATCAAAAAGTATAAGGCCCGAGCCCGGATCGTCGACAATTATATCCTTAACCGGAAGCCAAAGAAAAAGCTCTTCCTGCGAAAACCCCTCGACACCGGTGAGGCTGCCATAGGTGAGATTAGCACGCACCTCGCTCTCGTAGAAGGCCATGGTGTCGAATTTAGTCAGACACGGCCCGTCGAGAAACACTTCGAGCAGGCCCGAGCCCGAGAAAGTGAAGGACTTGACTCCCTTGGGGAGGAGGCCCGCGGGCAGGCCCATGGATTTGAGGAGATCATGGATGGAGGAGTTGGTGATCAGTGGAAGAGAGAGAAAGAAGAAGATGAAGAGGAGATGGAGGGAGTTGGGGTTATTATGTAAGAACGCCATATGAAACTAATGATGTGACAAAGGAAGGAATAAAATTGGTGATTGTTAGAGGTTTAAGGAGTGGTTTAGGGGAAATGTGGAGGGAGTTTTTGGAAAGTAGAAAGGCTGTTGAAATGGGGGTTGAAGAAGTTGAATGAAATTGTTTTGATGTTCCTTGGATATGAATGAGTTGATTTGGGGTTTCATTTAATTTTTATGGTAGGGACCCAACCCATACAATTATGGTTTAGGTAAGTTTGTACTAAATAAAATATAATCTGTCTGATTGCGTGTATCCATCCGATTTGTTAATATTTTTTATATTCTAATATATGTCTGGCATTGTTCGGATGCCACGTGTTGATATTTAATAGCTCCGCAAGTTGAGTTGTTAGCATGTGTTGGTTTATGTTAAAATATTGTCTTTCTTGAATAATTTGCATAGATATAAAATAATTTTTTTTTCATTTCTTATTTTCATTAAAATTCTAGGATTTACAGTATTTCTTCCGTTTCTCTTATTCCTCCAGTCGTTATCTTCTTCTTCAAAAATTCATCGACACAAATTCCCATCTCCAAAAATTAACAATTGATATGATTCTTCAATGAGGCAGAAAACGCAAGATTCGTCTGAGAATTCATCTTCAATACTATAACAACCATGCTTATTCCAATATTTTTTTTAAGTTACCATTTTTCCATCAATCATTTCATTGTAAGTCTTTTCTTTCTTATTAATATATTGGTATTTATCTTTATTTTCATTGTATTGATATTGAAGATCAATTTCAGTCCATATATATGGATTGTTCTCGATCCAATCATATTGTAAAAACTTTGTGTTGGGTTCGATCCGATTTCAATATCTGTAATTAGATTCATACGTCTATCAAATTTTGCGATCGATTAAATATTCAGATTTGTTAATCGTATTCAAATCGATTCAATAATTTGGATCAGTCTTTCATCGTTTTTTTTGTTCTTTTTAGATTCCACTTGAGTTTTTCTATCAAAACCTCTATTACTAATTCTTATCTGATTCTTTGTTAGATCCGACGACATAATTTCAAAGTTTTGTTTTCATTTTTTTTAAAGATTTTTGTTGGGATCGATGACCATCACACGACAATTTATATTCTAAAATATTTATTTTTACTATTTTAAATTTATTAATTAATATTTTCAAGATCCTTTACATCATTTTTATGATTGTTTATGTTTTAATTGATAATAATATTCAAAAAACAAATTCATTACTAAATAATTTAACATATTTAAGATGGTTATCTTTTATGAAAATCGATAATTTTACCATAATTATAAACCTGATAATTACTTTTAATTAATGATATGAAACGGCAAAATTATGTCATATGAAACCGACACTTTAACATATTTAATATAATCAACTTTTATAATTTTTGTTAAAACAAATAGTTATTATACAACATATATGAAAATCGATAGAAAAAATATATTTAACATAATTAATTTTTGTACCAAATATATAATTAATATATACTACTACATTTAGATCCATAATGTATTCAATACTATAATATACTCCATAATTTAATAAATTGTGTATGTAATAATTTATTCCATAGATTTGTAGTTTACATACTTAACTAAAATATTCATACCAAATATATACTAACTAATCAAAAAAGTCAAATGCTCATACACCGATTATCATATTTCTATTTATAATTGGACATTCTGTTTTAGTTATTTTATTTGCATTCAGTTTTTCTCAATCTTAGCCCTTTTCTTAAACTAATTATACTATAATAAATGGATACGTGTTTTCCGCACATGCTATAATTTATATTAATAATGTTGAGTTTAACTATTTTATAAATAAAAACATGATCTATATGTGATTTCCTCACATGATGTAAATAAATCATTTTAGATAATCTTACATTTTCAAAACAAATCATAAAAATTTGAATCTAATATATATTTACACTCATAATTATTATCTTATTTATGTCTGTATATAATTTAAGTATTGATTATAATAAAGAAATATATATATATGAATATAATATTGACTAGATAATTTAACATATTTAAAATAATTAGTTTTTGTTAAAACCGATAATTACTATACCATAATTATGAAAGTGATAATTACTTTTATTGATATGAAATCGATAATCACTTTTATTGATAATTACTATACCATAATTATGTGATATGAATCTGATATGTAACATAATTAGTTTTTAGATGTGATGCATTACATAGGATGTGATGCTATTTTAGAATCATGTACATGTTAACTAAGATAATAGTAAAAATCAAAGGAACATAAAAATAGCAATGTTAAAATATAAATAGCATTTTGTATTATTTAAATTAGTATCACATATAATGTAATATATCGGTTCCTAAGTTCCCACCTAGGGAATTGGTTCTCACATAATTTTAATCTCACACACACACACACACACACACACACATACATATACATACATATATATATATATATATATATATATATATATATATATATGATTAGATTCAAATGAGAATCATGTTCCTATATGTGAACTTAGGGTCAATTATGGGCCTTAGATCTAATTAAATGGATGGATCAGATTTTTTGTGTATTTCCTTATTTAATTAAAAGTATTAGGATTGTATAATAAAAGCACCGCTGGTGTATATAACTGAAAATATTAATAAAGCAATGTGATTGTATAATAAAAGCACTAGTTCGCAGGTTCGCATATAATGACATCGTTCCATTAGAACCCACCCATATATATATATATATGACAAGTAAACACATGTTCATTACTTATTGGGCTTCTTAGAGATAAAGATATACTCACAGTAAAAGCAATTGATTTGTCTTTTCATTTCAAATGGGGAAAAGAAAATATAGTAAATAAACTAGTTCTTAAGCTATGCGATATATGAATGTATTGTGATGATTAGGTGAATTCAATGATATAAAAGTATTAATACTGCATCATGCATTGTGATGGATTGGGTAAAGAGTTTAGGAAATTGAATAATTATTAATCACAAGCACTACAAAAAAAAAAAAAAAAAAGAGTTTTACCCTCTGTAATAAGCAAAAGTCCTCGGTAATCAATTTATCGAGGGAAAAATTGAGGGCAATGTCCCTTTGCAAAAATCCATCTTGGTAAAATTTATCGAGGGAAAATATGTCTTCGGTAAATTTTTCAAGGGATTACCGAAAGTTCATTTTTCAACAAATCCCGCAAACTTGAATCTGATTGCTATCGAAAAAATCGAGGGCATTATAACCCTCGAAAAAACTGAGGGCATTATTGCCCTCAATTATTTCGAGAGTATGGCTGGCCTTAATTATTCCGAGGGGGAAATTTGCCCTTGGTTTTATCGAAGGCCACACTCCCCTCAGTTTTTTTTAAAAGTATTTTTTTAATTATTATTATGAATCCCTATTTTTATTTAAAATTCCCCGAAAAATTCACAAACTAAAAATAAGACATTAAAACAAATCATTAATAAACAAGCAAATAAGTTAACTAATTATATAATTTTCATAAAATTTACAATGATTCAATTTGTTCAACAAAAATGTTAGAAATATCAAAAGTTTATCAAAACATCTGATCAAATGAGTCATATGACAGGGAGGCTGCGGCGGATACTGTTGTAATCGAGCTAACAGCTCGGCCATCTGCACGTTCACCTGCGTTTGAAATTGCTGCTGCTGCTCCTCCTGCTGCTGCTCACATAATAACTCGGACTCACTATACCTATGCTCCATCGCTTGCTTAGCTCGTCTCGTGGCCTCTAACTCCTCCCTCTACGTCTGGAGTTGCGCCTCGAGCTCCCTCAGATGAGTCTTGTGGTGCAAGGAGGAGGAAGAGCCATTGCCTCTAAAACCTTTTATAGACACCAACTTT
Source organism: Phtheirospermum japonicum (assembly GCA_014905375.1). Lineage (NCBI taxonomy): Eukaryota > Viridiplantae > Streptophyta > Magnoliopsida > Lamiales > Orobanchaceae > Phtheirospermum > Phtheirospermum japonicum. The sequence continues at coordinate 649,271 of BMAC01000213.1, forward strand.
CCGAAGAAGACGGTGTCGTAATGTTAGCCCTTACTCGATCTGATGACGTCGTTATAAACAAGGCCAGGGTCAACCTCGTTGTCCGGATCCTATGAAGAAGCACGTGCCTTATTCAGATGTCGCTCATACTCCTCCTGAAATACAAGTCGTTAGTAAATTTTACATTAAAACTAAAATGTGTTATCGCTTGTGCGTATACAAAAATCTGCTACCCAGTGGCCGGCTCACCCATCTCCTGCTCTTGCTTTGAAATAAAATTATCAGATAATTAAAAGTAAAGAAACATTAAATAATGTATTATGATCTGAAATTACTTACAATATCATAAGAATAATAGATCGTAGATCTAGAGCCCCCCCAGTGTGCTTCGACATCCCAGTACCCGGTCCAGCGGACTCACTCTGCCTACTGACACTACACTATTCGGACCTCTTCTTATTCTCGGGCTTATCCCACTCTACATTCCATGCCCTAGTTGAGATGCATGATTTATAAAATTTAAATTATATAATAATAACATTTTTTTAATTTAATAAAAAGACATAAGAAAATCATTTACCTCCACACACCCTCGTCAATGATCATCGATGGCTGACCAGTCTAATCAAGAAATTGCTTATACTTATTAAGTCGCTTCCCATACTTGTCCCCCATCGTGTGGGAAAATGCCAACTGCATAGCTTGTGGAGTATACATGCCCGTGTCCCAATAACAAAGTTCCAACAAAACAAATAATAATTAAAATTCAATTGATACATGATTCTCAAGTTACATTAATGATTAATAAATTTAAACATAAAATAATAATTACCTAAAACATGTCCCACCACAATCGACAAATATCCTCAGGGACTGCCTTAAACTGCCACCCGGCGAGATGAAGCTCCTTCTCCATGATCACCCGAAATATGTTGTTCAGCCTGACCTCTCTGCTATGTAGCCTGTAATTGTTTTTGTGGTTACAAATATTATTTAATAATAATGATGATTATAATTTTATAATTATTGATTTACTTACTTCTTTCCTCCAATATAAACAAGGTATATCCTCTTTGGTGGGACCGAGGGCTATCAAAATGTACCTGCATCGGAATGTGTCAGTGTCGATGTAGAAAAATTTGGTGTCGATGTTAAATGATCAGTACCAAGGCCCACGTAATCATCATTAAAATCAGTTAAACGATTAGCTCACTCCATATTTGATCGACTTAGATTGGATCCGCGTCCATGACCCCCCCACATTTGATAAAAGTAACTATAATACGATCATATTACAAAATACCAATATATACCAACCATTTTAATAGATCCAAATATATAATTAGTTAAAATAAGAGTGTTTTACAATATGCATAGTTTACACATATTTCAACACAATAAATCCCTTTTAAACTAATCATCTGAACCGACACTCTCACTATTAAAGTATCTCCAAACTCATCTTCGTTTGTGTCTCGATCTGTATCTTGATCGGTGAGTAACTCTTCTTCTATATCATCATTTGCCTCGTCACCAAGCTCATCCACGTCATTATCAGTGGGATCGTGCAACTAAAAATCGACATCATCCAATTGTACTGGATTGCGTGTATTTACAACTTTCTCTTGAAATGATTGCTCTGGTAGAGGCTCGATAAACTCAACATTTGATCTCACCTTGTACTTACAAATTGCCCACCTATCCAAATTGTCTCGTTTCAAACTTGGGTACGCATAATAGTATACTTGTACAGCCTAGGCAACAAGTACAAAAGGTTCATATCTATTGAATCTAAGCTTATGATTGATATTGACAAGCTTATAATGTGGATGAACTTTTGTGCCTGTCGTAGTTGGATCAAACCAGTCGCACTTAAACAATATCATGTTTCTCTCCAATAGCCCGATGTATTCGAGCTGCACAATTTCTATGAGATAATCGTAATAATCATACTCGGCCGCCCCATAGTTTAATATAGGGGTGAGCAAAAAACCGACCGAACTGAACCGAAATTTTCGGTTCGGTTTTTTAAAAATTCGATTCGGTTTTACAAAAAAAATTCGATTCGGTTTTAACCGAAATATAATTAAAAAATAAAAAAATATAATTTTTATATTACTTATTATTATTTTTTATCATATCGGTTCGGTTCGGTTAATTCGGTTTTAAACATATTTTCGGTTTAGTTCGATTTGCAATTTTGTAGAAATTTTGGTTTTCGGTTTTTTCGGTTCGGTTTGGAATTTTATACAAATTTCGGTTTCGGTTATTTCGGTTCGGTTCGGTTTTCGGCCGAACCGACCGAATGCTCACCCCTAGTTTAATACTTTAATGCATACTCCACTGCTCGATGTTGATTTGTTATCCGTGCTCGACTATGTGAAATCTATAACTATTTATCTTACATCTAGTATATGTTTTCACATATCATGATAAAACCTCTGCTAGGCTCCTAATGTTCACGTCAATCACATTGTTTGAATATCTAGCCATTAATGTTGAAAAATCATTTATAATTTAGGAAATATAACAAATAAACACATTCAGTAGTTAAATGATATGTAACTTTGGATTGAACAACTTACGTAATGTTGGAACCAATCGGCAAATTCATTTTTCAATTTTTCATTGAGCCTATTTTCTGTAATATTTGGTTCGAGACGTTGAATGCTCTCCGTGTAAATATTACATCATTTGTTAGAAAACTGAGTAAAAATTATTAGTACATTATATATATATTTACTTACAAAATTAAAAAGATTATTCATACCTAACATATTCTTGGACCTCTTCACAATTTAGCAAAACGTATATCCTTGCAGCGTTATATTCTTCTTCGGTCAAGAATCTTTTTCCCTTTCCAGCCTGTGGCTTACTAGGTGCATTGTGATCGCCAAAAGTGATCAAGGGATGTGCCGGACTGTTCATCCATGATCTGTGTTGCTGCCATTGACAAGAATTCTTGGAACATTCGGGGTCTCTTCATGTTGCAGAGCTATTTAAAGAATGAATTTCCCAAAAGCCCAGATTGTGCATAGATAATCTTAATCCTCTAAGAAAGGTTCGTATTTTGTCACCGCCTTCATGAACTACATGATGTAACTTTTTAGAGACTCATTTGATTATTGGAACACTATGGATATTGTCTTGTAAGGGGATAAACTTTCTTTTGGTAGACATAAAGTAGTTGTGGAATGCTTTTCTTAGCTGTGGACTCAAATGGATTAAATATCTGGGTATCATTCAGTACCAGCAGAGGGGACATTCATCTAGAGTCAGGGAAAACATTCAACAACAGGCCGCATCGCACATGTTGTGCAAGTCCATCAGGTTCTGGTAGTGGCTTAGATGCGAGTCTAGGTCGAACTCCCCAATATAAATTGGATTTTAGAATCTTTAAGTTTTTGGTAAGATTTCTAACCTTTTTTTAATCGATAATGGGGAGTTGATATTATCGAGTGGGAGCTCATATGGATTAGGTCGGTACAAAGGTCTCTGCTCTAACTCGGTGATTTCTTATTTTAGGAGTTCCACCTTTGTAGAGTTGTCTCGCAAGGGGTGGTGTGGCTCAGTCTGGGTGTACACACTCTTGTCTCCTAACCATTTTTGCACCTCGATCCGTCCTCTTCCATGGACAGACCTGGTGGGTTCTGGTTCTATTGGCCACCTATTTCTTTTCAAAGCCTATCAAACGCGATATGGTCATAGAAAGTGAGCCTCTAGTAAATGCGTGGCTTTGTTGTTGGCTCTTTGTAAGTCATCTCATCCTCAACGACCTTCCTCTTACTTCTATTAAAGGTGTTATTCTCTCATAGGTTAGATTAGGACTGTACCTCAGACGGCTTGCCATGCGCATATTATTTATTGATGGACTCAGGGGAGAGGATGGCCTGAGTTGCCTTTTTTTTTTTATTGAAGATTCCATCCCCTTCATGAAATTAGGGTGTTTTAGTAGGGAGATGATTGAGCTCTAGTTCGCTTCTGGTTGTCCAGACTAGACAATTTGTTCTTGATCAACTCTGTTCAAGTTCTTTCTCGTCGAGGTTTTCTCTAATGGGTTCATCATTAATTCTTAATGAGACAATGAGTATGAGACTTTTCCTAGAAAAAGGCGGCCTATCAAAACATTTTTTTGGTAGAGACGTGTGGGGATTTTTTTTTTCCTTTTTGGGGAACTAGCCATAAATGTCAATAATGAAAGTAACAAAAGGGATGAGCTATTTTGTAGCTCGTTGGGCAGGTTTTATGTGGGTTTTAGTGACAAAAGCCTTCCCTTAGCACCATTTGTTAATGGCAAAAAGCTGAATATCAAAAAATAACCCCAATATCACACACACACATGAGAAGAATAAAGACATATAGGCAATAAAAACACTAAGAGAAATATGAGAGAGTTGGAGTAGTTTGTGTTTATTTCTCATAGATTTAGGTTATCCTCTTAAGGGAGAAACCTTTTTTACAGAACTCACTCGCCACTCCTTATTTTTCTCCCTTTTTCCTTAGTTGAGAATATGTTATATTTATAGGCTTTGTGAAAAGATCTCCTCAACCCTCCTTTCGAGGGGCTATTTATACTCACAAGCATTAATCATAGGTTTTCATCATGCCTTGCCATGTGGCGCTTTTGTATTGGGTGTAAAAATGTCTCCTCCCACCGACTTATTCCATTTCCTCGTAGTTGGCAGACAAGTTGTCCTCTTCTGTCATCGACTTGCAATGATAACGCCACTATGGCGGGTTCCTTGGCTCTGTGTCTATAGGTTGTACTATGTGTGGACCATGGTCCTTTTTAATAAGATGTTACTCATTCTTCTATTAGCTCAGCTTTAATGAGATTGTTTAGAGAGTTCATTCATAGTGACCAATTGACATTGCCCGTTCCTTCGACACAATCTTCATCCTAATCGAGAATGACATGTAGCTTATTTGGGGTCATGAATCCATTGAGGCTCATCTTATCTGGAAGTCTGATTCGGATGAGCACCAATATGTCCCATTATCAATCTCATCCACCTTATGAAAGTCCTTATTCTCCTCGCGATCCTTAGTCGGCCATTCAATATAGCCCCGGGATGCGAGAATATGATCTTAATGAATTTTACTCCTATCTACACCCATTTTTCCATAGGTTCCTCTGAGCAACGATCTGCTTAACTTTATCTCTGAGTACGATGCCATCACTTAAATGTTTTATCTTCAAGGCTTCAACAAGGATCAAGTGAAGATGTGATGATTTCTTATACGTTAAAGGATCATGCAAGGATGTGGTTCATGGATTTAGAACTCGATTCCTTGGTAATGTGAGATGAGGTTTATAATTGCTTCATGGAGATGTTATATTATCCCCCACCTAGTCCCTACACTGTGATCTATAATCATTATGTCCTACCTCAAAATTCTTATAATATGAGCTATAACACTTCATACCTTCCACCTGCCTCCCATTCTTATTACCCACACCATGATTCATATGCTCCACTCACATCAAATTCTTATGATCTAAGTTATGAGCCATATGACCCGCCTCCCAAAAACTAAGATTTGGGATATATTGATTTATTCTCCCCATACATCACATTCTTATAATCTGAGCTATGATTATTATCCTATATCCCTTTTAAGCAATAATACATGCTACGTTTATCATATTGCACCCCCTTCACCCGTTTACATATATGAGGCTCGTGCTGAGGTGAAACGACTTACTTTTGATGAATTTTTGGTTCTTGATGTGGTGGATCCCACATTATTTGTTTGTGATTTAAGTTTAAATGCTTTATTTGAGGATGTGTATAAGGTGGTAGAGATTGAGGTTGAGGACTTGGACGTGTGCATTTCTCCTCTTGTGCTTTTTGAAAATATATTGGATGAGAGCGTAGGGGTTTTGCCTTTAAAGATCCCATTAGATGTTCATGATTTGAGTGTACTTGGTCTTTATAAGGATGATGGAGTTATGGTGCCAATTTTTGAGAAGATTGAGATTGCCGAGCCTCTTCTAGCACCACCTGATGCTTTATTAAATCTTGAGGTGGTGGAAGAAGTTGTCGAGAAACAGTTTAATCCCCCTCTCTTATTTCAGAATGATGCTTTACTTTCTTGAGAGTGAGGAGGTTGTGATCAAGGAACCAACGTAGTTAGGGTTGCCCAAATGTCATTCAAAAACTTGATCGCTTCCCACTTTATGGGTTGATAATCGAGTAATAATAAAAACTTGTTCATTTATTGTATTCTATCTAACTGCAATTATACGGCGTAGATGTAGTATAAAATGAGAAAGGTCGCTTCCACAATGACCATATATCTATTAAATGTTTACAAGTAATATAATATAGATAATATAGTTTTATCTAAATAATATGAAAGATGATTTGTTATTTTTATTGTACGAACAATGATCGTAAACTAAGTAAAAATATTAATTAATAATTTATCCAAAAATAAATCAAGTTTTAGAAGATAGAATATATCATGATATGGGGAATATTATAGGGTTTGGTATCGCAATGAATTCTCAGTTTTATTCCTCTTTGATCAATCAAGTATTGTTTATGATTCAACTCACATAAGCCAATCACAAATATAATTTAACCCTTCTCTCGAAGTGATTAGATTGTTGATTATAAGTATGAAATAACATCTATGTTCAGAATCGTACTTAAAACTCTAAAAGGTTATATATATTTGTACGACTTCACTACTAATCTCAAACCTCTCGGACTTGTTGATTAGAGTATTTCGTGTTTGGAAGCCTATTTATAAACCTCATCTCTCGAATCTTAGTTTATCAAGCTATTAGTTATAAAAGGTTTTCAATCAATCACAACTTAAAACATGCACAAATGTTCATAAATCACTTATGCATTAATGAAATCAAATACAAAAAATAGAAAAGTGATCATACTCAATTGAAACAAAGATTAGAGCGTTATTCATTCATTATTCTCCAAGCCCCTAAATAAAAAAAAAGATCTAGCTCATGTTCATGAAATAATCTAGACAATTCATCGAACATATAGCATTCATAATTAAAAACTTAGAAATGATAAACTGTATGGAATGTGTGGATCCTTCAATCTTTGTACTCCTGGTGTATCTTCTCCGAATCACTCTCCTTGCTCTCTAACTCACAAATTCTGAAGCTATTCTATGATGATGGTGATGTGTGGGATGTCCAGCTGTCTAGGATGCATTTGAACTTGTTTTAGACCTCCTTTTTATAGCCCATAATGAAATCTTCAACATTAAATCGTATTTGTAACGGTTTCTGACCCAATTGCGACCGTGAAAGGAGTCGCAATCACTTTCCAAATAGCACCCAGTAATGACCTGAGTCGTGACCGTGAAAGGGGTCGTTACTGGTCTTCGTGAAAACAACACACAATAACGACCCAGGTTGCGACCGCGAAGTGGATCGCGACTGGGTCTCTGGGCCCAGTTGACTTCCTGCACTTGTGGGCTTGCTCCCAATTTGGCCCAACGGACTCTTTTCATTCTTATCTTCAGTCTAAATCTTCACTCTTTGTACCCTTATGCTCTTTTAAGTCTAATTTAGCTCCAAAATCAAATAAAAACAACACAATAATACCTAACACGTAATAATATCCAAATAATATAAAATCAAACTAAAAGATGTTATAAATGCACAAACAGTGGTTGAAACCTAATCAGATAAGTCCCAATATGTGCATAAAAACTTTTTATCAACTCCCCCAAACTTATTGGTTTGTTCATACTCGAAAAAACAAAAGACAAGAAATAAACATTAGTATGGACATGGTAAAACGAGGATGGTTTATTTGCTTCAGAAGTATCTTTTTCAAAAATATACACACAAAATCAAGACTCAATTGAAACACCCTTTTTACCTTTAACCACTTTCTTCAAAACAATGATCCTTACGATGTAAGTGTTTCGCTCATCACACGAGTGTTTGATTAGGATATATACGCTTTATATCAAATCAATGCATGCACTCTAACATAAGCTTGCAAAATGTTTACAAAAGACAAGAATCAAATAGGTCTTTTATTAAGGTTGTAATGTAGGCTCTATGGTAAAGTACGAAATATTTGGATAAAAGTGATTAAAATGCGAACTAACGCACAAGAATATAACAACTACACTCTTTTAAAAATTTGAAACTTTTCAAATGCTTCACTTTATCCTCTAAACCCATTATTATGAAAAAATTTAACCTATATGACTTACGCTATCAACCAACCCAATTTGTTACCAGAAATTACTAAGCTTCTTTCTATTTACTTGGAGCATTATTGAGACTTTGCTTCTTATTAACTAAACTAAATATAAACACAGACTTTATGGCGTAAGCTTTAAACTCCTACCATCAAAGTTCATTATTCTTGTAACTTTGATTCCTATTAAAAAAAATATTTGCACCCAACATCACGGACCTCAAGGGCGGCAAGGTCGGCTTCTCCCCGCAGGACAATGACGGCATCATCTCTGCCTCCTTCGTCAAGTCCGTCGAGACTGTCCCCTATAACATCTCCGTCATCCAGATCTCCATCATCCTGCCTTCCTCCGAGGGGGAGGCACCGGCGCCAAGCTAGAGGAACATCTCGACGCTCATGTTGATTCATGTCTGCAAGGTGTTCACCGAGATGCTGTTGGCGAATTTGGACATGGAGGAGACATTCGAGAGAAACGTGGAGAGCGGGCTGATGACTTTCTACCCCAGCGACGACGCGATAAAGGGTTTCATGCCCAAATTTAAAAACCTAACCGCCTCCGGCAAGCAATCGCTGCTGGAGTACCACGGGATTCCGATTTATGAGTCGATGTCCAGCTTGAAGTCCAGTAACAAATTGACGAACTCGCTAGACACCGACGATGCCAGGAAGTTTGATTTCATGGTGTTGAACGATGGCGCCGACGTGATGATTATGATGATGAAGATTGTTAATACCTTGATTGATGGGGATCTGAATAGAAAAAAAGTCGAATATGAATAGAGGAGATTCATGGTGATGGGGATTAGGGATTGGGGAGATGAGATCTGAGACGGATGGATAGAGGAAATGACAGAGAACTAGGGCAAATTGAATAAAATTAAAATTTTATTACATTCTAGAACATCTTTTTAAAAGACGTTCTAAATAATTGCATATACGAGAACATCTTTTGTAAAGGCGTTATAAATAATTGCATATATCATAACGTCTTTTGTAAAGACTTTCTAGATATTGAATATACCAGAACATCTTTTTTAAAGGTGTTCTAAATAATTGCATATAACAGAACGTCTTTTGTAAAGGCATTCTAGATATTGAATATACCAGAACGTCTTTTTTAAAGGCGTTCTAGTATATGACTCTTTTATTACAAAAATGCCATCGAATGACATTTTAGAACGCCTTTACCTGAGGCGTTCTAGAATATCTATTCTAGAATACTGTTTCTGCACTAGTGATTAGTAGTCTTTTTCTAGCTTTTTTCTTGCTTCCATTAATTCTTCACTTTGTAATAGAGCAAGCAAGATCTAGACACATAGTCGATGAACTTGAAACATGAGAGGATCCGTTTGGCTGTGGTAAATTCTTCAAGGCAGAAATAGCAAGAGAATCTCTAACGTAACCCTCATCGATGATTTTTCCTGCTTCCTTGTTTCCTTAGCACTCCAACACAAGATTATAATACCTTCGCGATATGTCATGACGCCAAGGAATGGCATCAGCAGGCTCTCCATTTTACTCTCCACTTTCCCAAATTGTGCTTTTTAACATGTCCCAAACACCAGATTTGGCAATTATTATCCACCTCTTCAGTATATATGCTCCTGAGATTTTCATACAATTATGATTATGAAGTATTCTTAAGCTATGACAACATAAGATGCCACGTTCCTCAAAATTCTTGCAAGAGCAAGTGATTAGGTTACTAGTAGCAGCAAACATCACATATACGATACCCCCATCACCATTGTAAGTAGAAATTTTATAAGTAGTTATTATCACATCTTGATGAAACTCTTCATAATTAGTTGACAATGTTGCAATATATTTAGCCTCAAACTCTTCGAGCACTCTTAACATGTACACCTCAGAAGCATGCTTCAACATCCTAGTAAATGGCAGGAGAGTTGGCGAAATTGACCTTGATGACTGGAACTCGTTAGCTGTTTCATTCTTCCTCCAATTCTTGACTAGGTTCATGAAAATCCCATAAAAACTAGTCAAACTCGTTATCTTCTTTGAGATGAATATAATTACATTTTTGTACTCTCACTTCTTTGCAAGGAAAGCATCCAGACAGAAAAGAAGTCTTTGTTTAAGGTTGTGCACCATTTGTCCCTTAGATCATACAATCGCTGAAACCATGATCTGTCTTCCAATCCATATTTTGAATCCATATGACTCCAATAAGACTCAAACTCATGCTCATCAATACATCTACACAAGAATCTCTTAAACGACTCTCTATGGAATTGTTTGATTTTAACTGCCCAAACCTACTTATAAGATTCTGGTAGATGTCATTGGCAAATCCTATGCTTTGCCCAAGGAAAAACCTACATGTGGGAAAAGAATAATTATTTCGTATAAGTATCAGTTCTAAAACTGTCACTTTTTTGACTACAAATGTACTAAAAGTGTTATTTTTCATTTAAAAAATATTGATTTTAAATCAAAATGCAAAGTGAAATATTGTAAGCAAAAAGTGACACTTGGGGGCCCGAATGTGACTGAAGTTAGTGGAAAAGTTAAAGTCTCAAAAAAAAAAAAAAAGTAGACTAACAAAAGAAAATTATGATGATCTATGAATATTACAAGATATAGAATGTGCACCTTTTCTATTGCATTAGCAATTGCTTGATCTTGATCATTGAATATAGTGACAGGACATTTCCCTCCCGTGGATTTCTTAAAAACCTCAAAAACCCACTCAAATGATTCTGTTTTCTCACACGACAAGAATGCACAACCCAACATAACGATTCTCCGTTGATGGTTAACACCAACTATTGGAGCACAAATCAGATTATATCTATTTGTTCTATAGGTCGTGTTAAATTTTACAACATCCCAAGTAATTCATAGTCTTCTTTCATCATCGAGTCCCTCCAAAACACATTAGTTAATTTAGCCTCCTCATCCAACTTAACTCTAAAAAGGTCCTACTCATCAGATTGTTGCTTCTGTAAAATCTCAACAAGTTTATGTGCATCCCCACCTTCTATTTCTTTAATTTTTAAACGATTAACAAAATTCAAATGGCCTTTGATCGTGTAACCAATATTTTGATCTCCACCCGCTTCATGGGCCATATAATGATAAGAATCGGTTGGTCTCATTCCGAAAGAGACCATATCTTATAAACTTTACATTTTTCAATTGTAACTTTTATCCCAGAACGATGTAGGTGGCCCCACTCTGTTCTAGTAAACGGATGATTATACATTGTCTTATGTTCAATAACTACATACCACCCATCATCATTTAATTTACCCTCATTGAAGCACTAAACCCTGTACGCGTGACATGATATTTATTCTTTGATGTATATGATTTCCTAAATCTTTCACAAGAGCACATAAAGTAATGCTCGATCACAACTCCATCTTCAGTTTTCTAGAAGTTGATTTACGAAAACTGAAGCCAAGTGCACGACCATGTTTCTTATACAACTCATATATATCATTAATCTTTCTCCTAAAATCCAACCAGGCACATCTACACAATTCACAATAATAAACTTATAAGTATTAGGACTTTTAAAGATAGAGTAAAAGTGATAATGGTATTATATAAATGTGACAGTGTTTTGCATAAAAAGTGACAATATTCAACCAACATACTTAAGAATCGAATAGTGACAGTTACTTTGTAGCAATAGATTTCATTTCTACTAAGTGACTAAGGTATATATGGAAAGTGTCAATGTTTTGCATAGAAAGTGACAGTTTCCAACTAATAAATTACTGTTAAAAATTATCATATATAAAACAATATATAATTTCGAAAATAATAACAAATAATGTAAAGATTACCTTCTTCAATTATATTAAGTTGTTCGTGTTCATTTATAGGTTTGAAATTAGGGGTTTCTGCATCATCCCCATCCAAACAAATCATAATTTATGAATTGAAACTTTCATGCTCCATTATATGTATGAAATCCACGTCAATCAGTTGTGGATCCGTAGCGAGGTCCCGGTAGAGTCGCAGCGGAGGCACGGATAAATCCGAACTACGAAATTAGAATCCGAACTAAAAATATTGATGATGAGATTTGTTGCGTTAAATTTGCGTCAATCAGTGATACATCCATGACAGAGGCACGATCGATGTCTTTTTTATCTTTTTAGGGCTGGGGGTGGGTTGGGGAGAGAGAAACAACCAGATGAAGCCATGACGTAGGTACGGCGGAGTAGAGGCACAATCAGATGTAATTTCTTCTCCTATAGCAGAGGGGCGAGAGAGTTTGCAGACGAGGAGAGGAGATTGCAGACAAGAGAGTCAAGAGAGGAGAGAGAGAGAGTTGAGAAGGGGGCTATATTTAGCCCACGGAACTGTTAGTTTTAATTATATATGAAACCGAATTAGCTTGACAAATTCAAATTCAATGTGAATTTAAACTATCATATTGTAGGGGATCCGTATGATTATTAGCTACTGATCAATGCAAGCAATGAAACAAACATAATGTGTGTATATATAAATCCAAACCCAAACAAATGAAATAACTCCGATGGTTTAATATGAATAGTGGTATCCCACAAATTCTGTTGAATCCTGTGAAGTGAACGAGGCGTGAAAGAGTTGTAATAACCTTTCTCCTTGATAATTATTAAGCATTATCCACTTGCAAAACTGTTTTTTTTTTAAACAAACAAACGCGTCTTTACTCGTACAAACCAAACCAGAAAGAAGCGGTGACCTGGCAAATTAATCTACGTGGCAGGATTGAATTGGCTCTTTCATCAGTCGTGACAGGTAGTGTATGTCTAGTGGATCGGAGCGAAAGTGGTAAACCCAGCACTCACAAAACCACCCCTTAACGCCTGAATTTACAGAGATTCCGCCGTGGACTTCCAAAATCAATTGCCTTCACATTCCCAATCCGAAAAACCCTAGCCTTACCCAGCACCAGATACTCGTAATTTCTCTGATCTCTTTCTTTTACTGCTCAATTATTCAATTCATCTATTGAAATGTGCGAAGTCTATGATCTTTATTTCTTTTTTTTTTCAGTGATTGTAGCCTCTGATCTGATTGTTTATTCAGTGCTTGGAAATCGTGGATTCTATTAAACTGGCGCGATTCAGTTTTTTTTTTTTTAAATATAATTCTCGTACAATCTATATATTGTTGCATGTTTCTATTGATTTGATTTACCGTGTGCTGTAGCAAGCATTTACCTTTTTAGGCTGAATTGTTCTCGTCTAGTTTTAATTTTAAATTGTGCTCTGGGACCATCTTTTGCTTAAATTTTTGCAAAGCTGATTTTTTTTTTGATGTCCATTTTCCTCTCGTTTGGTTTCTCTCCGAATATTCATGTATGTGTTTTTCAATCATGTCAAAATTTAATTTGGTCAAAAACTGATAATCATGTTTAATGTGTTTCAGGACGAAATTTGGCTGTGATGAATTTGAACTAACACGTGATCTGGTGGGACAGAACGAGAAAAACATTTCTTGATTCCTTTTCAGCTTCATTTCTGATTTTTTTACTGCATTAGTAACAAAAGTCAAGATACAGCGACCAGGTTCAGGGGGCGACTTGCCCCAGAGTGGCGAGTTTAATCCTTTCCCTGTGGCAAGGAGGGTGAACTCCTTCCAAGCTGTCGCAATGGACGATGACATGGAGGGTGGGAACCTGGGGCCTTATCAGGAAAGGCCAAGGACATTCCCTAACATGCGTACTAAACCTTACACCCCTCTTGTAAGTGCATTAATTGACCTAATGTTTTCTCTAAGTGGCACATATCATTATAATGTTTACTATTCTTGTACTCTAATCAGCTCAATTTGAACCTCTATTGTATTTTAAGCCCATACGTGCTCAATTGCATGCTCATTGCCTTATGATTTGTGGTTTGAAGCCCACATGGATGCCAAAGCCGCTTTTGAATTGCCTAGTAATGTCTAGCATACCGAACACATGCTATGTTCATCAAACTTGTAGGATATAAAGGTTTCATTATCCATTGTTTTAGTTTAGTTAGTTAAAAGCATAGCCAGAGAAGGGCTACAAGAAAAAGTTCTGGACTGCTCGTTGTATTTTGGGATGGGAAGACATGCCTTTTATTGGTCTTACAGAATCTTTTTGAGCCATCGATCTTCACTGAAGTAATTATGATATCTGACTTCAGGATCTTGGCTTTCTTTGCTATATACACTGCAAGTAACTCGAGCCTCCTACTTTTTTTCTGATAAGGGGTGATATATTTAAATGAAAGGATTGTGAAGCTGTTTTTTCTTTTCTCTGTTATGAGTTGCATTTTCTGGATGTGTCTGTCATATTAAGTTCTGTTGCATTGTAATTTTTTCATTTTGCTCAAGTATTGACTGGCAAATGCTTCACGCAGATCTTTCGTCTACTCATGAGAATAAATACTCGTGTTCTTTTGGTGCTTCTTCTCTTTGGACTTGGAGCTCTTTTATACATTGGTGCAAGTACATCGCCAATTATTGTGTTTGTATACTCAGTATGCATAGTCAGTTTTCTCGTGTCTATATACCTTACAAAGTGGGTACTCTCTAAGGATGAGGGGCCTCCTGAGATGGTGCAGGTGCGTCTTTTTTTGTTTAGGTACTTTTTCCATTGTGTTAATTTTCCTTTGAGATGCACCGATTTTTTGTTATTCGTTCCATTTTTAATATTCATGATAAGAGAAGGCATAGGCTATTATAAATTGAAACCAATAATTTTGCGTCTGGAATAGTTTTTGAATTCAATATTTCGTGCTCCCAAAGATGAAGTCTAAATTGCTGAGTTTGGCTGTGAAAACTAGGTCTGAAGACATGCTGATTTAATATTATCCTGTTTCATTTTATACTGCATCTGAAGTTTATTTTGTTGTCTTTGGTCTTGAAAATTATGATTGACTTTGCGTTTCACTGGCCGATCTTCAATAATGAGTTTTGTGTTTGAGGCAATATATGAGTTCCTTAGTCGGTGTTTGGTGGAGGGCATAAATATATCTAACTGTAATTGCCCCTACCTTTGTTGCACCCATCTCTGTGTCGCCATTTTTCTCAAATGTATGAATTTTGGTGATTGCGCAAATGAAAGTAGAAATAATGTTTTTTAACTTTTGTTTTACACTTTCCCGAATGAATTTGTCTAACTTAAAACCTTAATTTTGCATCTTCATTATAAAAAAGGATGCTGCAAAAATGTGTGCTCTTAAGCACATGGGCTAGAACACCGTACATCAGCTCAGAAATAGTTCTAGCAATCTGCTATTAAAATATTTTGTGGTCAGACTTTTTTATCTTAGATAATTTACTTTTCATCCAGTATGTTTGTTAAAATTGACACATGCCCTTAATCTGACTTATCATATCCATAAGTGACTTCTTAAATATAGTTATCCCGCTTTGGTTGAGATACTAGCATAGTTCTTAGCTGTTATTTTCTAGGTTGATGCTTATTATTTCCTGTTCCAGGTTTTCTCTGCTCAGCACGACTTAATAAAAATTCAATAAATTCTGTTATTTTTATTCTTCATTTTTCAAGATTTTCTGTTAGTTTCAATACCTTGATCATATTGTCTTTCTTTTTAGATATCAGATGCTATACGTGATGGTGCTGAAGGTTTCTTTAGGACCCAGTACGGAACTATCTCAAAGATGGCTGTTTTACTAGCACTAATAATCCTTAGTATATACCTGTTCCGCAGTACAACTCCTCAGCAAGAAGCTTCTGGTTTGGGGAGGTAATTATTGACTAACAATTTAGCCTATATTTGTCACAATAGTTCTAACAATAAATGTTGTGTTGATGTGCTCTGCCCGTGGGGATGCAGGTCAACCTCTGCCTTCATAACTGTTGCTGCTTTTCTTCTTGGAGCTCTTTGTTCTGGGGTTGCTGGCTATGTCGGGATGTGGGTCTCTGTACGTGCAAATGTTCGAGTGTCAAGTGCAGCAAGACGATCTGCAAGAGAGGCGTTACAGGTTTTCTTTCATTCGATATATCTACTTCATGTTCAGCTTGAAAGAACTTTAGATTTGATGAGTTGGCCTCACTCTTTTGCAGATTGCTGTTCGTGCTGGTGGTTTTTCTGCTTTGGTAGTTGTTGGAATGGCTGTCATTGGTATTGCTATTCTCTATGCCACCTTTTATGTTTGGTTGGGGGTAGATTCATCGGGTGGCATGAAGGTTACTGATTGTGAGTTTCTGCTTCTCATCTTCCCACCTTAACAAACATTGAGATGCTACTCTTTGGCAGTTGTGTGTTTTTCCTTATAGATTTGCTAGTATATTGCCATTCATACCTTGACCCTTCTTTTTATCTTTCAGTGCCTCTTCTTCTTGTTGGATATGGTTTTGGAGCTTCATTCGTTGCACTTTTTGCTCAGTTGGGTGGTGGGATATATACAAAAGCAGCTGATGTTGGAGCTGACCTTGTTGGAAAGGTGGAGCAGGGCATTCCTGAAGACGATCCGCGCAATCCTGCTGTCATTGCTGATTTGGTATGGCGGTTTCTTTTATATTATTTTATTCAAGCTCCATTGGTTTGTGAAATTCATGAGAACTAGTCATGTGTCGTCTTAATCTTCTATGATGAATGTTTCTCAGTATTTGTTTCCTTTTTCGTGATGGATATTTTCATCATTGACAAATTAAAGGTTGGAGACAATGTTGGTGACTGTGCTGCCCGAGGTGCTGATCTGTTCGAAAGTATTGCTGCGGAAATAATTAGTGCAATGATACTAGGTGGAACAATGGCGCAACGCTGTAAAATTGAAGGTATATGCTTGGATCTCTAATCTACATGCAAATATGTCTTGAAACTGAATGAAAGTTTAATTTTTGTTTTTCTGAACATTTTTTCAAAAATGTGTTCTGGACCTTCCGGTTTCGCATGAAGGAGAATCTCCATAGACCAGATATTGTATTCTTTGATGTTTGAGTTTTTTGAATGTAACTTGCCCCTATATTCCTGCTAATTTCTCATTTGCAAATTGGCGGCCTTTCGTGCTTTCTATTAATTTTTCATATTTTTGGCTGTCATTTTTAAATCCCACTATCTAACTATGTTTCTCTTCTTGCCTACAAATATTATTACTCGAAGTTTTTGCATTGACTGGGAAAAGTTTTCTGTAACTAACATTTTGACTTTGTTGACAAATGGGAATCAACAGTTCTTAGCAATTGTATCCACCTGGGCATTTGAATTTTCCTGCTCCTTTTGTTGTATTAAGGTTTTGCTTGAAAGTGCATCTGCTGTGAATATAAGCATGGTTAGCTAATTGATTTTTCAGTATTAAGTCTCATTTCTTAAGATCATATTATCGTATAAATCTTCTATTTTTTTTCCCCGATTGGCCAGGGTTGGAGAGCAATTCTTTCTGTGTTACTTTGATGCTTGCATTTTGTTACTGGCTTCAGTTGAATTAATAAGAGTGGTTATATTACTGCATTTGTTTTCTCGGATGTTAATTTCTGTTGCATTTCTTTATATGAATCCTCCGCTTTACTTATTTTCATAGCTATGATAATGTAACTGGGTGATGATGTTAACTATTTTACTCGATATTTTGCTGTTTTCATCCTGAAAAATTAACTATTATATTATCATTTACATGCAGATCCATCGGGTTTCATTTTGTTTCCACTTGTCGTCCACTCATTTGACCTGATAATATCATCAGTGGGAATCTTTTCCATTCGCAATACTCGTGACTCTGGAAAGATTGGTGCTATGGAGGACCCAATGAAGATCCTTCAGAAAGGATATTCTGTGACAGTAATCTTAGCTGTTCTGACATTTGGCCTGGTAAGAAGTTTTAATCTTCTCGTGTATTATCTCTGTATTATGTTTCTAATCTGGCACATCTTTTACCTATTCTGATGATTATTTTTTTCAGTCCACACGCTGGATGCTGTATACGGAACAAGCACCTTCTGCTTGGTTGAACTTTGCCTTATGTGGTTTGGTCGGGATTATGACAGCTTATATCTTTGTCTGGATCACTATGTACTACACCGATTACAAGTACGAGCCCGTTCGCACGTTGGCACTTTCTAGCTCCACTGGACATGGAACTAATATTATTGCTGGAGTTAGTTTGGGCCTGGAATCAACAGCTCTTCCCGTTCTTGTTATTAGCGTATCTATTATTTCAGCATATTGGTTGGGCCACACTTCAGGCCTTGTTGACGAAACTGGAAGTCCAACAGGCGGGTTGTTCGGGACAGCTGTCGCTACTATGGGAATGCTCAGTACGGCAGCTTATGTGCTCACAATGGACATGTTTGGGCCGATAGCTGACAATGCAGGTGGAATTGTTGAAATGAGTCAGCAGGTAATTTTGGATAACCCTGAGATGTTTTTTATATTATTTTTGAAAGTATATTTTACGTTCAAAATTTTCAAGTGAGATGTACCAATTTTTAACAGCCTGAGAGTGTACGTGAAATTACTGATGTTCTTGATGCGGTTGGGAATACTACAAAAGCTACAACTAAAGGATTTGCGATTGGATCTGCTGCCCTGGCATCTTTTCTTCTGTTTAGTGCTTACATGGATGAAGTAGCTTCTTTTGCACACGTGCCCTTCAATCAGGCAAGTATAACTAAACTTGCAACATTGAGGTGGGCATTTGGATGCCATTTCATTTCAAGAATTCTCCCTAATTGAGATTATTAAAAAAAAAATCAAAAAATTTACTATTTTCCTATTTTTAATTTTTTTTCTTTCACCACTCATTTTAAAATAAAATTCATCCAATCACTAATCATTAATACACATTTTCTTATAAATTTCACTGTTCACCCACTCTCTTAACTCTTAACTACCAATCCTATACAATCATTAGTTTACTATTATATTAATCCAACTTTTATCATTACATTTCCACCTCACACCCATTCTCACTCTCAAAATTATTCATTACAAAAAACTTCATCGCTATTCTCAAATCAACACAACTTTCTGTTTTATATTTAGAGTACATCCAGTCGCATCCTTGATCTCTGTTCCTTTGACTTTCTGTATCTTGGGAGCTGTTTTTTTTTTTTAAATTGCAGGATATTGCTATATTTTATTTGATATAAATACGTTTAATTTCTTCACGAATCTCGTTTACAGGTTGACATTGCCATCCCTGAAGTGTTTGTCGGTGGGTTATTGGGATCTATGCTTATATATTTGTTTAGTGCATGGGCCTGTGCGGCCGTTGGTCGAAGTGCTCAGGAGGTTGTTAATGAAGTAAGAAGACAGTTCATTGAGAGACCAGGAATCATGGTAAGTATCTTAATCATATCTTTTAGATTTCAATGGCGTGTATTGGATACCCCATCACAAAGGTGCCTAATATTGCTCTTTTGTTTTCAGGATTATAAGGAGAAACCTGATTATGGTCGTTGTGTATCTATTGTTGCATCTGCATCTTTAAGGGAGATGATAAAGCCTGGAGCATTGGCCATTATATCACCTATAGCCGTTGGTAAGACTTTAGGCACACTTCTGTCAAACCGTCTAACAATTAGGCAGGTTTAAACTAAACCATAAAACAAAAATATTTTTTTTTTAAAAATACCCAAAAAAAGAAAAAAACTAAAAAAGAACCTTATATTTTTATATGGTATTGTCTAACTTGTTTTCCATGATTGGGTGATTGAGTAGTCCATGAAAACTTTCTTTTTTTTTTTGGTTAGGTTTTTTATTCCGGGTGCTAGGCTACTATACAGGGCATCCTTTGCTGGGGGCGAAAGTTGTGGCTTCAATGTTGATGTTTGCCACAGTTTCTGGGATCCTAATGGCTCTTTTCCTCAACACTGCTGGAGGTGCTTGGGATAATGCAAAGAAATATATCGAAACAGGCGCTCTTGGTGGCAAAGGGAGTGAGTGTCACAAAGCAGCAATTACTGGTGATACGTAAGTGTGTTTACATGCATGCATCAACAATGTTGAGTATATCTTGTTATCATTAATTACTATATTTGCGATACCTTTTTCGTAAGTACTCTTCTCGTAGGATCATTGTATGATATTTAACCATGTTTATCGTTTGTTATTTATTTACTAAATATTGTGCGTCTTGTTTTATCGATTTTGCAGTGTGGGCGATCCATTCAAAGATACAGCAGGACCATCTCTTCATGTTCTCATCAAGATGTTGGCTACCATAACTCTGGTGATGGCTCCTATATTTCTGTGAATGTTTAATCCAGCAGCAAATGGGCCACCATTTTACCCGGACACACTTACTCATGCTCTGCATATACAAATGAGTTTTTTTTGATGTAATTGGTGGTGTGCTCTGCTGCAATTAAAGTTAATAGTAACATCAGCTTTTCTTTTCTTTTTTGCCTAGCTTTTATTTGGAAAAGAGATTTAGTGTAAGTGCTGCTCCGTGACTAATAGTTGAACATTTCTTGATCTCCTTTTATATTAGGGCGTTTTGGACCTACCAAGTTTATTGATGAAGTGGATGACCAATAAATTTAGGAAGTACATGATTTTTTTTTAGATGAATCTAATATTATTCAGAAAGGCAGTTAACAAATGAAACGATAATAGAGAAAAAACAAGGCTCCAGCTGAAACAACCTCTCATAAAACCCTAAACATGGCGGCAGAAAACACAAAAATAGGAAAACAGCAATAAATTAAAATAGCAGATATCATCAGATCTATAGCATAAACAATAGCATAAACAGATCATCACAAGATAGATCTAAGAGATTTGACCGCAGTCGGTGATCACAACGGGCTTGGAACACTTGCCGCTACCAAATCCAACCTTCTCGATCGACCTCACGACATTGAGCCCCTCAACCACTTGACCAAATACCACGTGCTTGCCATCGAGCCACTCGGTTTTGGCGGTGCAGATGAAAAACTGAGATCCGTTGGTCCTAGGCATGGACAGAACGTCAAGGCCGGTGTGCTTCTTGACGAAGTTCTCGTCGGCGAACTTGGATCCGTAGATCGACTCGCCTTCGGTGCCGTTTCCGGAGGTGAAGTCGCCACCCTGGCACATGAAGTTGGGGATCACGCGGTGGAAGGTTGAGCCCTTGTAGTGGAGGGGCTTGCCTGAACGGCCGACGCCCTTCTCGCGGTACAGAGAGCACGAAAATTCTCGGCGGTCTTCGGGACGACGTCGGAGAAGAGCTCCATGACGTTACGTCCGGCAGGTTGGCTGCCGACGGACATGTCAAAGAAAAATCCCAATACCAGCCTTGTAGTGGAGGGGCTTGCCTGAACGGCCGACGCCCTTCTCGCCGGTACAGAGAGCACGGAAATTCTCGGCGGTCTTCGAGACGACGTCGGAGAAGAGCTCCATGACGTTACGTCCGGCAGGTTGGCTGCCGACGGACATGTCAAAGAAAAATCCCAATACCAAGATTGAGATTCTAAATCTCAATCCTCGTTTGTTCTACGACTCAAATTTTCAATGCATAACTAACAATTTCTTACACCTTACCCCACATTCAATTATTTTACATCATCATTATATTTAAAAAATTAAATATTACTAAATACAATAATACATTATTATCCACTTTCCAAACATGATTTGACATCAAATACAATATAAAAATACATTATCATCCACTTTCCAGACATGATTTGACATCAAAGTAAAGTATTATGAATTCTATATCAAACAAAGATTCTACGAATTCTAGTCCAAACAACCCCTTAGGGTTCGGCATTTTCTTTTCTTTGAGGGAGATTTTTTGTCTTACTGATTTTTGTCGCTTGTACTTGATATTTGTTCAACTATCTCTTTACTTTCTTTGCAATTAAGGGCAAGACTCTTGTTAGGTCGGACTAACGGATCATCCGTTAGGTCAAAATTTCATACTGCTACATTATAATACAAAAATCAATACATTATAGTAAAAAGTCAATACATCATAATACTAATATAAATCCAATACATCATAACACGGGTCAGATATTTATGAAAAACCAATACTTTTGAATACAAAAATCAATACATCATAGTTCAAAAACTAATACATTAGAATATCGGGTCAGATGCCTAACGGGTCATGACCCGTCAATCTGGTCTAATGCAAGTCTTTAAAAATATATATATATATATATATATATATAGAAAAAGCATTCGCTTATCAACCATGATGAATTTAGATACCAAAAGAGAATACAAATCGGTTGGCAACTAGAATAAAATAATGCAGGAAAATGCTCAAGGGAAAAACTGATAAACTATGTATATTTAGTTGAAACATTAGTTAATTCCTACATTCCCGAGTAAAATAATCATAATATTCAATTGTTTCGGGGATTGCTTGGCAACTAGAAAATAATATAAACACTTCAAATATAGCTTGAATTTAGCTCGGCCATAGTTACAATTGTTCTGAAATGCACTATATACCTATTGCTCGGGACATATGAGCTCATTTAATTTTGAATTTATGAATAATTGAATACTCTCTCTTTAAGATATTTTAATTTACAAATTACTCTTATTCAGAGTATTTGTAAAATAAACATTAAATTTAAAAGAAAATTAAAATCTTTCTTATTCTTCTTCGTCTTAAATAATCAGTTATGCCACTAAAATCCCAACCACAGTTGACATTCGGCAGAGCCAAAGTCGACGCAGGAAAGTAAAGGAGAGAGAAGCCCATCAACTGATTGTAAAATTGTATCAGGTTCCTCTATTTTCATCTTTGCCTCAAGTCACTTTTTAAAGTATTATTATCTGATTGTGCAGCTATCGTATCGTCTTCTTTCAATTGTGCGCATCTGTAAATTACATTGTTTCCTTAAGCCACCGATGTTGATCCAGATTAGCTTTCGTTTTCTGCAATCATTTGTAATTGACAAACAGACAAGTGATTAACTAACAATTTTGTTGATGTTTTATGCAAGTGCCGAATATTAATTTAACTTGTATAATTAGACTCCATTTCTTATTCTCAATTTCATTAATTTGAGAAGAAAATGTATAGTAGTCCTGTTTTATGCTTTTAATCACTAATTCTTTTGAGTGAAGGCAAATCGGCTGACCAGTGTCTTCAAATCCTAAGCTAATTGCAATAAATATCTTTAAAGAGCTGAAAGTTGTAAACTGATTGTCATATAATATTTCGAATACCAAGTATGTTCTGCAAAATTTCGGCAAAACCCTGTTTGGTTAAATCAGTAATACCTTTGGTATGGGTCGAGTTCGATTAGATCAGGAGGGTATTTTTCAGGCTCGAGAAAAAATTATGTTAGTCTAGCTGGAAAAACGACTGATGCTATAGGCTTTGAAAGTCGATGAAGTAGCTAAGAATATGATAATTGGCATACGACTAGAAAACCGTACAGTACCCATGTATAATGTGTAGTCTTTTTGTACTATTTGGTCATTATAAAGACTTTGGAGGGTAAATCAAATCCCTGAAGACACATTTCGTGTAGTAACATTTTATTTTTGTAACCTTGTGATTTGCAGGTTTGCTGCTGATTTTTGGGATCATTGGCATTTGGAACATACTTTTTTTTATCAGCTGATCTATTTTTATTTTAAGTTTTTTAAGTGAAGATGGCACATGATAAAGGTGGCATTACTTTCCTAATTCTTTTTTATTTCCCTCYTGCTTATTAAACCGATATCAATGCCAGCAAATTTGATTTGAAAATCTGTATATGATTGATCTTTTTTTTTTCACTGTGCATATGGCACCACAGGATTAGCTATAGTGCTTATGGGAGTCAGTGGTGCTGGAAAAACGTGAGTATAACGTTTTAAGAGTCTCAGGCGTGTGTGTATATATATATATATATATAGTGCTCGCTAATTGCATTACGACTTTTTCCTCTTGCAGAACGATAGGTGGAATGCTGGCAAAAGTAATAAATGGGCGTTTTCTCGATGCTGATGATTACCATCCGCAGTCAAACAAAGGTTAGTTCTTGATTTTTTATTTTTTTTTTGTCTAAGTTTGTTTAAAATAATTTTCTTCCCCCTTTGAAACAGACAAGATGAAGACTGGGACCCCTCTTACAGACGAAGACCGTGTCCCGTGGCTTGAAACTCTTCGTGATGCCCTAAGAGTGAGCTTGGGGAATGGCGAAATCGTGATTCTCGGATGTTCGGCTTTGCAAAAGCACTACAGAGAGATTCTTAGATGCGCGGATCAAAATTATATACCAGGTACGTACGCATGCGATGTGAGATTTGTGTTGTTGAGTGTCGRGGCTGAGGTGCTCGCGGCTCGTTTGGAGAAAAGAGCAGCAGAAGGWAAGCATTTCATGCCCGCTAAACTCTTGCAGTCTCAATTAGATTCGCTTCATATCGATGAGTCCGAAGGCATTGTCAAAGTCGATGCTTCCTTGGGTCCTCACGAGACTCTGAAATCCGTACAAGCTTTGATCGTGCCATCTTCGGTTTCATCTTTCAGTCTTTGAAGCTCATGAAGTCTCTGTGATATGATAAGTGAGAATCACACCTTGAAATTTCTAAATTTTTGTTTTTGTATAGGTAATAAAAACAAACATGACATTACCTCTCAAATTTCATTTCTAGCATAATAACAATATTATTTATTTATAATTTTCTTTGCGTGACTATCATATTTTGACGATATATTTTACCAGCAATTATTCATATTTTTTGGGTGAACAGATGTACTTATGCAAATAATTGGTTTGAAAAATATGAATATTCATCTTAAAAATATAAATATTTTTTTTGGAAGTATGAAACTGATTTGGGTGTCAAATGCTTTCTTCCTATTAAGGTAAAACTCTTCTTGTACAGTTGTTTTGTTATATGTTTACTCGGAATGTAATCTGTATTCCAATCTTCTCACATAAATTCACTATTTTAATAACCTAAATATTGATATATAACGAATCATAAGATTGTATTGAGTTTCTGTAGAAAAGAATAAAATTATATTGTGAATAATACTAGAATTACGATTTTTCAAGAACCAATGAATATTTGTTAATTCCTAATTCGATTTCATTACAAATCCTTAAAATTGTCAGAGAAAATGCCAAGATTCGGTTGTCGGATCGTACATGTGTGTTGTCTAATATTTACTTCATTCTGATTATGAATTTATGCGAAGAGGTTGATTTATTATCACTTCATATTTTTGTATAATCAATTCATTTTTAATTTCATTGCCTAAAGTTATTTTTGAAATGGATTAATTTTTTCAGGTTCATCCTGCATTAATGATGATTGGCTTTGTGCTTTTGAATGGCCACGGTATGCCCGATATATGTTGCCAAGATGAAATATATATTTGTTTTGATTTTATTGTGCTTTCATGATTATTAGGTTAAAATTAAGCGTGTTTACTCGGTTTTCCCCCATCCTCAGCTTGATTTAATAATTGAATAAAAAGAGTAAAAAGTAAAAGAGCTTTTGACAACAATCTGGTGAATTTATTTTGGGTTAAGTCAACTCTAATTCAATTGTTGTCTTGTTCAATATAATATGCACAAATTGCGCATGTGGGCTGGGGAAACTTAGTGCATAAATTGTTTAAATATTTTATTGCTAGGTGACCATAGAATGAAGATAACTTGTATGGATCGTTTATGCCCTCGTATCCCAATAAGCAATGAAATTATGGTGAGGCACGCAAATATCTGAACTTCCTGAAAAATGCAACTTATTTGAATTGTGTATGAAGGAGATTTAGTTTTCTACGTGCTTAGCATTTGGCTTTTTACTAATTATAAAATTCATTTATATCATGGAGCATAATTAATTTTAAAACAGTTTCAAATTCATAGGCCAGTTTAGTATAGTTAATACCTTTCAAGTTCTCAAAAAACGCAAGTTCTTGTTGTCAAATGGAACGAATAACTTAATTCAATAATAAATATTTTCATGTGATTCGAATTATAATCAACCAGAATAAATTATAATAATTTAATTATAATACAATTCTCAAATTAACCCACAACAATTGAAGATCAAAAGAAATACTAAAAAACCAATTAACACTCATATATTTTCAATACTTCCACAACAAGAATTGAACTAATATGAGATTGATTATGATATCAGAGAGCGGAAAGTATACATGGTATATTATTATTATTATTATTATTATTATTATTATTATTATTATTTGGTCTGAAAACAATCGTGCTTGTATATTAATAAGTTTCTTGGGTGAGAGTTTTTCGATTAATATCATATCGATATTAATAAATTTTGGTGGTTGATTTTCTGGTTCTCACCTCTAATGACTTAGATATTCAACTTGATGTGGGGAATAGAAATTAGGTGAAATTCCCATATACTACCACAATGTCAATCCCATCTCCCATATAATTCATCAATTCTTTTATTCCCATATAGGCTAAATATTTCCCATGTAATCAAATTTTAACTTTAAACTATTAAAATTACCCCTACACCTTAAAAAACTAATATATATATATATATAAAAAAATTATACTCTCTCTCTCTCTCTCAAACCTATGTCTCATCTGCCCTTTCCAAATCTCCAACATCACACAATTGATGTGGACGACAGTGGGTACCGACGGCAAGGCGGACATGGCAAGTCTTGGGCTTAGGTCCTTTGGGCCGATTGTGGATAATGTTTTGTTCTAGTGGTGTGTCATATAGGCTTCGGGTTTCTAGGTATGGTTCGTGCTCGAATATGGAGGGTTGTTAGGTCCGTGCTTGGTTTTGAGTTGTTGTTGCTTTGGCTAATTTTGTGCAACGATTCAAGCATTGATGGCACAATGTGATGGTTTTGGTGGTTGTTTATGGGTCCCCGGCTTCCTCTGTTGCTTGGTTGATGATACTGTAGTTTGTTTGTAGTGGCACTGAGATAACAAATGAGTGTTGTCGCTGCTTACTTTTTCTATTTCTCTTTATCTTTTTCAGAGTAGTATGTAATTCCTAAGGTTTTGTTAAGTAGTATGTAATTCCTATTTTTAGATTGTGTTTCTTGTGGGCTGAGTTTCATTTTCTTTTGGCCAATTAGTATGCAATATTTTAGATTTTGCAAAGTTGTATGTAGTTTTCCAGATTTTGAAAAGTAGTGTCAATTTAAACAAGTACTTTGGATTTCATTCAAGTAGTATGAAAAATATCGATAAATAAGCGACATTATTTAATAAGCACGAAGTATTAGGGATTGGTATTACGAATAATGAAAATCTACTACCAAATAGTATGGAATAAACATCAACCAAGATGCAAATGTCTCAATTGTATATCAATTTATATGGAGTTTAGATATCCATTATGATATTAATTAGGTAGTATGGAATACCAATACTTTTGTTAGAAATTGTATTACTTTATATTTAAGTAGTATGTATTTTGATTAAGAATTACAAAATTTGAAAAATCATTATATATTCCAACCAAGTATTATGAAGAATGTGAGAAATATCAATGACTACGCAACATTATTGAATGCACATGAAGTGGTATAGATGGATAATACGAACTATGAAAGCTTGTTTCCAAGTAATATGGAATAAGCATCAAGCAGTATGATAATATCACTACTATTTATCAAGAACAATAGTATAAAATAATACTCCGTACAACCATCTAATAACAATGATCTTCTATTTCACACAAAATATTTCAAACAATAATGGTTGTCAAAATAGTAAACTCACAATTTCCAATTTGAAAAATAAAACAAAAAAACTACAACATCTTGGACATAACATAGATTCCAAGAACATATTCCATCTCAATCACTCACATACTATTGGTGGCTAAATTCCATATTCGGTATAACACACCAGATTCACTACAAATATACATGCCATCTTTGATATTATCATGTACCCTCTGATAGTCGAAAGAATCTATTCTTTGTAATTATATACATTTGGATAACAAGTTTGACATTGTCTTCTTAACCTTCAGATGTTTGAAGCCAATTTTATTCTTGTAATTGTAAATCTCATTGACGATGCTAGTCATGGTAGAACGAAATCGCGTGTAAAAAATTCAATTAGTATGATATTAAGTATTAATTTCTTTACAACTTGTAGTTTTGAAAGGAACAATAATTTTGGTAATACTCTTGGTAATAATAGACTTTAATGAATTGAACTATAATATAGTTAGTTTCGCTTTCAATTTATTAGACTTTTAAAGACACAACTTTGCTGTCAAAGAACTTACAAATATTCATTTTTGCTTTACATTGCCTCTAGAATATTACAACATTGCATGTTGTTTGAAGCTACTTCGGGGGCAAAGTGAAAAAAACTGCATACTTTGGGGGGCAAAAAGAATTATCCCTAAAAACTATCCTACATTGAAATACCAAAATACTCATGCCTTTTAAACTAACAACCAAACCCCTCTACAACAACAACACAGTTTGAGGGAACATTACTGTCTCACAATTAAAAACTACGTACCATGCAGTACAAATATATACGTTATAACAAACTAATTTGTCATATGATCATCACCCACGATAATAAAATCTGCATGCTTGTAACAAATTCTTAGCAAATTGCTCAATTCACAAACTAAACTTAATGGCAATCGAGAGACCTCGTAATATTAACGAAAATAAAAACACCTTTTAAATACTCATTGGGTATATACACTGATCTCCACCAATGAAACAGTATGCAACAACTCTAAGACTAACAAACCTTCTAGATCACAAACTACTCAGAAAATAAATACACACTGCACACTAACGATCACAAACTACTATTTTAGGAACTAATCTCTGGTTCAGATACCATTTTGAAACAACACACCAAGATTCAAAACTTATCACCTCGGAAAACAACGACTATTCATACTCCCACAACCTTCGAAATAATACTACTTAACACAATTACAAACTACACACCTAGCACAATTGAAAAATGACAACTACATACTTAAATTTAAAACTTATCACCTCGAAAAAAGACTAATATTCATAGTTCCGCAACCTCTAAAATAATACTACTTAACACAATTACAAACTACCCTCCACTGAAATCACAAAGTCGCCCATTCGAGAATTTCTCGATTATTCACGGGATTCATACGACTATTTCTCGATTCAAAACTGATTTCTAAAATTTGTTTTAATATGGTATGGTATTGTGTTTGATTTGGGGAAAGCATTGTGACCCTTAACCTTATTTTCGAGGGGAAATCAATGAATTTCTGCATCTCCTTTCTCAATTACAAACTGGGTTAGCGAATCAGTTGGAAACTTGAGAAGGGATCATGTTACGGAATTATCTGGTTCTAGAATTATTAGTGGGTTGACATACTTTTTGGTTGATGTATTTATGTGCAAGAGGGAGACGTGAATGAGAGAGAGATGTTATCAAGCGTGACATATGAATACTGATTTAACAGGGTTAGTACTGTATACTTTTAGAACAAATAAATTATTACGGAAGTTCAAAATTCAAAGGAGTATTAGGAATGTAAATTATATATATATATAGGAGTAGATAAGAATTTTTCCTAGAAATCAAATATTTTCTTTTCTTGGTTTGGTATGATTATTATAGAAAGATAGATTTTATGAGTAGTCTATCGGTACCTTAGTAAGAGAGATTTAAGTAGCAATTAATTTAATATCATCCCTATATATTAATGCAAAATCTTCCTAATTTATATGTCTGCTTCGTATGCTTCGTTTGCTAAATAAAAAATTATGGTGCTTCGTTTGCTTATGTGTCATCCGAGCCTAATATTTACCTAATTTAATACTTTTATTTTTATTGTATCTTGACTAATTTAATTATTTTATTATATTTTTTCTAATTCAATACTTTCCTTTGATTCTCTTAATATAAAAATATAAAAAAGTCATATATAATTAGTAGATAAGATCTAAATTAGTTATTTTAATTAAAAAAAACTAAATATAAAATAATTCTAATTACAATAAAAACTTTATTAAAAAATAATTAAATAAATTTTATTGATAATAGAATTTAAAATAATTTAATTTTGAAGTTTCAAATATTCTTTATAGGTAAGATACGAGTTATTTATAATAATATAAGTATTTAACTAAATATTAGTAATGTATTCAATTTAAATATATAAATATTAAATTATATCTAATAATTAATAAACATTGATTAGACATTAGTACAATACGACACGGGTTGAGAGTATGACATCTTTTGAATGTTTCAAAGTATGTAACTAATAATTATTAACAAATTTATTCTAAATATTAATATATAAAATAAATTAATAATAAATAATTAATAAAATAGATATTAGGCACGAGTTTAGAATGTGACGCCTTTTGAATTTTTGTAAGTATGTAACTAAGATTATTAATAAATTTAATTTAAACATCAAATATAAAATTATTTAATATTTATAATAATTATTAAAAAGATTAGACATGTACAAGGCACGAGTTGAAAATATATTATTTTAATTTTTAATTTTAAATTTAAAATTCAGTAATTATCACAAATATTGTTTATATTTTATCTTTTGAATACACGAGTGTTAAACTAGTTATGTTTATCGTGGAGAGACGAGATATTTAAGAAGGAATATTTTCAAGCTAAGTCACGTGGTTAGAGAATCATTTAGGGTTGGTTACAATAAAACTAAAAAATTTTAACTAGCAAAGTAAAATTTGAATTCTTTAACACAAAAAATGGTATGTGACGATTTTTCCCAAATTAGTATTAGTCCTCTTTGGGCTGGCCTGCCACCTACTATGACAAAAACTCTAAAGCCCATTGCTCATTTAGCTCTATCATTTACAAAGTCCACATTATTTCATGGTCTGGACTAGACGTGTACAGGCGGTTCGAACCGCCGGTTCACGGTTCGAACTGCCGGTTC
>BMAC01000213.1:680226-693028 GCA_014905375.1 Phtheirospermum japonicum
ATATTTTGAAGTTAAAATAAAAAAAATTATAATAGAAGAGTTTTAATAAATTCAAAAAATAAAATTAAAAAGAAATTGGACTTGAACTATTTTCAAATATTTGAAATTAAAATTTGAAATTTTAATTTCAAATAATTGAAGATAGTTGCCTACGCATCCCTTATCTTGGGAATCAAAGTTCACGCAATTCTTACTTACCTTACTCACCTTGAAATCGGAAGCGGTGGTGCGGGGGGGTACCATACTCATCCATTTACCGACTTGTTGCTAGATCCCGTAGTATCATAATACGTCTCGCTCTCTTCATCTTCACTAAGAACATTTTTTTGTTTCCGTCGATCGACGTTGACCCAATCATGCAATAACATTTGACACTCGAGATTGTGAGGTGTAAGTTTGGATCTCCGCTCGTCCAGCATGTACCCCCCTTCACTAAATGCTTGTTCGACTGAAACGGTTGATACGGGAACGACCAATATCTCCCTCGCAATGATGTTAACAACTGGATAAAGTGATTTCCTCGATGCCCACCAATTCAAAATATCAAACTCGCTATCGGCTTCATTTTCTCCCAACGTTCCATACTCAAAAGCCGTTGTTAGATAAGCTTCAAGTTCTCGATAAGGGTTAGAATCGAATGAATAACTCGAATGCCCCATTCGTGACTTTTTTTGTTTCAAAAAATCTTGAAATCCCTCAATTTCATCATCGCCATCACCACTTCTACAAGGATTACCACTTCTAGTCGAAGTTTGTCGCCCGGAACTCATAGGAAGAGGACCATCAAAGTTTATACTATATTCTTTAACATATCATATAAAGACTTTTTCACATTTTGATTAATAGTTTCAACGGAAGGATATTCATAGTTTTCAAATGGCAATAAAGCATAATAATAACTATTAAGATAAAATTCTAAACCACTTTCTCTATTATTAGGATCTAATAATGTAGCAACTAAAAATATACTTGGAATGCAATGAAAATACTTCAACCATTTTCGTTTCATAGAAATAACACATTCTTCCAATCGTTCATTTTTCATGCACTCCTTAAAGACGAATGTAATTTTAACACAAATTTCAACAATAAGGTGAGAAGTAGGATAATAAATATCGGAAAATAAATTAGTAGAATCATTAAACACCTTTAAAACTTTTTTCAAATAATTACACGTAGACCATTGGTTTGTATATAACATAATTCTGGTTTCTTGTTGGGCAAAAAACGAACACAAAAACTCTCTATACGAATATGTATCTTTCAATAATTTATATGTAGAGTTCCAACGAGTAGGCACATCGGTTGAAATTTTTTTAGGTTCAAACCCGTTTTCCCTACAAAATCTTGCCCATTTTCGTTGCAAAGATTTATTTCTATGATTACACGTGACCGCCGCTTTAATTGGAGAAAGTTCATTTTTCAAAACATTCAAACCATCTTGAGCACACAAATTCAAAATATGGCATATGCGTCTAATATGAAAAAACAAGCCACCAATAGATGGTTTACAAATACTAATAAGCTCATTAACACTCGCCGTATTAGAAGTTGCATTGTCAAATGAAATAGAAAATATTTTTTCAACTAAACCATATTCTTGACAAATCAAATGAATTAATTGACAAATATTATGTGCATTGTGAGGAGCTTTAAAATCTCTATATGCAAGCAAACGTTTTTGTAAAATCCATGAATTATCAACCCAATGACATATAACACCCATGTAAGAGTTTCGTTCCCAATGAGCACTCCAAACATTCGAGTAAATTGAAACTTTGTTTGGTAAACTAGCAAATTCATTACATAAGTTTAACTTATATTCACCAACAACTTTTTTAATATCACGAGTAAGGGTAGAGTGTGAGACTCTTGTACTCGAGGGATTAAAAGAAAGTTGGGTGAACTTTTCATATAAATCATCATTGGCAAAGTTAAAAGGAAGTGATTTAGAAGAAACAAATTTTGCTAATTCCTTTCTATGAGTAGCGTCGGAATATGTAAATAAAGAAGAGGAGTTCGTACTTACTTGTCCTCCTTGTAGTTGCGTTTGAATCCTATCGATGCCGACTTTGTCGGGGTGTTTGTTGTTGAGATGGTTGTGCATATTCCCATATCCTCCTCCTTCTAGAAATTGGTAAGATGATGTACATTAGTTGCAAGTGACACGGTACCTCATTTTTCGTTTTTTGCCGTCTTCCGGAGGTGGCTCGTTTGCGGGTGGCGGGATTTCGATTTTTTGAAAATGTTTCTTGAAAATGCCGGATTTTAACTCCGTTGCCCGAGAACGAGTTTTCGGATTTCTTGGAGGAGGCAATTCATCCTCCTCTTTAATGGGCGACACATCTTCACCAGCAAAGGCGGCGGCGGCTCGATAACATCGATCAATGTCGGTATCACTCCAATCTTCGTTAATTACGATGCGATTGGGATTTTTGTCATCGACCGAAGGAGTGTTGCCTTGTGATAAGCCGATGGGATGGACATTGACGTCGTCATCGAGTGCTATACTCTTCCCCTTAGCGGAACGACGGGAACGAGAAGAACCTCCACGGCTCGACATTTTTTTTAGAAGCTAAGATTAATTAATATAAAAAGAATAAGAAAGAGTAGTAATGGACTAAAGTAGTAGGATTATAACTAGAAAGTACGAAATATATTTAGAATTATAACACTAAACTTAAATAAGTTTAGTTTAGAATTAGGAAGGCTTGATAATAATTAAGGAATCTTGGAAATCACAAAATTTGCAAAGAGGGACAATGTAGAATAGAGAGATTATAGAGATGATAGATTGGTGTGAGAGAAATGAGTTGGGTATGGGGGTTATTTATAGGAGTGAAAAAAAAAAAAAAGCGGATAAACCGCCGGTTTTGGACCAAACTGGCCGGTTTCGAGTCGAACCGGCGGTTTGAATCAACGGTCACTTGATCTCGACCGTTGATCATCAACGGTMACAAGATCAAGACAGTTGATTTCAAACGACTCAGTTGATCGACTGAGGAGCAGTCGATCGACTGAAAAAAAAAATTTCTAACCGGCGGTTTGAACCGCCGGTTTACGGTTTGGGGTATGGGGAAACCGGAATCGGTCCGCCTTAACGACGGTTCTGGTTCCGGTTTAAACCGTGGTCAAAGATTTTCGCAACCGTTGACCGCCGGTTCAAACCAGCGGTTTGCCCGGTTCGCCTGAACCGGTGAACACCTCTAGTCTGGACTCTGCAAATTAGAAAAAAAACATTCGCGGCGTATAATAGAGTAAAGAATTAACACAACAACGCGTGTCGTACAAATTGAGAGACTGTATATATAAAATATTGAAAATGAAAATATCAAACTTATATCACCTGCTACTTGGAGCAAGTGTCAAGCTTTCTTTTACTTTCTAACGATCGAGAAATTATATAATTTATCGAATGTAAACGGAAGAATAATAGATTTGCTAAAACGATAGTTTGATACTTTCTTCCACTGTCTTCAAAGTAGTTTTATCTTGTTTCGATAAAATACGGGACTTGAAAATATCCAAACCGTACTGAATTTCGAATCGAATCGTATCGAAACCGAGAAATCTCTGTTGACTATTGACCAATCTTCGAACTGAACCGTCCCAAATTTCTTTTATGGGACGAATCTGGAGATTTTCTAATCCCCTTAAATCTGTACCGAACCAAGAACCGAGACTAGAACCGATTTATAATTGTATTAAATTAGCTATAAATCTCATTATATTCAATAGTTAATACGTAAAATATTATTTCTTTATTCAACTAACAAGTAAAAGTTAAAATTCACAATAATCTAGTAATTTTAATTTATGATTATAATTTGGGCGAAAAATGGAGACTTATTCGAAAAGCGAACTGAACCGTACCTAAAACGAAAAAGAACTGTCGACTTTGACTTTTTTTCGAATTGAACCGTACTAAAATAATAATAGTGCAATTCTGAAGATTTCCAATTCCTGAACCGAAGCGAATCGTGCTCACCCTAGTATTTACTATCATACCATGAATCAACAATTGCGTGCACGCCTTAATTAAGACCAGCTTAAAATACAAACCGTTAATTACCGTGAATCAACAATTGCGTGCACGCCTTAATTAAGACCAGCTTAAAATACAAACCGTTAATCAATCAAATGCAAGTCATTATAATATTCCATAGTTTCTGTTTTTCGTTTTTAGTTATTTTATTATACATGTTTTTGTCTTGTTTTTCTCATAATGTCTCAGCAGTTGGTGCTTATTATATATATATATTTTAAATTATTGTATGTATTAATATTATACTGCATGGCACACTAAATATTTTTTTAGTCAAACCTTATGGTTGGACTACTTTGTCTTAATAAATGTTTCTATTTGTTTTGTATTGGTTGTTAAGAGGACACATATTTGTTTAATAATAATAATTAGGATGGTAATAGACTAGGTTGTAACGAGTTTGTTGATTAAAAAATTGTAATTTCCTTAATGTCATGTTTAACCAGTATTGTTTGAATTTCGATTTAAAGTATTTAGAATTTTAGAGTATTTAAAATTTTGTGAAAATAAAATTTTTAGTTTGTTATATGATTGCGAATCGTTTAATTTTTCTTTTTACAGTAAATGTCAAATCATATAAAAAAAGTGGATGATAATATATTATTATATTGTATTTTATGTAAAAATATGTCGAAAAAGATAATGAGAGTGTATTATAATATTATATTTAATAGTATTTAATTAAGTGTAATAGATTGTTAGTTGAGTTTGAATTTAAAATTTTGTAACAAACGAGTATCTAGTATTACCAATCTTGTATTTCGAAACCTAGGGCAAACAGACCCTTGAGTTTTTTAAGAATTCAGGCTTAGACTCGCTATATTTAGAAATAAGTAAGTTTCATGTGTGACGGCCACATATATTCTTATTCATGTGACGGAGCTCAAACCTGCTCCAAGTCACAGAGAATTGTTCATTATTTTATCTTCTTTTCTCTCACCCTGGCGGACCCCTTCATCCCCAACTCTACCAAATTCATCTTAGCAAAATCTGACCATCTTTTTCGCGCCTCCGCCCTCATCACTTCCATCCACAGTAAAAATCGCAACGAATTCTACAATCTCCATTGTGTCTGCCCTTTGCCACAAACTTGACGATGTGCCTTTGCCAAAAAATTAACGTCGCGCCTCCCCCGCTGATTCGACACCTTGCACACTACAAAAAAAAAAAAGAATTTTACCAAGGAAGAAATCCCTCGATAATAAGCCAAAAGCCCTCGGTAATCAATTTACCCAGGGAATATTCATCTCGGTAAAATCCTACTCAATAAACATTTTCGAGGGGAACGTTGACCTCGGTAAATTTTTTCGTGGGCATCACCGAAGGTTCTTTTCTTTGGTAATATACATGGGCCTGAATAAATATGCCCTCGAAAAAATCGAGGGGATATTCACTCTCAGAAAAACAAAGGGAAAATATGCCCTTGGAAAACCCGAGGGGAAATATTTCCCCTTGAAAAAAATAGAAATATAATATTTTAAAAAAATAAGGAAAAAATCGAAGGAATTCTAGCATTCGGTGTTTCCGAGGGAGTTGCCCTCGGTTTTTTCCAAGGGGAATATTCCCCTCGATTTTTCTCTTTTTTTATTTTTTATTTTTAATTATAAATCCTAATTCCTATTTACTTATTAAAATACCCCAAGAATATTAAAAAAATCATTAATAAACAAAAAAATAAATAAACTAATTATTATATAAATTTTTGAAAATTTATAATTATTAAATTTGTTCAACAAAAGTGTTTAGTAAAAAAGTTTACAAATAAAGAGTATAGTTCTAAGACGGGGGAGGCTGCGGCGGCGGGTACTGCTATAATCGAGCTAACAATTCTTCCATCTGCGTGTTCACCTGCTCCTGAAACTACTGTTGCTCCTAACGCTGCTGCTCACGTAGTAGCTCATACTCGTTGTATCATTGCCCCGTCGCCTGTTGAGCTTGTCTCGTGGTCTCTAACTCCTCCCTCTGCGCCTGGAGCTGCCTCTCGAGCTCCCTCACGTGAATCCTATCCTGTCGGGAGGAGGAAGAAAAGTTGCCTCGGAAACCCTTTGCAACAGCCACCTTCCCAAACAAGCCGGTGCCGTAATGTCGGCCCTTACCCAACCTCGTTATCCGGATCCTATGAAGAAGCACGTGCCTCATCCAGACGTCGCTCGTACTCCTCCTGAAATACAACTCGTTAGTAAATGATTTTAGGTCATCGAGATGCTGCTATGAGTCTCCAACATAGCTTTAGAGTTTAGGTCAATGATCTTTAACATAGAAGTATATAATGGAGCAACAAAGAAGTAATTATATCTTGATTGACTAATATATATAATCATATGATTACATTTTCCGTGTTCCAGCATCATGTGTAATAGATTAACAATACGATAACATGGAACTGAATGCCTTGCTAGTTATTGGTTTTGTTTTTTGTGAATTGATTTGAAGATAATCAGATTGTATCTTAAGCGTTTGTTGAAATACTTGAATGACCTGCTTATTTTCGTGTTGTGAATTTCAAGTGCTTTTTACCGAAAAGTGTCACTTTCTCTATAAAACCCGCCACTTTTCCTTAAATAACTGGCAATTATTATGAAACTTTTTATACGTGTTATTTTATTTTCACTGTACTGTAATTTGTTGGTAGTGTCACTATCTCTACACATACTGTCACTTTTCTTTACAAAAAAATGTCACTTATTATAGATAAATTCTATTGCAGTGGATAAACTATTAGATAAAATATTGCTATTGACTTTTGAAATTTGTTGGTAGAAAAGTGTCACTTTCTGTGCAAAACACTGCCATTTTTCTTTATAAAACTGTCACTTTTAATTCGTCTTTAAAGTCCTAATACTTATGTGCTCTTTTGAAGGATTTATGAAATCAAGTATAGCAAAGAAGAAATGTTCTGTCATGCGTATAGGGTATAATGTTTAAATGGGGGTGAAGTATGCACTGAAGTGAAATGATTGTGAAGAAAATTTATAGTTGTACCTTTGCTTTAACATCGTACCCACAATATTTTCTTCATCGACCTAGAGTAGTACGTCATTCTCAAGTTTGGTTGACGTGAAATCTATCTCAATTCCATGTTCTTCTACGATCCGCTCTAAGAATTGGTGATGAGAATGAGCAAACTCTTCTTTTCTCTACCTATAAAAGGGTATGAGTTTTCTTTGTTTCAGGACAACAACTTTCAGATTTTATAAACACTTTAGACTTCAAGTCATATCATTGTGAGTTTATTCTTTTTTTTTTTTGTAGAGTTTAAACAAACAATTAAGAACTTATCAAGATTTGTGAGCAAAATCTTGTGGCGTTCAAACATACCAAGGTTCTTCGATCTTCTATATCCAAAGGGGTCAAGGTTCGTATCAAGCTCAAGGAGGGATCAACTAGAGTTTCGATCTAGACGATAGCTTTCTTTTCTTATAATTATAGTTCTTGGATCTTAAGTATCCAATGGGTTATAATTCTTCTATCCTCATTCTCATCAATTGGTGAAGCCATATTCTTAATTCTGATTTGGACAGTACATTCGGTGGTGCCGAGATAGGTGAGATTGGATTTGGAAATTCATAGAATTTCTCAAGGTTGGTTTTAAATTAGGTGCTGGTTGTGTAAATTGATTTGGATATGGTAACTCATCCGTAGCTATGGGTTGTGATTTTGGTGGTGATAGAGAAATGAAACATGTTTTGTCAAGAGCGGTCGGATGTAGTGGTGTTGAAGGCAGAGATTATGGGATGATCTCATATAGTGAGAATAGATTAAGTTTCTACATTGTTTTAATTCATAGTTATTTTTTAATCATCATTACCAAGTCTTGTAGGTTGAAATGCAGATATTTGTAAAATTATTTATGCGAGTTGTATTCCAGTTTGCTTGTTCTTGTTGACATTTTTTAGTGTAAAGGCGACACATTTTAGTGGAAAAGTGACAAGTTTCGGTGACAGTGTTATATTGTTTTCAAATCCTCCACTTTTTGTCTTGGCTCTAGTTTAGTTAAATGATGATTGAAATAATAAGTGGGTGTGGCAATTCTTAGTACCAAAGGGATAGTAAATGTGTAAAAAGTGACGATTCTCATTGCAAAAGTAACAATATTAATTGAAAAATGAAATAATTATATTTTATGTTAAATGTCTCATTATAATATAATGTGTAAAATTGACAGATTTTATGAAAAAGTGACACGTTTTAATGCAAAAGTGACAGTATTATATTTGAGTTAAGGGCTCAGTCACAAGATTATATGGAAAAGTGATACTTTTAGATGCAAAAGTGAAACTTTTTAAAGTATAAAGTGACAATATTTTTGCATAAGAAAAAAAAGTACTTGCATTTATAATGTGCACAAAAGAAAATACTATAATAGAACATTTATATGAACCAAAGAAATAAATTGAATTAATAAGTCGTTTCTATATTTTGTGTTCCTTCTACATTTCCTAGTCATTCGCTTGTAATTTGAACACACACATCTTCTCCAAGAAAAGATACATTATTCTAACAAATATAGAAAATAATTAGATTATGTATTCTTAGAAAAACCCACAGTTGCAGTTTTAACAAACTGATCCGAAATCAAGCATAAAATTAAGTTTAGGAAGAAAAAACTTAAACAAGCAAACTTTCATTAATAAGTGACACTCTTTTGAACAAAAGTGATACTTTTTAGTCGAAAGTGATATAATATAAAATAGAATACTTGAATTTCAAAAAGTGCACATAATCATGTATTCTGCCTCAACAATTTACTTACGTTAACATCAAGTAACATTTCACACTAAAGTATAATAATAACA
Source organism: Phtheirospermum japonicum (assembly GCA_014905375.1). Lineage (NCBI taxonomy): Eukaryota > Viridiplantae > Streptophyta > Magnoliopsida > Lamiales > Orobanchaceae > Phtheirospermum > Phtheirospermum japonicum. The sequence continues at coordinate 689,068 of BMAC01000213.1, forward strand.
TTTTTACGTTCTAAGAAACATGCTATAATGTCGACTCGATCAGTCAATAATCCAAGAAATTGCATAGGTAAACCATAAGTTGAGGGGTTTAGACTCATGAACGTGGGGCCCATGACATCGCACTGGCAGAAAGAAGTCGGATATGTCTTCGAACGACGGGTAGCTCTGTTGATGGGCTAGAGGAATGTATTCTTCTTCTACATTTTGGTAAAAAGGGATAATTATTTTTAAAAAAAAGCTCAAAATAATGATATATTAGAATACGACTTAACCATAAATCAACACAAATAACATTTGCAAAAATATGAAGGTTAAACAAAAAATAGCCTAGATACAAAACATCAAGTTTCAAATTGCCACACAAGAAAATATTTTTTTTCAAGATTAACAACCATCTATGATGAACTCATAAGTTTTTATCATACACTTTTGAATTTTGATAAATACTATTGCAACCCATACGAAACACTTAGTTTAATCATATTATTGTTCAAGAAGAATCACAAGGGCACACTAAATCAGTTACTCACTTCAAATTCTTTTTACGGAATTGATAACAAGAATCACAATTCTAATATAGCTTCACAAGTTGGAAATGTCTAGTTGTTTCACCCAACTTTGAAAAACAAAATTATTCGAAGTGTGAGAAAAAGAAGAAGAAGAAAAAAGAATATCCTTGAAATGTGTTTTACTTCAAATAACTCAAAAGTCTTGAGTACTAAGACATAAAACCCTAAAAATCGGTCGATACCCCTAAACTCTAAAATTGAACAACATAAAATAAAATTGATAGTATAAAATAAAACCAAAGAAATGAAACAGAAAAATACAGAGATGGAGAAAAAAATACCAACAGGGTCAAGATTCTTCATGGCGTTTTGGCTAAAATTTAACGATCGTACGATTAATGTTTTTCACGGAAGAAGAGAAGGGACACCTGTGTGGAGTTGCGGCGTTAAATACGTTAAATCCATGGCAGAGGCGCGACGGAGGTTGGTTGACTTCCATCTTGTGTTGGGATTTGGGAGTCAGGGAGAGAGAATAGGTAAAACAAACTGATTGGTTTTTCTTTTTCCCGTTTAAATGTGATTTATTTTTTGGGTGGATTTTGAATTCGTCACATAAAAGGATATCCTTATTATGGTCACATTTAAATCTTTGCCTTTAAAAATAATTTTTTCCTTCCTTTATAAATAATCTGTCTGCGCAACAACATTGACAAACGACTAAATATATGTGAAGGAAATCACCCGTGGTCTATTCCATTAATCTTGTCAGAATATATACAACTATATAAGAGTATAATTAGGCTAAAATTAAGATAATTAGTTTCTATACATACGCTTTACAATTAATACAGAATATATGTTATGATTTCATATATATGGTCTATCACACCCCCGCAATCGAAGCGGGAGGGCCGCGAACGCTTAGATTGGCTCGAAATTCATCAAACAGGATACGCGGGAGCCCTTTAGTGAATATGTCAGCAACTTGGTAGCGGGATGGAATATGAAGAACACGGACTTGACCCCGAGCAACCTTTTCATGTACGAAGTGGATATCCATCTCAATATGTTTTGTGCGTTAGTGTTTAACAGGGTTACCTGAAAGATATATCGCACTAACATTATCGCAATGGACGAATGTAACCTTGTGGATGGGGCGATAAAGTTCAAAAAGGAGATTTCGGATCCAACAAGATTCAGAGACAACATTAGTCACCCCTCGGTATTCAGTCTCAGCGCTTGATCGTGACAGAGTCAGTTATCATTTGGAGGACCAAGAGATTAAGTTGTCTCCAAGAAACACACAATAGCCGGAGGTTGAACGTCGAGTGTCTGGGCAACCACCCCAATCGGCATCAGTGTATGACATAAGAGTGGAAATGGAGGTTCTGTAAAGATGTAAGCCATGGTCCAATGTGCCTCGTAAGTATCGTAAAATACATTTTAGAGCATTCATGTGGTCAGCCCTCGGATCATGCATATGAAGGCAAATTTGTTGTACAGCATAAGAGATGTCGGGTCTCGTGAAAGTGAGATATTGCAGTGCCCCGGCGAGTCTGCGATATTGGGTAGGATCACCAAAAGGAGGACCCGAAGAGGTGCTAAGTTTAGTCTTGGTTTCCACCGGTGTGTGTGAAGGCTTACAGGAGATCATACCAGCCCGTTCAAGAACCTCCTCAGCATATTTTTGTTGGGAGAGAAACAAACCGTCCTTGTGTTGAATGACTGCAATGCCCAAAAAATAGCTAAGAGGACCAAGGTCCTTCATAGCAAACTCCGAAGCAAGTAATGAGATAATGGATGTACGTAGAGAGTCGGATGAAGCAGTGAGAATGATGTCATCAACGTAAAGGAGAATATATGCGGTATGATTCCCTTGGCGATAGATGAATAATGAATGATCACATTTACTATGCGAAAAACCAATAGTGGAGACAAAATCAGTAAATCGTAGGTACCATGCTCGAGGTGCTTGTTTGAGGCCGTATAAGGATTTCTTTAAGAGGCAGACGTAGTCCGGATAAATTGGGTCTCAGAAACCCAACGGTTGATGCATGTAGACGGTTTCGCGAAGGTGCCCATGTAAGAAGGCATTTTTTACATCCAGTTGATGAATGGACCAAGAATTTGATAGGGCGATGCTGAGAACTGTCCGAATGGTAGCCGGTTTCACCACTGGGCTAAAGGTGTCGTTGCAGTCGATCTCAACTCGCTGAGACCTCCATCACCTACAAGACGAGCCTTGTAACGCTCAAAAGAACCATTAGAATTTATTTTATGACGAAAAATCCACATACAACGTATAATATTAATATCATGAGGACGGGGCACCAACTCCCACGTCTTATTTTTAATAAGCGCATTAAATTAGTCTATCATTGCCGATTTCCAATTCGGGTCAGATAAGGCAAGTTTAGGATTATGTGGAAGAGGTGATGGCGTAACTGAAGATGTTAAATTTCATTGTCGGTTTGGTTTAAATATGCCATGCATGCTTCGGGTTGTCATGGTTCGTGGTCGCGTCGAATGTGCGTCTGATCGAGAGTGGGCTGCTGGACCGGTGCTAGAGTGGGATGAGGTTGTTGGGTTGGGCTGTCGTGTGGGTTGGATATCAAGAGCAGGTGAGTTGGGCCCATTGGCATGGAGTTGGCTGCCGAGTGGATTTGGTGAGTTGGATGGTGAGATGGGCGAATGGGGCGAGGTTGTTGAACTGCTTGTGTCTGTATTTAATGGGTTGTTGAGTGTCGTGGTTTGCTCCAGTTGCTGAAAATGGTGGACTATGTTACTGATTCCGTCGTCCAAGAAATTGTAGGATGAAGGAGTTGGAGAATGAATATTGGCGAATGGAAATTGTGACTCGTTGAAAGTGACATGTCGAGATAAGATGATTTTACGGCTGGAGAGGTCATAACACTTGTATCCGCGGTGAGTAGTGGGGTATCCCAAAAATACACATGGAGTAGAACGGGGTTGAAGTTTGTTTATTGTGGTGGAGGGAAGAAGAGGATAACACAAACATCCAAAAACGCGCAGATGTGTATATGAGGTAGTACGTCGATATAGAAGTTGAGTAGGCGAGAAATTTGCGAGTAGTTTTGAAGGTAAAATATTTAAAAGATACGTCGCCATTTGGAGTGCGTGGTGCCAAAATGAGGGAGGTAAAGAGGCGTGAGCAAGGAGAGTACGTATCAAATTATTGATGGCTCGAATTTTACGTTCGGCTTTACCATTTTGAGAGGAAGTATACGGACAAGAAAAACGAAAAACCATACCATTTTGGTGGCAAAAACGTTTGAAGAGGCCATTATTAAATTCCTTCCCGTTATCACATTGAAACTTTTTATATTTTTCTCAAACTGGGTTCGAATGTGAGTACTAAAGGACGAGAAAATCGAGTAAACCTGAGATTTTTGGCCGATGGGAAAAGTCCAAAGAAAATTTGTGTGGTCATC
>BMAC01000213.1:693053-738916 GCA_014905375.1 Phtheirospermum japonicum
TAGGAGCATGCAATACATTATTTTAATTTTAACGCGTGGGATTTGGTGGGTTTAAAGTAGTCTGACCATGACCACAAATAGGAATTTCTTGACCACTACCGACAATGATATTATGATTAATGGGCGTATTAAAATAAGAATGTAAGAGTACCTTCGAATCCCGTCATGTGGGATGTTGCTCCTGTATCCATGTACCAGCCATTGTCGTTTGGCGGCTGGAGTGACATGGTGTGCATGGCTTTGCTCAATATCTGTGGGAGCGTTACATTGGCGGTGGCCTGCACATTGTATGCGTGCTGAGGGCGCGTACCAAGGATGCCGGACTGACGGGCTACAGTGGGTTGAGCCATTGGCGATGTGGGATAGGGGCAGGGTGGAGTTGCCCACGGTTGTGGTGTCCATGGTGCCCACGGCTGGTATTGGGCCCACGGGGGCTGCTGTTGTTGCCATGGACGATGATATGGCTGCTGCGGCCTGGTAGCATTAGGTCCGTGGTGATGTCCATTGCGGCCCCGACCACGTCCACCGCTGTTTCGGCCTCGACCACGAAAATTACCTTGACGCTGGCCATTGTTATTGTATCGTGGTTGAGTGGTGCCCAAATCGGAGGAGGGATTTTTGACGGATGCTGACGTCGAGTCGTTGGCAGAGTTGGTGGCCAGGAGCGCGGAGTCCGCGACGGTTGCGACATTCGCAATTTGTTTGGCCTTGCGTGTTTCTTCAAGAATAAGACGTGAGCGGGCCTCGTAAAATTTGGGCAGCGGATCAGTTTGTTGGATGAAAGTGGCAACACCATCATAGTTCTTATTTAAACCGCAATTAATTGGAGAACTAACCTTTGATTCGAAATAGGGGCACCAACATTGGATAGTTGATCCGCAAGCATCTTAAGTTCTTGGCAATATGCAGAAATATTGGGAAAATCATCGAGACGAACCTGGGTAAATTGATTTTCCAAATAAACGGCGCGAGAACTTTTGTTATCCTGGAAGATGCTTTGTAGTCGTTCCCAGGCTTGTTGTGCAGTCGCGTCCGGTTCCAGGATGGTGTGTAGAAGATCGTTCGAGATTGTTCCGTAGATCCATTGGAGGACTATAGCATCCAAGCACGACCAAAGTTGTTCATCAACCCCGGCTGTAGGGGTTGTTTTTGGAGGGATGATGTGGTCGATGACCTCATATGCTCGACAATGGATTTTTAAAAGTTCCGCCCAAGAAGAGAATTGGCCCTTTTCCATCTCGAGGGTCAGAGGGATGAAATTTTTTACGTTATTCACGGCAAGAGCCGGATGAAATTTGGATGGGTTTGCCATGGATGGTGGCGAGAGAAAGGAAGAAGAGAATTAGAAAAGAAGAATAATGCAGAAGCGTGAGAGGGATGCGAAATTATTGGGTTTAGTCTTCTGATACCATGAAGGAAATCATCCGTGGTCTATTCTCATTAATCTTGTCAGAATATATACAACTCTATAAGAGTATAATTAGGCTACAATTAAGATAATTAATTTCTAAACATACGCCTTACAATTAATACAGAATATATGGTATGATTGCATATATATGGTCTATCAATATGTATGCATTTTCACTTTTTTACCCAAGAAAAATGTATAATGTTTAAACTTAAAATCATTTTCTTACTTTTGTGTACATTGAAAATAAGAACTATTTGTAACCTTTTAATGTTATTTTTAAGTTATAAATTAATTTTTATTCTAGAAACATAAAATACGGTATTTTCTATTTTATAGGCGTCAATTTTATATTTTTTTTATAGAAAACATCTACAATATGCAAAATTTAAGTAGGCCAAGGAGAAATTCTCAGCCGTCGGGTCAATTGACTTGGTTTCGGTCCAACCCACTTGAGCTGCCGAGCTGGATTTTATCGGGTTGAAAATTCTCAACCTAACCCTTAATCACCCTAAATCTTCGATTTAGGGTTACCCGTCGGGCTGACAAGTTTTCAAAATCAGTCCATACGTAAAATTTGTTTATTAATTGCTTTTTAATTATCTAATATGAATATACGAATACTAGCTAAAAACATAAAAAAAAAATATTCTTTTAACATGTCAAACAAAATATCAAGAGAAGCACTCTTGTCAGGTCGGATTAATTCAAGTTTTTAAAAGTAAATTTATAAAACATGAAGTGTTTAACAATATAAATGATAATACTTTAGTATAATACATCAAAAGATGAGAAATGCAAAGAGCCCGCACTCATTTAAAAATGAGTTTATTTGTGTATTTGCTCAGAACATGAATTTTGAGGAGCGATAAGGTTGTGAAATCGCTAGATGTTAGTAGGGTATCAGACTAGCGCCTAGAAACTAAATTTCTTTTTTTAAAAAATAAAACAATTATGCTCGATTTTTCCTGAGTTTTTGCCTCCTAACTTCGATTTGGTTGCTATATCCCGATCTTTCGATAGAGACAACTTTTCCCACCGATTTGACAAAATCGTCTAGGCCTAGATCCGTCTAACACCTAGGTACCGCCAAGTTCCATTTTAACAATACATAATAGGGGTGTCTTCGGACTACACATATTTGGATTAAAAATATATAAACCCGATCCTACTTTTTTTTTTTTGGGCTATTGGGCAACCCACGGGTTCAGGCCGAATTGGCATCTTAGAGTTACGATTTCTGATGTGCATTGTACCTCCCGATTTTCAACCTCTGGCCTAAAAGTCCTCAAATTGCAATAATTTCATAGATACGACTCGAGATGTGTTTCAAGGACAAATTGGAGGGATCAGTTTTGCACACCCCTATAATTACAAGACCAGTTTTGCAATTCTTCCCAAAAATTATAACCAAATGAAACTGTATAGTCCCTAAAGATTCTTTTGTTTTCTGCATACAAAATGTTCCCAAATATATATATATAAATTATTTATAAGTGAAAACTACACTTGATCTGCTACAATTTCCAGTGGTGTGTTAAAGAAGCGATGATAAAATGTAGTGGTTGTCTACTTGTCTTGCGTTGATTGTTTTTTGATAAACTTCTGTCAACCTATATGTCTTATCAACATTCTTTATCGCATTTTTTATATTTTCCGTAAAACAAAAATCTAACCCTATCATTGCTATTTACTATTTTATAACAGTTGTTTCCGTCATTTAGGGAATAGTAATCAACATCGCATCATTGCTTGACAATCCCATATTTATAAATGCCTATGTTGCAAATTACAAAGACATGAGCAGATCTTGCTAACTAGATAATATTAACTAATATACTGTCACCGTGAATGAAGAATCTCTGCTCAAAGTATTATTGAGTGCATACCCACACCAAATTCTGAGAATTACACCAGTCATCACAACACATGCTACGAATATTTACTCAGAACAAGCCGAGCGGATACAGAAAAATTCATTTGTTGGGGAACTGAGTCACCGATGTAAACAACGCAAATATATAATATAAAGAAGAAATTAAAAAAAATTGTTAAAATTATAATAAAAAAATCACATTACACAACAAGTACACAATCTAAAATAATAATTAAATAAAAAATTATAAAAATTATTCTCGTTGAATTTTTATATTTTGCAATAAACTTACAAACGTAACAATATTAATATTTAAAAATGAATCATTCTCTGGATACGTAACCAAATAATTGTTCAAAAAATAACAAATCAACACATGAAAATTCACATGGATAGAACTCAACAAAGCGAATTAATTATGTAAATGAAATTAAAAAAAATCATTGGCGGAATAAAAGCAAGTCATGCAAATTAGTAATCTTTATTTACCTCACAGAACTGATGTTCAAGTTCTCACAATTGTAAATCAATATCTCTTAAAACACTTGAACTTGAAAATAATGAGAATTCTTCAATTGTAGCGTGACACCACAAAATTCCCGTTTTCATAGGATAATTAAACCACAACATTTGAAGATAAAATAAAATAATCTCCCACAAATCAAGTTAAATCTCACAACCATTTGAACAATTCAAAACCCAAAGCTATTTTATTTTACATCTACTAACAAATCCCCCAACGAAACTCTTAAAAAAAATCATGCCACAATTACTTAATACAAGAGAGTTTTCAAATTTTCTACGAATGCATCATTGGAGACTATTTCATACATAACTTTAAATTCCTAATTCTAAGAAATTTAGATTAGGTTTTCAAAATTTAAAGCGTCATTTTCCTTCATTATTTTTTATTTTCAGTAGTCTTCTTTGTTTTCTAGACTAGTCATAAATTTTTTTTCTTTTTCTAATTAATTGGGTTTGGGTCAATACCACAACATGACTTAGATAGTTGAGAATTACATTTCCCTTCTTTGGACTAATTGCCATTCAATTTGGATAAAGCCACATTCTACGAATTGTGTGTTTGGTGAGGCACTTTATTAGAATTGTTGTATTTTTTATCTTTTAAATTTCTAATCTATAGTTAATTAAAAAAATTAAAATTTTTGGTGGGGCCTGTTCCACCCAGGCCCCACTATAGATCCGCCTCTGACACCAACCCACACACCTCACTCGTTAACTCATAATATTTATTTTATGATTGATTGCTCTCCTTCACAAATGAAATTTGTGTATATTTCTATTAGGGACGATTACAAAAATCACCTGATTTTTGCTCGGAGTTCTATAGCGTCAATCATGTTATCTACAACGGATGAACTTTTCTGTTTCAATTTTTTTTTGATCTCCACATGCCATTTCAATATAAGAATCTTACAATGTTCTGTTAAAACCTTTTAAAATATTTTTATGGGTCTCACTATCATATCACAAATATATTATTTATACATAACATGAAAAAAGAAAAGTTAAACAATGTGTCACATGGGGCCCACAACAAAGAAAAAAACTAGCTTTTAAAATAAAGAAATGCTTTTTGTAAAATATTTTTTTTGTCAACTTCACTGTGTAAAACCTTTTAGGTGGGTTTTTAATTATGGAAATCTAATTAAAAAAGAATCGTTGTGGATGCTCCAAACTCGTGCCAAATATTGACGTGCCATAAACTTATTGGTTAGATCGGTGAAATTTACCGACACACCCACTGAGTAGACACACGTTATGTTTGTAGGTATCACCAATCAGACCAATTAGCTTATTCGTTTGTATATAAATTGTGATGCAAGACCACTTATTAATAAAAGAAGAAAAGAGTATGATCATTTACAGATCCAATAGTTAATAATGCAAATAGAAACATGCTATTAAAAAAAACCTAATGCATTATATACAATTCACGCTTAAGTGAACTCCTTGATGAATTGCGTATGTGAGTAGAATCCTACTCTTCAGTAATGCCCGCTCAATATAGACATACTCATACGACAAAAAGTCAGAGATATGCTTGTTCGATCAACAATAAAAGGAGTAGAAGACTCTTGTTGCACCTTTTGATTTTGTCAAGCAATTCCTAAACAACAAGATTACGAAAAAGTGAGGTGCGATGTTGACTATCGATATTAGAATCATCCTTCTCCTTCAATGGCAAAATATCATGTAACTATTATGCATTGTTCCATGCAGAGAAACCTTATTCGAAAATCCCATATACGCATTATCAACATAGCCCGTGGTACGATGGTTATTCACTCTAGTATAATCAAAATTGACGTTTTGTCTTCAGACTATTTATCGATAAACGGTGTAGTAGGTACCACTGACACAATCGCAAATGACCCAATATGTCTATTATCCGCACCGACGGGATGGGGACTGGGGTTGAGGGGTTGACTCAGATGCTCGGTCATCGAGACGACTCCCTCGGTTCCATGCAAAAAATTTCATGCGTGGTAGGAGGCCCATAGTCTTGATAACACCTACGACCGGTGTTCTATGGGGAGTAGATATCACGGTCCAGACCGCGGGCAGGGGCATCGTCCTTTGCAGATGACGGTTTGGCAGTGTAACTACCGCACAGCGTCATTCTCAAAAATTTGTACATGAAGTGTGGGATCCGTAATTCCCTCATAATAGAAGTCCAACCCCTTATATAATGCCGCTCTTAATACTCTTTCAGAGAATGGATGTTCCTTCTATTCTTCACCTCCTGCTCCTGTGGCCTATTTTTGTAATGCTCGCACTGCTTCCTGCATATCTATTAACGCGCGGGAGGTTGGTAATGCCCCGTCTTCGTCCTCTTCTGTATCTCGCTGGGCCTATTGTTTGTAGGATTTCTTTTGCGGCTTGCTACCCAGGAATTGTATGTCGTCGTCGCTCTCCTCCCCATCGGATGACGACGGATATGCTATCGAATATCGTCCCACTTTTGTGATCCGAGTTAGCTCGAGATCCAGCGTCCATGGTTCTCTTTCTCTACTCTTCTTTTGACCTAAAGTTAGTGGTTTTGGCATATATTCCTCATTTTTCTCCTTAACCTCATCATCCTCGCTTTCGTCCTCGCCTGCCAAAATCTTCTCTAACTTCCTATTTTGCTCGGAGGCACCAACCCCACCAATCGCTCAATGAATACCTTGTCGACGTGACAAGTTCTCCCCTAACTCCTTCCACTCTTTTGTTCCTATGTGAATAGCCTTTTATTTGATTATTTTTGGAGTTTTTTTCTTGTCATCTCCTAATTTTTCCACCTTTTTCCTTCCGGGGCGATGGTGGTGGTGTTGTCGTGGTTGTTTGATTCGTTGTTTCCCCTTGAGGTGATGTTTGTTCCTCCCCAGTCTGTTTCCCTTTGTCTACCTCTTTCGCCTTACTTGCTTTCGCGACAAAATTCAAAGTATGAGGTGTGATAGTTCTTCCCTTCATGGTTCGCTCGTTGAGATTTTCACTTCTTTTGCTCAAGGATTCGATGTACTCTTTTCCACAGACGGAGCCACTTGATACGATCAATGAGCTTGATTCACCAAGAAAAGAAAGTAATAACTTGAAAAATAAGTTAAGCAACCTAAAGCCCTCCAAAAAGCTCCTGACAACCTGATCAACCTGCAAAACAAAACTCAAGCCGGACAGTCCCGGCGTAGGCCCTCCGATACTTAAGTCAGATATTGTTCGAGAGAAATATGCGAGATCCCAAAACGTATGATATAAATCAACTTAAAGAAAAAAAGTGAGGTCTAAGTCCTCTTTATATTGATAAGAGACGTGTTCCCAATTTATGATTCACCTCTCTTATTAAAACTATAATACCATAAATAGTGACCGAATTAAAATTAAAATTTCTCATGTATGCTAAATTATCGTAGATATTAGAACTCTCGTTAAATTACCATAATGATCATAGGCCCATAACCATGCGATGTCTTTAGTTCGCCGGGATCCCATACCATAATTCATATTAGCCCACCAGTGCCCAATACCATATTAACCATAAAGCCTAACTATCAATACCGAACTGTTATAATACCATTTACGTGGTAAGAGCTCGTCATTCTTAGAACAGCTCGTCTCTTTGTAAAAAGATTGCCCCTTTTGAAAGAGAGGGGGAGGGAGTCACCTCATAAATTCATATAAAAACCTACATATTTACCGAAATAAATATTTGACGTGGTATGAACCATCACATTTAAATTTGAACTTATTATATATTCGTTATATTGACACGATTAAACATAAATTACGGATAAAATGCACGCAGAATTTATAGGACATCAATTATGGAGTACTTCCCCAGCCACTCATCTCACCAAAGTAAGACTAAAAATCAAATCGCAAATAGAAACGAAGAAGTCCGCGACATATGCACTGTTGATGACGGGTATTTGGGCCCAGAAGATGGGCCAAATGGGCCTCGTGCGGAGGCCCGACAAGCAAAAAACAGGAAGATATATATCTCACGTGTGGGTGGGGTTTTTTGGGAAGGTCAAAGTCAGCATTCGTGGGGGCCGCACGTGCTGATGTCTAATGTCTTGTCAGGGGCAGACACGTGTGAGGTGACACATAATGGAGTGCCCCAACGTCCACCCAAATTATGGGTCTCACCCACATCACAATGTGACAATTTCACGTGGTTTTTATTTATTTATAATTTTATTTTTATTTTTGGCAAATATTATCCCCTGAATCTGGTGGATGTGTTTCTTGTTTAGCTAAATTTCACTTATTTAATACGTATATACATTTATATTTAAAAAAACTAAAAAAGAAATTGTATGATACTTTCGCCCATGCATTCCTCATATCAAGGGTCATGCATTTGACTGAACCTTTTTCTTTAATAAGGAATGGAGTTGGCTTTGTGCTTCGCTTCGCAAAACTTATCAAAACATGTGTGGATATATATGCCACGTACTGACGTACATATTAGTTAATAGACAAAGACTCAAATATGATGATCACACGGGTCTTCTGTCACGTGACGGAGCCCCAAACTCAATAAATCTGCTTAATCCGACCCAATTTGATGGATCGAATCCGAATCTAAATAGGTATAGAGCTTCGGATCATGTAACCGTCACACGGGAGACTTACTCTAGTTAATATATGACTACAGCATTTTATCGTGGACAAGGTCGAAGTACCTCAATAGCTAAATTAGTTAAAAGTACAAAATAATACATTATATTATTGTAACAAAATTACATTAAATATACTAGACACATTGCTACAAGAAAATAAATAGATAATACATATTACGCGGTGTATATAAGAAAGTGTGTAAATTATGTCAAATACTGAACACATTATATAAAATATAAAAATACATTACATTTGAGCCTTTAGATTAAAAGTTTGACATGATCTAATAAATACATTAGTTATTTTAAACCCACTGCGTATATTACATATATGATAATAATACCTTGGTCTGTATTACTATGTTGATCTGACCTGATAGCTAGGCACATTAGTTACAACATATAAGATAAAGGTATTCCATATATATTCCGTACACCATATCGAAAAATTGTTTAATCAGATAAAACTATTAAGGTACATCACATTCAGATCATGATCCATCTAGTCCATATTGCAAGGTGAACTCGAGTCCATCCTAGAATTTATTATCCGCCTATAATTATTATATATTATTGGCCAGTTATTCATACACTTTACAAGTATATATGCAACTACATGCTAGTAATTTTCTTCTTGAGCCTAAATATGGTGGCATGAGCCTAATTTATATTAGGCTAATTAAATTGCATACTTAAAGAATTGACAATTTTAGCCATTTAACTTTCTGATGTAAGTCAACATAATAATTTCGATACCAAAATTACATTAACTTAAAACTTATAAGACCTAAATTGCACCGAATTAAAATTTATGACACAAAAATTGCAAAAATAAGTACTTACGGAACCAAACCGACACCTTGCATACTAAGATCATCTTAAATGGTATATGAGAATTTTCAATAACATGACAAATGGAGTAAAAATAAGTAGAAAACTTCTCCAATAGTAAAATGATTTGTAGAAGATATATAATTCGTTAATAATAGGGAAAAGAAGAGAGGGAGAAATTTCACTCCGACGGACATTCAATTGAAAATGATCTTTCAATACCTCTGATGTATATAGTGGATTGGTATATAAGACGGCATCGAAAGAAAGTAAAGAATTCATTTTAGAATAAAGATTTTGTAATCAACTTCTTTATATTTCATTCAATCATATTTTTCTCAATGATTACAGCAAGGAAAGAAAATAAAGAATTCATTTTAGAATAAAGATTTTGTAATCAACTTTTTTGTATTTCATTCAATCATATTTTCTTAATGATTACAGTAGGGAATGTCGATTCTATTTATAGTAACATGTAAGATAAATATAAGCCTAAAATATATGGCTAAGATTGCTACAGTACAGTTTTGCAACGTCTTCCTAGATCGTGTGGTCACTTATTGCTACAGTACAATCTGACAGTTGTATGAAGCTGAATGTACTAGATTAGGGCTAACATCTCCAGCTGACGTAGTGTCGGTTGTCCTTATGTGAGACCCATTGCTAGTTATACGCAACCTCTGAGCGACCTCTCGTACGACCTGAGAGGTCGCCAACCTTGCGACCTGGTGTTCCACTCATCGTCAGGTCGCCAAGTGTTATATGAGCAGGCGACCTGAACTTATCAGGTCGCTCTCTATTAGGCATCACATCATTAAATAGATATTGTCTGCTGAAAATATTTATCGAATTCACAAGGTGAAGATGATGTGTCGTGCATCAAAAAATATAGAAGATGTTGGCTGCCCTACATCTAGACGTTATGTAGGCATGACGACTCATCAATTTATTAACTTTTAAATTATTTGAATTCTTTTTACGATTTAGTTAATTATTAAATTATAAATAAAACCTATTTGAGATTAATATTTACACGCTTTATTCGTTTCATACAATTTAAGAAAATATCTATTTACTCGCACATCAGTTAAAGTTCATTATATAGACGTTCTTATATTGCCAAAACGCTAGCCCTAATAGTTAGGAACCAGATTTTTAAATAAGCATTTATTGCCTGAATCTCATTTTGGACTTTGGTCTACCTCATTTCAATTTTGTGGATTACGAAATCTTTGTTCAGGGATTTCATTAACCGCTTAAACCAGCTGTTCCATAGTGTTCAAACCTTTCATTGTAAGTTTTGTTGATTATCTTCAAATTCGTTGTTCCACTAGCTAACTTCCCTTATTGGCTAAACGAACAACCCAAGTTAATTGAAATTGTATTTTCTTGATTTTATTCAAATTAAGGAAAGATCTTTGCAAATTCTTTCATTGAAAAGACATTGGCTCTCAAGGCCTATAAATAGTTGTCTTTTGTGTATTATTTACACACGCCTTAATTGAGAGAAAAATAGAAAGAGACTTTTGCTTAGTTGTAGATGCTTGAGATTGTTTATAAGCTAGTTGAGTCTTTTATAAAACACGAAAATCACAATACCAATCAACGAAAAGTTGATAGCGGCCGATTTAATGGGGTCTGAGATGCCATTTAGTAAACTGGAGGGAGTCCGGTTTACTATTCGACCAATGAGGGGTTACTGAAAGTATTAATTAAGCAAGAGGTACAAGTAGGTTAACATAGGGATGGTTTAACTATATATACTTTTATGATGTTTGTATGTTAATTTATAAAATCCAGTAGGGAAGAGGGAATCTTTCCTTGTTAAATTGTTGTGTTTATTTTAATTCAATTTAATTGATATATGGATTCATCATTCGACCGATATGTGCATGTTAGCACGCATTCTAATTTTACAATTGACACTAGAACAAGTTATTGTATTTTCGGGTTGATCCTAGGTGAAAGATTAGAATGAATCGACGAGAAGCAGGCTCCATATCACGACCACCTTTAACTGATGGGTCAAACTACTCAGGAAAACAATGATGAGAGTGTTCTTTTAATCTCAAAGCGTGGAATGCTGGAAGACCATTGAGACGAGATGGACATCAGCAAAAGTCAAATAAGCTGAAGGAATTATCACCGACAAACTAGAAATTTCATGGAGGGATGTGGATAAAAGACCATGCAAACTGGAAATCTCTTTACTCCATCTTCAAGGAGGTCGACCAGAACCAACACAAGATGATCTCAGTATGTACCGTTGCAAAACATGCTCGGACCATTTTGCAAGGATATTTCGAGGGATCTGAATTTGTGAAATCATAAATAGTATAACAATTGCAAACTCAATTTGATGATCTACGCATGAACGAGGATGATAATCTAACTTACTATGCGCACTTCTGTGACATAATCACTCAATACTTCACCCTTGGTAAATCCATTCCGTAGATCAGAGAAGTGCAAAAGATCTTGAGATCTCTTTCTAAAAGGTTTAAAATGAAGGTCACTTCCCTTGAAGCCTCAATAGACACATCCACGATGAGAGCCAATGAACTTATGAGGGGAACTCATATCCTCTTAGCTGGATAATAGATATAACAGGATCAAGTAGAAAAGTAAGAGGGTAGCTTTCAAGGCTGTTTTAAGTCATCAAGTGACTAAAGCTCAAGACGAGGAAGTAATTGAAGCTGAAGAACTCTTAGAAGAATTGACTCTCATCACAAGGAGATGCTCTCGGATGGCAATAAACGGAGACATAAATTATTTCCCAAGAAGTTCAGACAATATTAGAAGAACACCAACCTGCCATTTTCAAACTCTATGGGAACCAAAATTGAGAAGGATCAGTGTAGAGAATGTAAAGGATTCGGACACTTTAAGTTCGAATGCTCAATGTTATTGAATAAACAAAAAGCACTCACAACTACATTGAGTGAAGATTACGATTAGGAGGACAACTAAATTGAGATATAGAAAAATCTCGCTCTTTCGAGCTTTACTAATGATGTCATCTCTCTCACTTATCATATTCAGTTCCCTTTGGAGAAACTAATGAAGATGATTGTTTAAAAAATGAAAACATATATTGTATGAATAAATAGTGACAAAACATCATCAGGATAACTCACTTATCAAAAGGTAAAAGGATAAGATTCTGGAGTTAACATGAAGTAAGAATGGAGATATTGAGTACCTATGTGATGAGTTGACAAAGTTGAAAAAAATAAATGTTGAGCTAAACGAAAAGTTGATTGAGTATCTTATACTCATCAAAACACAAGAAAACAAATTCCTTGAGTCCACTGTTTGAATTTACCAATTTGACTTTCAAGAGAAGATCACTCGACAACGCATAAGGAAAATACCCAGAGTCACGAATCACCGAAGAAAGAGTTGTTCAATGTCCAAAGAACACTGAGGGACAAGTACGAAAAAGCCCAAAAACAAAAACTTGAACTTAGTTGTACCCTTGAAGACAAACAAATCATGGAGGGTATGCTTAAGGAGGTAAATCGGTTCACGCAAAGACTGAACACTTAAAAAGCTAATGAGTTCTACCAAGTCAAGACCATTTTATGTCTCCAAAAAGACGAATGTTATATCGAAGTTCCCGAAGAGTATTTGAACCTCAAAGATTCACTCCTAAGTGTCACCATTGTGGAATAGCTGGGTACATTCATCCAAAATGCTATAGAATGTATTACAATTAATATATCGAATGGCAAGATTAGTAGTTGGAACAACATAGGAGTTCCTACCTAATCACTAAAGCTGTGATTTGACACAATACCCAGTGTTTAGAAGAAAATATGGGTAAAATGGAATGAATCGCCATGTTATTAAACTTTTTGTGTGTTCAAAGCAAGTCATTTCAAAGCCTGATACTTTAACATTAGGTTCTCTCATCACATGACCGGGGATAAATCTTTTCTTTGCAACGTCATCACAATACACGATACCTATGTCATCTTCAGAGATGGTGCAAGAAACAAAGTGGTCGAATAAGGCACTCTATGCGTAAAAAGACTGCCTAACTTTGATGATCTCCTTGTTGATCGTTTGAAGGCTAACCTCATCAGCATAAGTAAACTATGCGATCTAAATATGAAACTGAATTTTGATAAAAGAGCATGTCGAGCCTACGATCAGACCAGCAAACTAGTGATTATGGGGCATAGATCATCAAACAATTGTTATGTGTTTGAACAATATGATATTTGCCACCTCTCGTCCATCGATGAAATAGAGGTATGGCATCAAAAGCTAGGTCATATAAATTATGGACATCTCAAAATCTATTACGAATTAGTGCAGTTAGAGAAATGCCTGAATAAAAGAAGAATGAAGGAATTCATGGCCCATGTCGGCTGGGCAAACAGAAAAAAGAAAGGCATTCCTTGGTGAAACAAATCAATACCAAGCAGATCATGGAGTTGTTACACATGGATTTAATGTGACTAATTCAGACAGAGAGCATTGGAGGATAAAGATGCATCTTCGTCTTTGTAGATGACTTTTCTAGATTTACATAGGTTGAATTCTTGAGGGAAAAATAAGAATGATTTGCTGCTTTCAAGAAACTCTGATTGAAAATTGAAAGTGACAAAGGTGGATCTATCGTTTGAATCAAAAGCAACCATGAAAAGGAATTCGTGAATGTAAACTTCCATGAATCCATCGTCTCTCGAGGAATTGCCCATAAATTCTTTGCCTCAATCACTCCTCAACAAAATTGGTGGTGGAAAGAAAGAATCGGACACTGTAAGAGCCAAAGCTATAAGTACTATTTGCCACTTAATTAACCGTATTTTTCTTTGTCCAAGTACTATTGTCACTCCTTATGAAATATGGAGGGGGAAGAAACCAAACATGAGCCACTGTCATGTTTTTGATTGCACGTGCTATATTCTCAATGATCATGACCAATTGGGAAAGTTTGAAACAATGAGCTATGTTGGATTCTTCCTTAGATACTCAGCAAACTCGCGTACTTATCGAGTGTATAACCTTTGAACTAAGGTTGTTATGGAATCCATAAATGTTGTTCTCAATGACTCTGTTGTTTGTATAGGTGCATGCATGGGTAGAAATAATGGCGAATATGATACCATCATAAACACCATTGACCCCGTGATTGTTCAACCAACTATTGATGTTCCATCCGAAGATGAGATCTAACGAATCAAGCAAAGGGATTCGTCTACTAAGATAATGAAAGATCTATTCCAGCCGAAGATGAGATCTAACGAATCAAGCAAAGGGATTCGTCTACTATGATAATGAAAAATCATCCATCTGAGCAAATCATTGGCCAGATATAGGAATCACTACAAAAAAAACTTGGATATACTGATGGGAACCAAGCCATCAACACAAACTGATAGATTGTCGACGGGTCACTATGCTGACGGGTTGTTGACAGGCATAGGCTGTCAGCAATTTGAGTACGGCCTATACCCATCAGCAATATATAGTTTTACACACACACACACACACACACACACAAATATATATATATATATATATATATATATATATATATATATATATATATATATATATAAAATAAATATAAATATATAACATTATAAATATAATACATTTGAAAATAATATTATATATTTATAATATAATTAATTATCTAAAAAATAAAATATATAATTATATTAATCATATATAAATATAATATAATATATATATAATTATTAATTATTAATTTAATTATAATATACATTTATAAATATAATATAATTATTATATATTTATATATAATATATATATAATAATATTATATATTTATAATATCATATTCATAAATATAATCTATATTTATAAATATAATATAATTATTATATATTTATAAATAATATTATATATTTTTAATAATTATCATTATATATAATATATATTTATCAATAATACGTATTTATAATTAATAATATATATAATAACAATATATTTAATATTAATAATATATATTTTGATAACTTATATTTATAGTTATTTATAATAATTATATTTATTATATATATTTATAATAATATTATGTATTTATAATATTATTCATAAATATAATCTACATTTATAAATATAATATAATATAATTAAAATATAATCTATAACTTAATTTACATATCTATTATATATTAAAAATATATATTCTCACATGTAATTGACCTGGCGAGACAGTAATACTGTATTTACAAGAGGTCACGGGTTTGAATCTCACCAATGTGATTTAAATTGATGCAGGCTGGACTGGGTTGTGGGTAGAGGTGACCAAAAAACCGAAAAACTAAAATAACCGACCGAACCGAACCAAGTTTTTCGATTCGGTTTTATGTAAATTCAGTTCGGTTTGAGAATTCCAAAAAATCGGTTAATTCGGTTCGGTTCGATTTTACAAAAAAAATATCGGTTCGATTTTAACCGAAATATAATTTTTATATTATTTACTATCATTTTTTATCAATTCGGTTCGGTTAATTCGATTTTAAACATATTTTCAGTTTAGTTCGCTTTGCAATTTTTTTAAATATTTTGGTATTCGGTTTTAGATCGAATTTCGGTTCGGTTTGAAATTTTATTCAAAACTCAGTTTCGGTTATTTCGATTCGATTCGGTTTTCGGCCGAACCGGCCGAATGCTCACCCCTAGTTGTGGGTCGGGTTGGGCTAGGCCTGCCCAATTATTTTATTATAATATTTTATAAATGCTGACGGGCCTCACCCGTCAGCATGCCATTAACATTGGCTGATGGGTACGTTAATCTCGTCAATAATTAATTTCCTGACGCCAAAAATACTGACGGGCAGTACCCGTCAGCAAATTTATTGCTGACGGATCCTCCCTTCAGTAAACATCATTTTTTTTTTGTAGTGAATGCATGAAGCTTCTAAACATAACCAAGAAGGACTACAAGAAGATGAATGATACATCACTCCTAGTGTTTCACACATCCACGTTTGAACCCAAGAACATAAATAAGGCTCTCAACAATGAATTCTAGATCTTAGCCATACAGGAAGAATTGGAACAATTTACCAGAAATGATGTCTGGGAGTTGGTTCCTAACATAAAAAGAAGCTACAATGTGATTGGAACTAAATAGATATTTAAGAACAAAACGGACAAAAATGGACACATCACCCAGAACAAAGCCCATATGGTTGCACAAGGATACAATCAGATGGAAGGAGTCAACTTTGAAGAAACATATGATCTAGTGGCTCGACCGGAATCCATCCAATTTCTGTTATCCATTGCATGTCAAAAGAAATTTGTTCTTTACTAAATGGATATTAAGTGTGCCTAAAAGAAGAAGTTTACGTGAAGAAAACAAGGGAATTTACTAACCCACATTCACCAGACCATGTGTATCGTTTGAAGAAGGCATTGTATGGACTTAAGAAGTCACCCGAGCTTGGTATGATCATCGCACTCAATTTTTGCATTCGAAAGGATACAGTCGAGAAGGAGTTGAGAAGATACTGTTCGTACAACAAACTGCGAATCACAAAATTATCACACAAATCAATGTTGATGACATTTTCTTTGGATCCACGTCCCTGACAAAGATCAAAGAATTTGTAGTTTTATGACTAATGAGTTCGAAATGAGTACAGTTGGCGAACTCACAACTTTCTTGGTCTCCAAGTAAAAGAAACAATTTCAGGTATGTTCATCCCCCAAATAAAATATGCTAAAATACCTGTTAGAAAATTTGGACTTGAAGGGCAAAACACTTTAATACTTCCATGAGTACAAGTGTTAAGCTCTCTCGTGAGGACACTGGTCCACTAGTAGATCCAAGTCTTCACCATAACTTGATTGGCAGTATACTTTACATAACTGCCAGCACGCCTAATCTTTGTTTTAGTGTTTGTATGTGTGCTAGGTATCAAGCAAACCCCAAGGAATCACATCTCAAAGCAGACTAGAGAATAATTCATTATGTTAGTGGAACAACGAACTTTGAAAAATGGTACACTAATGAAACTAACTTTAATCTTGCAGGTTTTGTGATGCTGATTAGTTCTGGAGATATCGATGATTAGAAAAAGTATATATGTAGGATGGTTTTATATAGTAAATAATCTAGTCTCTTGGTTAAGCAAGAAACAAAATAGTGTATCTCTATCCACTGCCAAAGTTGAATACATTGTAGCAGGTAGTTTTTGTCCTCAATTTATTTGGATGGAACAGATGATGACATACTATAACATCATTATTTGAATGACCTTACTTTAATGTGATAACATGAGTTTAATAAATATCTTTTGAAATTATGTTCAACACTCCAGAACCATGCACATTGACATATGATATCATTTTATTAGGGATCTGGCTGTGGAAGGTTCTGTTATTATTGAACACGTTCAGACTGAACACCAAATTGTTGATATTTTCACAAAACCTTTGGATGCCAAACAATTTATTGCCTTGGGAAAATCATTAGGAATTTACATCATGTGATATTATCTGCAACTTCTACATCCATATAGGCCTTGCATTAGATATTTTTCATTTTTGTTCCTTTTTTTTTCTCTCTCCTACATTTTGTTGTTCAGCCTATTGAACTATGTTTCTAAATATGCTTAGTGTTCTAAGAATATACCATAAAACTCTTATTGTGAAGTCAGAAAAGAGCTACCATTTTAAAATATTTGTAGTGTAAAAGCTAGCAGTATGAAAAGAGCTACGTGCAAATAGAAAATGCGGAATGTGTGTAAGCTTTTGATATATTATGTTCGAGCAAGTTAATATTTGGTGGAATAAGAATGCGAGTAGCATTTTGTTTAGAATCTGAACTTTACCCCATCACAGAGTAGCCTTCCATCTGATTACTAGTCGTGCACCTACTAAAACTGCTCGTAAAGGTTTGGAACTAGGTTTACACACCACCTTGTCATAGGGTTGTCTTCCGATTTAATTGTGGTTGTACACATACTAACATTATGTGCAAAGATCTTATAAAAACAATCACCTCATCACCTTGTCAGGTGGTAGCTTTATGTTCCACTGAGCAAAGATGTGAATGATGTGTTAAGTTGAACTATCATAGCAAAATTTAATCGGAGGGTCACCTATTAAACTCTGATATGATGGTATATGATGTGTGATATGTTCCAAAGTTCTCTTTTGGAAGTTATAATGGTGTTTGTTTCCAATCTTTTTTTTTAATCGAGCAAAACTAGATTTTAGCAATACGTGGTGGAACAAAAGGTTTTTTCAATCATATAGTTTGTACATGTGAGAATTTCTAGAATATACTCTTAGAGCTTGATCACACATTTTTCTTTTCTCTTTTTAGGCATACTGCTCGGTGTTTTTCATCCAGCGTTCTTGTTTTACATGTGAGGATTTCTAGAATATACTCTTAGAGCTTGATCACGCATTTCTTTTCTCTTTTTAGGCATATTGCATTCGAGATTCTCAAGGATATTTGTTGTGTCTATTCTTTTTGAAAGAAATATCATTCATTAATGGCGGTTTTCTTTTTTACCCTTGCCATAAATAACTCAATTGTTTTGAAATCTCTTTCCTTTTGAAAATGATCAACAATGACGCCAGCACATTGGAGTATTGGAAATTTCTGGATGAAATTCTGGGAGGTTATTTTTTGGCTGTAAGATTTTTGGAGGTTATTGGGTAATTTTTTTTAAAGTCACACGCATCCATGTTCTCCTAAAAGCTGTTGATTTGACTTGTTTAAATTCTCACGCTTCTTTGTATCAGGGCATGTGACCTCTGTTCTTCTCCTATTTGTCTAACCTCGTGTGTTTAAATCAGTATTTGCTCG
Organism: Phtheirospermum japonicum; assembly: GCA_014905375.1. NCBI lineage: Eukaryota > Viridiplantae > Streptophyta > Magnoliopsida > Lamiales > Orobanchaceae > Phtheirospermum > Phtheirospermum japonicum. Next base: position 712,109 of record BMAC01000213.1, read on the forward strand.
ACAGTGTATTATTCGAATTGCTATCTGCATTTCCCTGCCTATTATTTCACTAGTGGACGAAGTGTTAGCGCTTGTTGCTGTTATAGGACAATAAATAGGTTATTGTTTGACTCATTATCCTGCAGGCTATGCGGGTTTCTATTGCAAGATTATTTTTTCTTGGCGGCCGCTACTGTTGGAACTGTGTCGATTTTTAGCTTCTAGATCTCAAAAAGGGTACAAGAGCACGTAAAGTGTCAAGGGCAAGGATAAAATCATTGTTGTAAAATTATTTATGTTGGAGAGGTGTAATCCCTTCAGGGATAGCTTTGTTGATGAACTCGTGCTTGGACTCCATATTCAGGCTTGTGATCAAAAGGCAAAGAGGGAGATTGTAAAGTTGTGCGATTGACATAATTGATCACAAGCAAATTTTGTTGATTGTCTCCAAATTCGCTGTTCCAACAACCAACTTTTCTTATTGACTAACTGACTTAACAGCCCAAGTCCATTGGAACTGTGTTGCTTGATTTAATTGTGTTTCAAGATGATTGATATGAATTGATTTATTGAAAATATCCCGTTGGAGAGATCTTCAAGAAAAGGACGTAGTTTGGAAAGAAGATTTGTTTATTGAAGGAAGCAATCAATTAAGTTAGTTTGGAAAGAAGATCAAGTCAAGATAATGGAAGATATTTGAAAAAATATCTTTACAATGCTCAACCCTCTTGGCATGTGTTTTCTTGGCCCATGATTTTTAGATCAAGAAAAGATATTTGGAGATTTTTCTCTTGAAAAGACATCATATCTCAAGACCTATAAATAGTTGTCTGTTGTGTATTGTTTACACTCTTTAATAGAGAGAAAAATAGCAAGAGGCTTTAGTTTAGTTTGTAGATACTTGAGATTGTTTATTCAAGCTAGTTGAGTCTTTTATAAAACACGAAATCACAGTACCAATCAACAGGAAGTTGATAGCGGCAGATTCAAGGGAGTTCGAGATGCAATAAAAAAGGAGGGAGTCCGGTTTACTGTTCGACCAACAAAAAATTGTCGGAAGAAAAGGAGTCCGATTTACTGTTTCACTATGTGTACTTGTATGGTGTATGTGTGCTAATTAATAAAATGTATTTTAGCACGCATTTTAATCTCACAATACTTATGGATCTTTTAAACACGAGTTTGCTTGTAAAATATATGAGTAATTTCATGTTGCTATCAAAATAATAAAAAAACATGAGAATAGAAAAGGGGGCTCGGACAGCTTGACTAACTCGAAAACAATGCTAGTATACCCAATTGGCATATTCCGACGAGTTACGTTAACTAGCGTTCTTTTTGATGCTTTATTCTTTAGTCATCTTTTCATTTATTCTTTTGGCATTAGAGTAAAATTATCAATTACGCCAATAGTCACCACAATTCAAGAAGGAAAATTAAATTTGAATTACAGTTTTAACGGATAGGAAGCAAACACGTTATTGAGCACTAGGTGTATCTAACCGATAGATTGCGACATAATTAAGATTAAGCAGCGATATATATATATACACACAAGCGTTGGCTAAGTAAGATGGGCATTATTGCTTGCACTAACTTTGATCCCTTTATCCATATATATATGTACCAACTACACATTATCAGCAGTAGATTTTATTATTGCCGTTAATCACAGTCACCATCGCCGTCAGTGTCATTGTTGGGTCGATTGTCTCCATAAAGCAAAAACTCTCACTTTCTCCATCAAACAATATTTACTATACTATTATTTCTATTGTTTATTTATTTTATTCGTTTTCTTTTGCTTCCTTTTCTCCCAGTCCTATTTAATATCTATAATCAATCGCATTCAAGTCCCTCATTTTCGCCATTATTGTTTATGACAGTTTTTTTCATTTTCCTTATGTCATTATCCAACGGTGTGTGAGTGGTGGGAATTATTTGTTAAATCTATGAATATTGGGATCCAGCTTCATTAATTAACCGTCCAAATAATTGGCACACTGTGTGGATTAATTAATGTCACGCAATCACATGGACAAAGAAGCAGTTGTTGAAGTAATTCAGGTGCAAATAGCGATAATATGACGTTGATGTGTATAAATTGGTTAATGGAAGCATAATTAACCATATCCTTTTTTAAAGAACTAACCATATCTCGTGTGATTAATAAAATGTAAATAATCCTATGGGATAAAGGCTTCTGGGTGTTTCTTTCTTTCTTTTTTTTTCTCATAAAAATAATGAAAATTGATGCTAGTTTTGTGGGGTGTGGAGCGTGGAATTAGAAGTTTTGAACTAGTTGGAAAATGTTAAATAGTACAGGAAATTTAGGATTCATTGCATTTACTCCAACAACTACGTACACTTCCAAACAATTGATAATATTTGTCGTTTGAATTGTTGCTGTCGCGCAAACAGACATGTTAAGCCTTCACCATCAAGGGAGGACTTACACTTGTATTTATATGCCTGCAAGATTTTAAAAAAAAAATTATAAAATTACAATTCGAATTTTAACTTATAGCTGAATAGGCACTGAGAGTATATATTTTAATTATACTCTATAAAATGTAATTATAACAGACTAATTATTATGTAGTATTAGTTATAAAAAATAAGAAAAATACAATAAAACAATAAAAGTTTGGGCAACACTCTTGTTAGACCGGACTAACGAATCATCCGTTAGACCAAAATTTCATATCAATACATTATAATAAAAAAATCAATACATCGTAGAATAAATACATCACAGTACAAAAAACCAATACATCATAGCACGGGTCAGAGATTTATGAAAAATTAATACTTTACACTAAAAAATCATTAGACTAACTCCAACAGACTATATATCACACTCCCTAAATCTCATTCTCTAAAATAATTATCTCTATTATTTTAGAGTCTCTATTCCATTTTACTTTATCAGACTCTCTACTTATGTCAACTCTCTACTTTATGAACTCCCTATTCCAATTTTACTCCAACATACCTCCTATTAATAAATTCTTTATCATACATTTATAGGGATCCAATTTAAAAAATAATAATTTTTTGGATTCTAGAATTATTTGGAAACACAATTTGGTCAATATGTTATGAATATGGAGATTCCAAGAGGTAATATATCGACCATAACTGAAATAGGTTTTCATAAAAAAAGCTATAGGGATCTTCTTATACTTTGAGAATTAGTAATAATAATTTTCGTATAACCAATGAATATTTAAGTTTAGAATCAATTAAATTTCACGAGAAAGTTTAGTATACATTTGTGATCATTTCATAGGTAGAGAAGTACAAGTTCAATTGGAGGTTATCGAAACACATATATTAATTGAAACCATAGTCTTTGTATTCTCTTCACCCACCGAGTTTTCTCCCCATCTAGATTTTTAGTCTACTTAAATTTTTTATTAGTTTAATTAGTTACATATTTTAGTTCAACTATTCTCCACTTATTTGATTTTTTAAATAGAGTTACTGCTATTGTGCTATTACGTTTGTGCTACTTAATAAATCTGTTGAAAAGTCTTTGTAGAAACGACCTTACATGTCATTACTATAATGAAGTCTTATATTGTTGTATAATTGAAGATTAGACAAACAAGTTTAATGAGATAATAAATAAGACAACCTCTCTTCTATTTTATTTACATTATACCTAATCTTAAAAGAAATAAAACCATGCATGTAATAAAATGAAAATCGGTATCAATCGAATATATTTAATTGTTTAATTAAATTATTTTTTGGGAGTTACATGAAGTCCATATAATTTACTTAAATATCAAAGCAAGTTATAAGGGAAGTTTATATCCACGTATAGTTTCCTTACATAATCTATAGGATTTGACAATTAATCAAACTAATAATTGGTTTAATGAGTTATTAAGTGGACCGATTGAACCATTTTCTAAAGATGGCTGACTCGTGCATGTGTACACATGCTGTAAAAATTAGAATATTATAAAGAAAAATGTACAATTTTACACACGGTTTTGCTTTGTATTTTGTTTGCCTAATCATAATATATTTAATTGTCCAAGTTAGTTTATTGATTAATGAGAATTAATTCTCAAAGTTTCAATGTTTAGGTTTTTAATAAAATTGGGTTGTTTCACATTGGATAATCATGTACTCCCTTCTTAATAATAATAGGGAGCCATGTTTGACTCCTTACTTTTAGGGAGTTGAGTGGAAAAGAAGAGAGCTCCCTATTTTAGAGAGGATGTTTAGGGAGCCTCTTGGAGCAAATTTCATAATTTTGCCTCCCTAAATTAGCTAAGGAGCCATTATAGGGAGGCTCTTGAAGTTAGTCTTACATCACAGTACAAAAATCAATACATTATAGTATCGTGTCAGATGGCCTAATGTGTCATGACCCGTTAATTTGGGCTAATACAAGTGTTTGTATAAAAGTTTGTTAGCAAAACCCAAAATCTTAAAACCAATCAGATAAATAATGACTGATTTCTTATTTTCTTTTTCATAGCTGATTTGATGATCAATTGTCACCAAAATGTTAATTGTAATTAAAGAGTAGGGGAAAACTTTTTGCCCCCCACACTATTTCGATTCTCACAGTTTATCATACAAACTTTTTTTTGGAACAAACCATCATCTGAACTATGCGTTTTTTGCAACTTACCCCCTTAAATCAGAATTTTGGTGGTTTTAGATACCAAATCCGGTTTGATAAGATCTTTTTTGGTAATTTCACTACTTATTTCTAATCCCCCCCCCCCCCCCCTTCTCTGCCCTAATCTACCATTTCTACAATGATAACGGCACGACGAACCTCCTCTCCATGGCGAAGAAGATTAGCAACGACATTACCGTCGCGAAATGTCGTTGCTAATCTTCTTCGCCATGGAGAGGAGGCTCGTCGTGCCGTTATCATTGTAGAAATGGTAGATTAGGGCGGAGAAAGGGGGGAAGATTAGAAATAATGAGTGAAGTTACCAAAAAAATTCTTAACAAATCGGATTTGGTATCCAAAATCACAAAAATTCTGATTTCATGGGGTAAGTTGCAAAAAATGTATAATTCAGATGGTAATTTGTCCAAAAAAAAAATTTGTATGATAAATTGTGAAAATCAAAATAGTATCGAGGACAAAATTCTTTTTTCTTAAAGAGTATTATATCGGTTAATTATCAAGTAGCTCTTGGGACGATCAAACAATGCCAACAAAAATAGACAACTGTTCAAGTATAGCCTTCAACCTCAAAGCACCACTTTTATTTGAATGAATGATAGACGTCTCAATCTCATTTTATTAAAAGCAGAACACTTATTTATCCCAATTGTATGTAACATTAATTATTCAAGTACCTTACTTTATTAAGAGATGAGACACCTGTAGTTATTAGTTACGTACTAGAAGACAAAAGGTTTATATACTGTGTGAAAATTGATTGAATATAATAGCAAATCCATGTGGAATGGTGTTTATTCCTGTCTTGCTTAATACGTTAAATACAATTATTGAGGTTGTATTTAGATGGTGGTTTACCGTTAAATATAAGGATTTAATAGAAAATAATTCTCTTTCACAAAATAATTGTCATTTACAAGATTTCATTAAGAAAAAATAATTTGTTCACCCTTATTCATATAGCGATATTAAATGAATTTTATACTTATAATAATATTAATTTTAAATATACTAACACATATTTTAGAAACAATAAATAAGAGCATTCTTAGAACTTTTAGTTAAAAAGTAGGTATATACTCTAGGACAGTGTTTTAAAAATCACTAAGTGACTGATAAGCGTCAGATCAGGGCCTAGAATTCGAGAAAAAAATACTCTAATTTATAACATTACATCCAACTATTTAATAGTTCAACATAATACCTGATACACAATAAAATTTATGACAATTCAAAAGTAAAAGTAATGATCACAAGTTACAATTCACAAGTTTAAAACTATTATTCAATTCAAAGTTAAAAAAAACATAGATTCATAAATTCATTAGTCAAATAACAATACCATAGCATAAATTACAAAAATCAAAATAATCAAAAAATAGACCCCAAAACGACTTTGTTTTAGGTTAGAAAGTTTTTTAAAAAAACTGCTCTGGCGCCTGAGCGGCGCATAGGGCGCCCAGTGATTTATTTGATTGATTTTTAAAAAATTATAGGCGAATTAATGGCGATTAGGATAATTTTTAGAACAGAGCTTTAGAGTAATAATTATTTTGGAATAGAAATAAACACTGTCAAGCATCCGTAAGTGTTAAGACAAGACGTGAAGTTACTAGTGTATTAATTATACGTATCGCAACCATATCCATCAGGGGTCGGGACAATCACGAACGAAACTGTGTGGTAAGGTCAACGGATACGTGTCAGCAATGTAGAGCTTTGGTCCCCACCCCCAAATAGTCCGAATGATTTTCCTGGATATTACGCTTTCTATGTAGAAGCTACTGCTTGGCAGTGAGCCACACCGACTATGGCGTCAATGAGTACTGATTTTGCTTTATTCTCGCCAATTTCGATTCACGATCTATTATTATTATTATTATATTATTAATTATAATATTTATTTAATATCATATTAAATGTGATGTAGAACTTCCCTATATTATATATATATATTGAAATACATAATATGAAAGCCTAATTTTATTGTCATTTCATTGTGTTTCATTTTTTTGCTTTTCATTTTTCACGTTGTGACAACAAGACATGTACATGGTCTGCTAGTGTTAGTTTCACGAGAGTGTAAAACCTATAAGATATAAATAATAATTTATTAAAAAACGTAATGAGAAAATTAAAGTAATGCAAACTAGTTTTGAAGCACAAGATTTCTCACAACGCCCTAAAAGTGGCTATGATGATATATACTCTCACATAATAGATGTTATAAGTGCTCGTTGGTCTTTCATTGTCAATGTAAGTGACTCTAAGCCATAAAGTGCATTTGCAATTAAAGTAAACGCTCACTCCATGAATTGAAATAATTCAGACGGATGTGGTATAACAGTACTTGATTGGAAAAGTATAATTTGTGCCCTTGTGTATTCATAAAGAAAATAAGTTTTGAATTTGCAATTGTAGCTACAAACTCGGTCATGTCAAGACTTTAAACTAAAATTCGAGTTTGTGAAATACAAAAGTTAACAGTCTACATATATCTAAAAAAATGACCAGGCGATTAAACATGGATAAGTGCAATATGTTAGGATTCTTATGATTGGTCAAAGTGAAGATATAAGAAAGATCAATTTGTCAGAGAAATGACGAAGAATTGGTAGAAGCCAAAATCTCAACCTATGTACAATATGCATATTATTGTACTATTATTAAAACACTTGTTATCTTGATTTAATTAAAGAAACCACAATGTCAATGATACCTACAAAAAAATTTGACATGGATTTATTATTCCCATTCATATATAGTATTGAGACTACAAATGGTCTTGTAACCCTAAAGAAAATATTGAACTTACTTCCTACCCAATAATATCAAATATTATTACTGGTATTGGTTACCCATTCGATTTGCGCAAGGATATCATTATCATACGTGTAGTAAGAAAGTAAATTCTTGGCATCATTAGAAAACACTCTGGAAGGTACATTCAACTCAACAAAATAAAAAGGGAAGTTAAAACACTTTTTATATTTAACTTTATATTTAAAGAACAAATACTTATGAGTTTATCTTTGTTTTACAGATGGAGCTACACGTGCATGACAGTGGAAGAAGATAAGATCGGATGTTATGGAAAGATCAAGATACATGGAAGATTAGTGAAGATTCAAGAAACTCCATACATGGAAAGCTTGAGTTGAACTAAAGTTAACAAGTTCTTAAATATTAAGAAGTTCATGCAATAAAAGACGAAGGAAGGTAATAAAATCCGTGTAGGATTCATCACACGAGGGAAGGCGATTTGCTAAAAACTAGGCTCATGCACATGGCCCGTATTGAAATTTGTATGCCCTAAGGAAACCGACTTATGTAGTATATATAGTCGATAGATTTCTTTGTAAAAAGTACATCGAGTCTGATCTATAACAAACATATAATCATAATTGAATACTTTATATTTTATAGTTGTGATTGTTTTGGTATTCTAGTAAACTACTGGAATATTGAACTAATTAGAATTTCTCTATTTGTTCAAGGTACTACGAATTAATATCTTTTAGCTTTTGAAGGGAATTCGTAGAGCTGTTTTAAATTTAAGAGAATTTGTTAGAAAAGTAGTTAAGTCGATTAGATAAGAGGGAGTCTATACTTGTAAATCCAAGTACATCATAGTGCAAACACTATATTAATGAAAGATTTTTAAGAGGAAGAATGATTTTTCATCGTGCAAATAATCTTTAAGTATATTGTTGTTTGATTTTACACTTATTTTTTATTTTTACATAAGATATTTTTATAATCTTATACAACTTTGGTAATCTCATAATTTCAATTATCACCAAAGTAGTATTTATGTTGTTTTTACAGGATAAAGATTGAAAGGACTACGGGGAGGGACGACCATGAACTACAATCATGGTAGATCAATATCAAGACCACCATTTCTAGATGGATACAATTACTTCTATTGGAAGTATATAATGACTATTTATCCACGCTCTCTTGGAAAAGATATGTGGAAAAGCAATCAAAGAGAATGGACTCATCCTATGATTCATAAAGCTACATTGTCTACTTCTAAAGCGAAAGAAAAGGAAGCAACTAACAAAGAGGACCAAACTTATGCAAATGATGTACCACTGAAGAGTGCTATCAACTTTTTGGGAATTATGGAATGATTTAGACAAGATGGAGGAAGAAGCCAATTTCAAGGCCTTATATGCTATTCTTATCCGTGTTGATCAAACATGTCACAAGATGATTGTCAAGTTAACCACATCACATGAAGCTTGAAATATAGTAGAACACTAGTTTGAAGGTACAACCTCAGTGAAGACATTGTACTATGCCAGGATTTGTGATATTATGAAAAAAGAAGTGCCATGCTTGGTGAAGAGATTTCAGAAGTCAAGCAAGTTCAGAAAATCATGAGAACTCCACCCAAGAGATTTTGTGAGAAGATTACGTCATTGGAAAGCTTTATGCAGATGGGAATCATTGGGTTTGATGACTTAGTGATCTCTAAACCTTCGAGATTAATAATGGTTATGACACGATAAAGAGAAATGGTATTTCATTCAAAGCCACTGTGCCTAAAACATTTGATGATGAGGAAGAAGAGGATGATGTTGCATTTGTTTTTGCAGTCACACTGGTATCAAGAAACTATTGAAGACTGCAGAAGAATTTCAACAAAGGAAAATTAGAGAATAAGAATCCATTTGACCACAACAGACTCCCAAATCTCTAAGGGAAAGATATACGTAACAAACTCTCAAGATCCAAGCCAAAAGATGGAAAAGAATCAGTGCGAGGGATTTTATGGCTTTAGACATTTTCTGAATGAGTGTCCTAAATTTCTTAGAAAGAATAAACCTCTCAAAGCAACATGGAGTGCATCTGATGATGAAGAAGAGGTGGAGAAAGCTAGAAAAAACAAACAACTTTTCTATCCTCTCCAACAATTTTTTTTGCTTAACTCCATCCCTACACATATCTGAAATGGTAAAGGTATAAGCTCTTCCATATAATATTGTAACAGTATTCCATCAATCTCTTTTTCTTTACTCCATCCTTACACACATCTAAAATGATAAAGATATAAGCTCTTCCATATAATATTCTGACAGTAATTATGATGATGAAGTTACATGACCTAGTGAAGAAGATCTGAGCGTACATAAGCTTGCCATTGAGTAGTGCATATAGGCAAGAAAGATTTTTAAAGACTTACACTCTCAGATCAAATTGCTCTGGATGTTCAAGCATTGTTTAGAACAACATGAGGTAGATTTGATTACTGACGTGGTGAAGTTCAGACCTTACGGAGGAAAGTTTCAAACTTAATAATAATTTGTCTACCTATCACACGTAGGCAAGAAATCAAGAAGCTGAGTTAGACAAAGTATACTCCAAACCCACACTTTTGGGCCATGAATATAAACTGTCCAAATAGGTTTGTAGTTAAAAAGTCCAAGTAAGAACTAAACTATTTGGCTTGCAACACATTGCAAAATGATAACAAGGTTCTTTCTCTCAAAAGGAGCTGTCTAGAGTAGTGAAGTTACATGCAGATCTGATTAATATTTATGCCTTAATTGAACATGAACATACTCAAAATTTGAGAATCTTGCAAAGGCAAATCATTTGTTTCATACGTTGAACACATGTAAGGCCAGTCTAGACAAATTGGTCAACATGGGAAAAATGTATGCTAAATATAGTATTAGATTTAAAGGTGAATCTTCTAAATTCAGTAATTATATCAAGTTTTGTAAAACCAGCATACCCATTGTAAGTTCAAAAAGCAAGAACACAAACTCCTCAACCGTTGCCACGAAACATCCAAAAGCTCTTATCAAAAGCTTTATTCTTATTTGTCACTAACATGTAATTCCTGGTCACATTTGTACTAAATACTATAGAATGTATCATGACATGTATGTAGGGAATGTACATGCATAGAATCCTAGTGATGTGTCAAAACTGAAAGTTGATTTCAATAACCACACATTGAAAAAGGTTACCAAAGGATAAACATAGATGTCTAGTGTCTATTTTAGCTGTGAAAACCAGTTTGAAAGGGGAATGGTAGTTTTATAGTGGTTGTTATAGACGCATGAATATATTCAAGTCCCATCTCACTAATATTGTGTCTATGTCTAATTCTTTAGTAACTTCTGGTGATGATGCGAGTAACCAGGTCATATGTACTGAGTGTGTGCATGTTGAGGGAAGAAAGCTTGGGAATGTTTTTCTTGTCAAAAACTTGAAAGCCAATATGATAAACATTAGTCAATTGTGTGATTAAGTTTTGAATGTCAGGTTTACCAAAGATACGTGTCTTGTTTCTGGTAATTTGGATAAGCATGTACTTACAAGAACTAGATCAGTTGACAACTACTATTTAGTTGAGCACGAACTTACATGTCACTTGACTAAGCTGGGTGATAGTGAATCATGACGTAAATCATTGGGCCATATTGGCTATGCACACTTGTTTACTCTATCCATTACAGGTATTTATTGTGGAAATCCAAAATTTAGGAGAAGAAACATGGTGTCTGTGAACCTTTCCAGAAAATGTGCTACTCATAAAGCACTTCATAATGTTACCATGATGTAGATTCTTAAGTTGCTGCACATGGACCTGATGGAACCAATTTATGATAAAAGTTACAATGGTAAGAAGTTTACTCTTATGATAGTAGATGATTTCTCTAGATATACATGGATAGATTTCATTTGGCGAAAAATCAGAATAACATGAATATCCCAAAACTCTTTGTCTAAAAGTTGAAAATGAAAAGAAATGTAAAATCGGTGGGTTTATGAATTATCATGGGAGAGAATTTGAAAATGCATCCTTTGTATAGTTTTGTGATTCAAAAGGAATATCTAATGAATTTTCTGCCACTAAGACTCCACTACAAAATGGTGTTGTGGAGAGGAATCGTACATTGTAGGAAATAGCATGAGTCATGCTTATTTCCTAATACAGGTCACCACAATGGTGGGCTAAAGCCGTAAATATTACATGTTATCTCATCAATCAAGCGTACCTTCACAAAGGTATTGGAATTACTTCATATAAGATCCAGAAAGGTAAGTCTCTTATTCTGAAACATCCTTATGTGTTTGGGTTTAATTGTTATATTCATAAAGATAGGGATCAACTTGGTAAGTTAAAAAAGTGTTGCAGGTTGATTTCTTAGATACTCTGATAACAGTCATGCATATAAGGTTAACCTTAGAACTAACTGTCATGGAGTCAATCAATGTTTTTTTATGATGTCACTAATACTGTTGTTATATATGAACTTGTTATACCTTCATTTTCTAATATTCCCGCAACTCATCAAGAAGTAGTATAAGAAACTACAGATGTTAAAACATAAGAACCTGACCAAATGGTAGGTACAAATGTTGTTAGCTCTACATTCTCTGGGAATGATTATGAACATTGGTGGGATCCACCTGCCAAGATTCAAAAGGATCATCCTAAGAATCTGATAATTGGTAACCAAGGTGAAATGAATCTTCGCGATGTGCAAAAAGGATATAAAAAGATTGTCAGTTATATAGATGTTACATGTTATAATTATGTGATTGAACCAATGAATGTGAAAAAAGCAGTTATAGATGCAAACTGGATTTAAGCCATGTAGGAATAATTAAAATAGTTTACTAGGAATGATGTGTGAGAACTTATTTCTTCACCTAATCCTATTTGAGTGATAGTTACCAAATGGATTTTTTAAAAATAGAATTGATGAATTTTTTAAAATCACTAGGAACAAAGCATGTCTAGTTTCACGAGGTTACACTCAATAAGAATGTATTGATTATGTGAAACTTTTGCACCTTTTGCAAGTTTACAATCTATTCAAATGTTTTTATCCATTTAATGCTTAAAACATTTTGTAGTGCATCAAATGGATGCTAAAAGTGCTTTTCTGAATGGTTTTTCGACAGAGGTTCTATACATTAATAAACCTAAGGGTTTTGTTGATCCTCACAAACCTAACCATGTTTTTCGTCTCAAGAATGCCCTATGTGGTATAAAACAAGCTCCTAGATCTCGGTATGAACGTTTAACCATGTTTATACTTGACAAAGTCTATCAGCGAGGAGGAACAGATCAATATCTTTTTGTATTGTAACTAACAAAGATATGATCATCATACGAATTTACATGGTTGATATGATCTTTGGCTCCAACTCGCAAGCCATGTTTAATGAATTTTTTCATAACATGTTTAAGGAATTTGAGATGAACATGGTAGGTGAACTTACATACTTTCTAGATTTGCATGTAATGCAAAGTAGCGATAGTATCTTTATTCATTAATGTATATATTCTATGGCATTATTGAAAAAGTTTGGTCATATAAAACTTTATAGGGATGAAGAATGAACATCTGTAGGTCAGAGCCTCTACAATAGGATTGGTAGCCTGTTATACTTAACTGCTATCAGACCTGACTTGTGTTTTAGTGTAGATGTGTTATAGGTATTCAATCTTATCAGACCTGACTTGTGTTACCTTTTTTCCAACCGTAAACTGGCGGTTTAAACCGCTGGTTAAAGAATAAAAAAGATTGGCCGATTCAAACCATCAGTTCAACCGGTCAAAATCTATCCGTTGGGCACAGTCAATGTCTAGTTTGGAATTAACGGTCAAGATCAAGTGATCGTTGATGACCAGCGGTTGAGATAAAATGACCGTTGATCAAACCGCTGATTCGCATAGAAACCGGCGGTTCACCCGCCTTTTTTTCACTTCTATAAATACCCCTCATTCCCAACTCATTTCTCTCACCCCAATCTATCATCTTCTATAATCTCTCTATTGTACCCTTTGCAAATTTAGTGATTTACTAAGTTTTTTTAATTATCAAGCCTTTATAATACTATAATTAATTAAGTTTAGTGTTATAGTTCCAAATATATTTCTTACTTTCTAGTTATAATCCTAAATTTATAATCCTACTACTTTAGCCTACTACTATACTCTTTCTTTTTTTTTTTTGTATTAATCTTATATAAAAAAGGGAAAGTCGTGGAGGTTCTTTTCGTTCTCGTCGAGCCGATAAGGGGAAGAGTATAGCACTCGATGATGACACCAATGTCCATCCCTTCGTATTATCACAAGGCAACACTCCTTCAGTCAGTGACTACAATCCCAATCCCTTTGACATTGATGAAGATTAGAGTAATACCGACATTGATCGAATTTATCGAGCCACCGCCACCTTTGCCGGTGAAGAAATGCATATGCCCGATCAAGAGGAGGTGGAGCACAGTGATTTGACTCCAAGAAACCCAACCCGAGAAACTCATTCTCGGGAAACAACGAAGTTAAAATCCTACATTTTCGAGAAACATCTTCAAAAAATCGAGATCCCGCCACCCGCAAACGAGCCACCTCCAGAAGATGGCAAAAAACGAAAAAGGAGGTACCGTGTCACTTGCAATTATTGTCCATCATCTTAAAAATTTCTAGAAGGAGGAGGATATGGGAATATGCACAACCATCTCAACAACAAATACCCCGACAAAGTCGTTATTGATAAGACTCAAACGCAACTACAAGGAGGATATATAAGTACGAACTCCTCTTCTTTATTTACATATTCCGATGCTACTCATAGAAAGGAATTAGCAAAATTCATTTCTTCTATATCTCTTCCTTTTAACTTTTCCATTGATGATTTATATGAAAAGTTCACCCAATTTTTTTTTAATCCCTTGAGTACGAGAGTCTCACGCTCTACCCTTACTCGTGATATTAAACAAATTATTGGTGAATATAAGTTAAACTTATGTAATGAATTTGCTATTTTATCAAACAAAGTTTCAATTTTCTAATTCATTTGACAATGCAACTTCTAATACGGCAAGTGTTAATGAGCTTATTAGTACTTGTAAACCAGATATTGGTGGCTTATTTTTTCATATTAGATGCATATTGCATATTTTGAGTTTGTGTGCTCAAGATGGTTTGAATGTTTTGAATAATGAACATTCTCCCATTAAAGTGGCAGTCGCGTGTGTTCATAGAAATGAATCTTTTCAACAAAAATGGGTGAGATTTTGTAAGGAAAGCGGGTTTGAAGGAAAAAAGATTTAAACCAATGTGCCTACTCGTTGGAACTCTACATATAATTTACTGAAAGATACATATTCGTATAGAGAGGTTTTGTGTTTTGTTTTTTGGCCAACAAGAAACTGGAATTATGTTATATACAAACCAATGGTCTACGTGTAATTATTTGAAAAAAACTTTTAAAGGTGTTTAATGATGCTACTAATTTATTTTCCAGTGTTTATTATCCTAATTCTCACCTTGTTGTGGAATATTGTGTTAAAACTGCACTCATCTTTAGGGAGTGCATGAAAAATGAATGATTGGAAAAATATATTGTTTCTATGAAACGAAAATGGTTGAAGTATTTTTGTTATATTCCAAATATATTTTTAGTTTCTACATTATTAGATCCTAATAATATAGAAAATGGTTTAAAACTTTATCTTAACAGTTATTATGATGCTTTATTGCCGTTTGAAGAGTTTGAATATCCTTCCATTGAAAATATAATTCAAAATGTGAAAAAGTCTTTATTTGATATATTCAAAGAATATAGTATAAATTTTGATGGTCCTCTTCCTATGAGTACTTTTGAGCGACAATCTTCTATTAGAAGTGGTAATCTTAGTAGAAGTGGTGAAGGCGAAGATGAAATTGAGGGATTTCAGGGTTTTTTGAAACAAAAAAAAAAATCACGAATGGGGCGTTCGGGTTACTCATTCGGTTCTAACCCTTATTGAGAACTTGAAACTTATCTAACAAAAACTTTTGAGTATGGAACGTTGGGGGAAAATGAACTCGACAGTGAGTTTGATATTTTGAATTGGTGGGCATCGAGGAAATCACTTTATCTCGTTGTTAACATCATTGCGAGGGAGATATTGGCTGTTTTCGTATCAACCGTTTCAGTCGAACAAGCATTCAGTGAAGGGGGGTACATGCTGGACGAGCGGAGATCCAAACTTAGACCTCACAATCTCAAGTATCAAATGTTGTTGCATAATTGGGTCAACGCCGATCGACGGAAACAAAAAAAAATATTCTTAGTGAAGATAAAGAAAGCGAGATGTATTATGGTACGAGATCTAGCAATGAGTCAGTAAATGGATGAGTATGATACCTCCCGCACCACCGCTTCCGATTCTCAAGGTAAGTAAGGTATGTGAGAACTACGTGAACTTTGATTTCTAAGGTAAAAGATACGTAGACAACTATCTTCAATTATTTGAAATTAAAATCTCAAGCTTTAGCTTCAAATATTTGAAAATAGTTTAAGTCCAATTTCTTTTTAATTTTTTTTGAATTTATTTCTATTTTCTCACTTAGCTTCAAATTTTTAAAATTCTTCAAATATAATATTTTAACTTCAAATATATTTAAATGGTTCAATTTCAAAATTTTTAAATAAACTAAAATTTTCAAAGTATTAGTTCTATTTTCTCACTAACTTCAAAATTTCAAAATTCTTCTAATATAATTTTTTATTTTAATTTCAAATATTTTAAATGGTTAAATTTCATATTTTTTTAAATAAATTCAAAATTTCAAAGTATTAGTTCAATTCTTTCATTTGACCTCATACATTTTAAAAATATATAATGAAAGATAAAAAATTTAACTTCAAAAATCTCAGATATTCTAATTAAAATCTCTTATTTCTACTTCAAGTATTTTAAGTAGTAGTTAAAGTTTAATTTATTTTTAATGGTTTCGAATTAAGTCAAAGTGTTATTTATTTCTATTTCCTCACTTGTTTAATTATATCTTTTTAATAAAATAAAAATAAATAAACATAGGAAAAAAATCCCAAAAATATGAGTTTTTAATGTTTAAAAAAAAAGGCTAAAACACCGAACCAGAACCAAACCGTGAACCGGCGATTTGCAAACCGCCAGAAATCGACCGGTCTCACGGTTCGATTTCGGTTCGAGGTTTCTGTCAAAATTGAACCGGCGGTTCGAACTGTATGGACACCTCTACGGTAGACTTACCGACTTTTTTTTTTTTTTTTTTTGCCTAAGGATTTATTCCGTAAGTATTTTTTTCAATTAATAAAAATGAAAAAACTAAATCTCTCAAATGGTATGAGAAAGAGTCGAACTCATCTCTTGGGAAAAAAGGAGCGGTGTTACTGTTTCACTAACGTAACTGCATATAAGATTTTAATATTTTTAATATATATTAGATATATAAGTTAAGTATAAATTATATTTATAAATAACTATATCGTATATATATATATATATATATATATTATTTAAAAGTGTATTTGAATTATATAATATCTATTGAAAATGAAAATGTACTACTTAAATTACAATAATAATATGTATTTAAAATAATAATATATTATTTGGATAATTACAAATAATAAATTAGAGAAAGATTAAATTTGTATTGTTATTTATTATATATTATACTTAGTGAAATTTATATGGTGCCTTCATGATACCATTTTTTATCTGATTAGAACCACTAGATTAAAAGTCGGTTATAACAGATCGATGGATGTAAATGCGGGAAGGTGGAGGGCATGGTGTCTACATGGCATTGTAGTCTTGTCCTATACTTATAAATAATTATATTATAAATATATATTATTACAGAAACACTTATTATATATTATATTTATAGATAATGATTATATTAGTATTTTATTTTATATATTATTTTATATAATATACACATATATTATTTAAAAAGGTATTACAAGTATATGTATGAAAACTATATTATAATTAACATCATATTATATGTATTAAATTATATTATATAGTGAGAAGTATAATTTATATTTGTAAGTAATCGTGTTATAAATATATATGATTAATTAAAAGAGTATTAATAAATTAAATAATATTTATTATATATTATATATATAAATAATTGTATGTAATTTATAATATGTATTACAATTAAGTTTAATGGCTTACGGGTCCTTCACTTAAAATAAGTATTATAATAAAATAATTTCTATTGAAAATTACGTTATATATATATATTATTATTAAAATTAGTATTGTTAATTAAAAATTATTTATTATATATTATATTCTTATATTATAGTTTAAAATAATAATTATTATATATAATATATTTATGAATTATATTATAATTACATAGTATTATAGTGTATTCTAATTTTATATGTATTGAAAATTATATGATATATATTCAGGCTATAAAAATGAAATTCGTCGTTATCTGTGTTTGAATGTTTTATTGTAGTGGCTGTGTTGCACTTCGTCAATAGATCTTTTGGGACTGCAATTTGGTAAACTATCTTTTATTTATTTATTTTTTAGTTATTTTGGTCCAATATCCACACAATTTTTCAAGAATTCTCTTGAAAATCTCGTCCGATAAATGACGTGGCATTTAGATTTAAGAATTTCTCTTTTTTTTTAATAATATTAAACGACATGACATTTGCTCACCTCCTTTTGGATATTATAATAAAATTGAAATAATAGTTTTTTTCCTTCAGTTTTTTTCCCGGTTGACGTGTTTTTTTTTCCTTTCAATTTTCTTTGGTTTTTCCTTGGCCCATTTAGTCATTTTCACATGTTTTCACCGGAGAACTTTTAGAGCATCTTCAATGCTAATTTTTTGATATTAAATATTTTTTTAGTGCATGTCAATCAAGTAATATAATATTTATTCACATAACATGAATGTTAAAAGAACAAATTTAGGTTTCAGAAATTATCTTCAGTGCATAAAGTCAACAACAGTAATTATGTGCGTGTGACATTTATTTTCTTAATATATATACATATACTATGCGCGCGCTGGAGGGTAGGGGCTTATTTATGTGATTCGCTACGCTTGCTTGCCCCTATCGGCTGATTCTATTGCCTGCCGGTTAGCGAAACTTTTCTGGTAGTACGAATCGCTACGCCTCGCCTCTTTCTATATGRTAATATGCACCTTGGTTGCTGCGCTCCCTTCGGGTAATAGCAAGAGAGTGAAGAACGAATGATCCTCCAACCAAAAAGAGTGATTGAGTCCGCCTCAAGCGAGTGAGTTCGCGTCGAAAGAAAGAATCTAAGGTCCCCCAGGAGCTTCTTATTTTAGAGTCACTCACCAACTCTTATTGAAATTGAAGAAGAATAGCTAGAATCAGTTATTGTGCAAGACCAACCAATCCTTGGTTGACTCCTCTACTTCTCCGGTCGGGGATATAGCTGTATTCTTCTATTCTTTATCTCTCCCCCTCCTTTGTCCTTTGACTTTCTTTCTTATCTCTTTCCACTCAGAGTTCTTTCTGAAACAGAATATAATTCCCCGTACTAACCTAACCCACCAAGACCGGAGAAGCAACTGGATCGATTCCTAACAAAAGAAAGTCAACCAATGCCGCCGCCTTGCCTTAAAGCTTAAAGGATGGGGACAATGAAGAGTAGTATCCCAAGGTCGGCCTACTATAGCCCCGGCAAATCTTGTATATATATATATATATATATGCTTAGGTTCAAATGAGAACCATGTCCTTGTATGTGAACCTAGGGTCAATTATGGGCCTTAGATCTAATTAAATGGATGGATCAGATTCTTTGTGTATTTTCTTATTTGATTAAAAGTATTAGAATTGTATAATAAAATCACTACTGGTGTATATAACTAAAATATCAATAAATCACTGTGATTGTATAATAAAAGTACTAGTTCGCAGGTTCGCATATAAATTATATGCGAACCTATGGACAATTATGGGCCTTAGATCTAATTAAATGGATGGATCAGATTTTTTGTGTATTTTCTGATTTGATTAAAAGTATTAGTATTATATAATAAAAGCACTGCTGGTGTATATAACTAAAACTAGTATTACACCCGTGCGATGCACTGGGGATAATTTTAAGGTTTAATTTATCAAATATCTAATATTATTTTAATATTGATAATATAATAAATAAGTGGTTATACTAATTTAAACAAAAGTAGAATAAGATAAAGATTAAAATAATAAATGTAAGAATTAAATATTATATAGAACATGCTTAACAAAACTATTACTAATCAGAAATTTATAATTTACAAATTATGAAATACTTCCTTGTACACAACATTCGTAATTTTTTTTTCTACGTTTATTTTCATCATCGCAAATCAAGATTTTTAAACCTTTTCGGTTGGTCACCCTTGATATTACAACATACAGTTGACCATGACTAAAAAAACAGACTTTTTCAAGAAAAGTCCAACATGGGATAGGGATTGGTCTTGACTTTTATTAATTGTCATTGCATACGACAGAATAACCGGAAATTACCTTCGTTGAAACTTAAACGGCAACCTAGGATCCGATGGTGTTACGGTCATTCGTGGGATGAGTACTAATTCACTTGCATTACTTCCTTGGAGAATCGTTGCCTCCAAAACTTGATCACCCAGTTTCTTAACTACCAATCTAGTTCCATTGCATAAACCAAGTGAATGATCAATATTTCTCAACAACATGATTGAAGTACCAACCTTCAATCGTAGTTCATGATTAGGCAACTCAGAACACTTGATTGTGTTTAGAAACTCGGTTGAATGGACATCTTGCAAAATGTCAACAGTTGCACCAGATTTGCACGCACTATCTGAGCTCAAATATACCTTACATTCCCCTTCATTCAATGAAGTCATATACTCATTGGTTAATATGACTACATCAAGTGTTGGTGCAAGAATATATCCGCCCTCCAAATAAACAGAACATTCAACATTCATTCCAAATTGTGGATAAGTGGTGGCCACAATTGATGCAATAGGGTCACAATCATCTAAAAATAATAAATCCTTTGGGATGTCGATTTCAACGATGCCATCATTTGATCCTCCAACCGTCCCATCTCCAGTGTTATTTATCCATGGAGAAAACTCTTTCAATTCAATCGAATCGGGCTCTGAGTTGAGATTTTGAAACCTCATATTCTTTGTCAATCTCAGAACCTTACAATGTCTCCATCAGTGGGAAGAATTGATGGTTTCATGTATTAAGAGTGAGTGTATCTTTTTAGGAATTATTTAAAATTAATTATAATTACACAAAACGTATAGTAAGATAATAACGTATCATTAGAATATTAAAATAATAAATTAACATTAGAAATATCGGTTATTGGAAATCTCTGAAAATGATATGAAACTTTAGCCACTACAGATGATTGTAAATTATTTGTTGTATAATCCTGATCTGTATAATGCTCTATAGAAGTCAGTTCAGATACATTTGTATTGAAAGTATAAATTCAAGTTTGGGATGTTTTAGAATTTGATGCACTTTATTAATCGCATATAAAGTAAATGTTGTTTATAAATAATTTGTATAATAACTAAATAATTTATATACATATTAAAGTTATTTTAGAAAAATAAATACGTAAATAAGAGTCATTTCATCAAGAAAAAATAACTTAAATACTCCGATAAAACTAAACATTGTTTATTTTATTATCAAAGGTAATTCAATAAAAAAGATCATGGAACTTATAACAGATAGAAAATAATATTATTTAACATTAAAACTCATAATTATAACTTTTGTATATTTATTATGTGTTTATTAACTTTTGGTGAAAACATTGCCTAAAAATTATGAGTATAAGTGATATAATTCAATTATAATATTATAATTTATCAAAACACAAATTGAAGTAATTAATTGTGTTCAAGGAATTTTCTAAAATTTGTGAGTTTAAGTTGTACTCACAGTTTATATACATATTAATATAAATTAAAAATAGAAATAAATATGTAAATTAGAGTACTTTTATCAAGAAAAAATAAATTACACAATGAGCTAAAAGAATTAAAGTATTTTTTATTTATCAAATATAATTTAATATAAAATAATCATGAAATTTATATAGAGATCATGAAACTATAAAAAACATGAATGCTACCGTCATGACTTATGTTCGACAATTGTCTTTTGCTGCCAATAATTGTAGACTTGGTGATTTTCCTCATTTATTTAGGATCAATAAAAATGAATTAATTCAATCATTAAGAATGAAAAATATTTTAATTTATAAGTTAACAATAATATACTATATCAAATTAAAAAAATATAATGAGATTATTTGTCAATTTGATAATTATGAATAATGTATCTTGTTTGTCAATTAAAAAAATTAAGGATAATTTCTTTATTAAAACATCAACGAAAGTTGTAAGACTAAAGGTATAATTGGATGAATAATTAAAGACTATATAATTATACTTGTCAATTGATAAGTATTTTGTGGCAACAAAAACAGAACCATCATCAACAACAAAAACAACAATAATGGTGATAATAATAATCCTAACAATTATATAGTTTAACAATAATAGTACGAACCAAGAGTTCGATTAAGATTGAGTGTATCTTTTCAGGAATTATTTAAAATTAGTTATAATTGCACAAAAATTATAATAAAATAATAACATACAATTATCCAAGTAAAATAATAAATTACCATTAGAAATATCGGTCATTGGAAATCCCTCAAAAGAATATGAAAATTTAGCCACTACCGATGATTGTAAATTATTTGCATCATTGTCCCGAACTCTATAACGGTCTATGGAAGTCGATTCAGATACACTGGTATTTTTTGAAAAATAAAATTTTGGGATATTTTGGAATTTGATGAACTTTATAAATCGCATATAAAGTACATGTTGTTACATAAGATCATCTATATAATAACTAAACAATTTGTATACATGTTAATATTAATTTTAGCGAAATAAATACGTAAATAAGAGTGAATTCATCAACAAAAAATAACTTGAATACGTAGGTAAAACTAAGCATTGCTTATTTTATTATCAAAGATAATTAAATAAAAGAAATCATGAAATTTATAATAGGGTAGAAGAAATAATTATTTAATATTAAAATTCGTAATTATAGCTTTTGCTATATTTATTATGTATTTATTAACTTTTGGTAATAATATTTCGTAAATTTAATAAGATTAATTGATATAACTAATTATAATATTATAATTTATCAAACCATAAATTGAAGTAACTAATTGTAGTAAAGATTTTTTTTTTTAAATTTGCGAGTTTAAGTTGTACGCACAATTTATATACATATTAATATAATAAAAAAATAGAAATAAATATGCATTTTAGAGAATCATCATCAAGAAAAAATGAATTACATATTAAGCTAAAAAAAACATTGAAGCATTTTTTTAATTCTATTATCAAATATAATTTAATATAAAAAAAAATCATGGAATTTATAACGGGATATAAAATATTATTATTTAATATTAAAATTCGTAATTATAATTTTTGCTATATTTATTATATATTTATTAACTTTTGGTAATAACATTTCGTAAATTTAATAACATTAATTGATATAATTAAATTATAATATTATAATTTATCAAAACCTAAATTGAAGTAATTAATTGTAGTAAAGAATTTTTTTAAGATTTACAAGTTTAAATTATACGCAAAATTTATATATATATTAATATAATTAAAAAATAGAAATGAATATTCATTTTAGAGAATCCTCATCAAGAAAAAATGAATTGAATATTAAGCTAAAAAAATATTGAAATATTTTTTTATTCTATTATTAAATATAATTTAATATAATAAATTATGAAATTCATATAGAGATTATGGAACTATACAAACAAAATCATCAAACTATAAAAAAATATGAGTACAACCGTCATGACTCATGACTTATGTTAGACAATTGTCTTTTGCTGCCAATAATTGTAAACTTGGTAATTTCTTCATTCCTTTAGGATGAACGAATAATGAGTTAATACAATCAGTAAGAATATCTTAATATATAATATTAATTTAAATAGTTTGAGTGTAGGAAAGATTTTTTTTCTATATTATTATCATTGTGTGGAAATATATATATAGAGAGAGAAAGAGAGTAATTTCAACACCTATTAATAAATGAGATATATAATGATATCACCGTAAATATATTACGTGTATTAATTAATGGCGAATATCTATATATATATAAAAAGCCTTGCGTTTTTAAATTAGTAGCTAGAAGCTATCCCGCCAAAACGTAATTACTAATTTGAGTAAAAAATTTTAAGGAAAGTTTTTATTATTAGATTAATTAAAATATTATATTTAATGTTATTACGTATAATTTTTGTGGAGGAAAAAAACGCTATATTATGGTTATGGGTTTACACGAGTAGTTATGGATTTTTTCGAAGTTGAATGAAATAATTCTGAATTATTCAAGGATATTTCGAAGTTGAATGGAATAGTTTTGAATTTTTTTCGAGTATTTCGAAATTTAGACGTTCTGAATTTTACAAGAGTAGTTCTGAATTTATGGTAGTAGTTTTGAATTTTTGAAGAATAGTTCTGAAATTTACACGAGTAGTTCTAAAATTTTGAAGAATAGTTTTGAAATTTACACGATAATTCTGAATTTACACGAGTAGTTCTGAATTTACATGAATAGTTCCGAAATTTACACGAGTAGTTCTGAATTTACATAAGTAGTTCTGAATTTAAACGAGTAGTTATGAATTTAAACGAGTAGTTCTGAATTTACACGAGTAGCTTTGGATTTCTGAAGAACAAAATAAAATATTTAAAAAGGGTAATTACCTTATTTATCATCTTTTACTTTATTGGTTAGACTTCAAGTTTGGAAAGATTGAAATTGAATTAAATGAGTTTTATTAGCAGTCATAGAAAAATCTATTAAGGGTAGTTTAGTATATTATTATAGTAATTGGATTATTAGGAAACTTTTATATTTAATGGGGTTTTAGGGCAATAGTTTTTATTTTTTGGAGTATATGGGAATTCTCCCTTATTAATTAAAGGGGAATGTATTATGGTAATTAGTAGTTAACTTTATTTTAATAAAAAACTGTAAAAATATGTTATATATTTAACATGATGATTACATGTTAATATAATAAACATTGTTTGATTTTATTAAATGTCACCCAACTAAATTCCATTCAGCCATTCATTCACTTACAACCAAATTACAAGGAAATAATATAAATAATGCAAAGCACAAACATAATATAAAATATCTCGATTCATTATATTTATTACAATTTGTTTTCCCAAACACTACCATTACTTTGCAATTCTCTCGCATTCGTACATCTATATGAACACTTTGAATTGTTATGTCCGACACTTCGAATTCTTCTGTCCAAAATTATTACTATATTTTAATATGTTGCTATCATAAATATAAGAAGTTTTTACGGCAAATATATCAAGGCAAATATGTCAACATACCAGTTGATAATTAAGAATTAATTTTAGCAAACTCTTTAGTCCTATTCTATTCCTACGCAAGAAAATATGTCAAATAAATAATTATTTACTAAAATACATATTAGATTCCTATTCCAATTCAATCATTATAGGTAATCTAAAATTGTTTTACAAGTAATTCATATATATTTTTTTTTTTGCAAATAATAGTTGTATACGTTGAAAAATCTGTCCACAATCTTTTCTAAATTTACGCATAGAATCTGTCCACAAAATTTGTGTATAATACATAATGACAAAATATTCCAAAATATGGTCATATAAATAGATAAAAGGAAAATATACCAACTATCAATTAATGAAAAGAATTAACTTTGGCAAACTCTTTTATTCTAATCTACACTTAAAATATGTCAAATAACTTATTGTTTTCTAAAATATGTATACGAGATTTTCTAAATAAAACTTTGATAGGGTGTACGATCTACTGATTTTCAGCACAAACAACCATTTTTTTAATTCAGCCATTCACTAAACTATGGCACCAATGTATTCTCTCATCAAAGATATCAACATGTCCAAAACCGAATGGGCTTTGAAGCTGAGGCTTATTCGTTGTTACGAAAAAACTAATTTTGAGAATCGCTTAATTGTTTATGGTATCGATTGTGTGTTTCATGATTCCGAGGTAACTTCAGTCATATAAATATTTATCTCTATTTATTTTGAAAGAGAATATCAATTGAATTATACGAACCTAACTTAATTCGCTTGGATTTTACATTTTTTGCAACAGGGTATGAGAGTGCACTTTACCATTCGCAATAATATCATGAATCAATTCAAGCGACTGTTGGTTGAGGAAAAAATATATTCAGTTAGGGATTTTTTAGTTGAAAATAATACTTTGAAGTGTAAGACTAGCATCGCTAAGCACAAAATACGCTTTCATGGGAAGACAAAGGTCTTCGAGCTTTTTCCCAAATTTATGTTTGATTTTAAGAGTTATGGAAATTTTGTTCATGTTGACGCAATTGATGAGACAATGGTTTTTGGTACGAAGTTATTAATATTTTCATTGATTATTTGCTATAATGTTTCCTTGATATGTAAAATTGGTATGCTTGACTATTGAATATTGTTGGAATGTTATTTTATTTAAAGAAGAATAAAGGTTTTCAAGCAAACGTAATTACGGGGGTTTATTTTAAATTTGGTATGAATGACTATTGAATATTGTTGGAAAGTTATTTTATTTAAAGAAAAATAAAGGTTTTCAAGCAAACGTAATTACGGGGATTTTTTTTAAAATGTATGTACTTTTGAATATTGTTGGAAAGTTATTTTATTTAAAGAAAAATAAATAGTTTTCAAGCAAATGTAATTACGGGGATTTGTTTTAAAATTGGTATTCTTGACTATTGAATATTGTTGAAAAGTTATTTTATTTAAAAAAATAAAGGTTTTCAAGCAAACGTAATTATGGGGATTTGTCTTGAAATTGATATGCTTGACTATTGAATAGTTAGACATTTTAAATAATGATTAATTATAAATTTTTCCATCAATATTGTTTACCCATAATCAATAAATATTTTTCCCATTTAATGACCGAATCTTGAACAAACTGAAGAAATATTGAATAATATCTAACGCATCTAACGTATATGAGAAATATTAAAGAAATATCCAAAGAGATAAAATAATAGTTTTATATGAGAAATAATAGATTCTTATCAATTTATTTAACAAACAAATTCAAAAGAAATAAAATAAACTCATAAAATACAACAGAACTCAAGAGTGCAAAATGACTATTCACTGTTATAATAATGAGATCAGTCCTAATTATAGTAAACGGTATATTTAAAAAAAAAAA
>BMAC01000213.1:747384-813531 GCA_014905375.1 Phtheirospermum japonicum
TATTAAAATTAGAACAAAGAAACTTTATTTCAAAACTCAAATACAATAAGATTAAAATAACAATTACAATAATTTGATATTACATATGTGATCACAATCATAATACGAATTTTAATGAGATTGTTGTATTTACAAATGCAATTCAAAATTATTTTATTGAATACCCAATCCATCAAATCAAATAAAGGTTCTCCAATTTTTTGATATGCATAAGTAAACTCAACATCGTATGCCACGTTATTCTAAAAACGTACAAACCATTCTGGCGCTTGCACTTTGTTGGTCTCATGATCCCAAGTAGAATGCTGTTTTCCAACATCATATGAAAATGCTTGTATTATTTTTCAAGAAGTTCAACTCGAGCGGTTATGTCATTCCATTGTGAAGTTTTTCCCGAACCTAACATTGATATTGTCCAACAAGATCCACGTGATATTGTTTGTGTAATCCTCTTCTGGAATCGTAAACTCCATTGAGCTTACTCTCACAGAGGTTGTCCAACCACCAGGGGCGGATCTGGGTTTCAAAGTTTGGGGGGTGGCCGCGTTACATCACAAAAAGTAATTATGGTTATTATATAATAAAAATAACATATGTAGTTAAAAAAATAGAAATTCAAAATTAATAATAACAATTAGTCTAATACACAGGACCAAACTTTATGGAAATATATCCATATACAACTCTAAAAAGAAACGTGGAACGTTCCCTTGATTTTTAAGTTTTTAATGGTATCTCCTCACATTTCTATTAATTTTCCTCTTTCAATATATATATATATATATATATATATATATATATATATATATATATATATATATATATATAATTAAATCATTTTAAAGAATATTAAAAAAAATGGACACAAGAAAAGAGAGAAAGGACACACAAAAAAAAATGAAGGAAAGAACATAAAAAAAAGGTAAGGATAAAAAAATAAAAGATTAAAAAAAGAAAGATGAGGAAGGCCCATTCAAAAAAAAAAGATATTTGGTACAAAGGGAAAAAGATTCCTAAACAAATCAGAATACAACGCCGCAAGGATATACGTGTTGCTAAATTATGAGTAGGTCCAAGAATATGTTATGTACGAATACTTTTTTCAATTTATACTATAAATGTATATATATGTACTAATATTCTTTTACTCAATTGTTTAACGAATGATGTAGTATTTACACGAAAAGCATTAAAAGTCTTAAACCAAACATTACTGATGATGAGATACCGAGATGCATATAGTTTAATTACCATATTTACTCATCTAGTATATTTCCTAAATTAAAAATATTTTTCCAACGTCATAGGCTAGAGATCATTCGAACAACGTGTTCGATGTGAACATTAGGAGCCTAGCTGAAGTTCCATCACGGCGTGTGAAAACGTATACTAGATGTAAGATAAATGGCTATAGATTTCACACAATCGATCACTGTTCAAACAGAGCAACATCAAGCAGTGGAGTATGGATTAAAGGGTCAAAATATGGGGCAACCGAGTATGATTATTACGGTCGTCTCATAGAAATTGTGCATTTTCCACGCTCTCGACAGTTCCAAATGAGGCAACTCATGGAGACCTAGGGATTGGCCGAATACACCGGTCGAATGGAGAAAACACACTTTTGTTCAAGTGCGACTGGTTTGATCCAACTCCTACAAGTAAAAGATCTCATCCACATTATAAACTTGTCAATATCAATCATAAGCATAGGTTCAATCGATATGAACCTTTCGTACTTGCTGTCCAGGCTGTACAGGTATACTATTGTGCGTATCCAAGTTTGAAATGAGACAAGTTGAACTGGTGGACAACGTGTAAAATTAAGGCGAGATCAAATGTTGAGTTCATCGAGCCTCTACCAGAGCAATCATTTCAAGAGGAAGCTGCAGATACATGCAATCCAATTTAACTAGACGATGTCAATTTCCAGTTGTACGACTCCAATGATAATGACGTTGATGAACTTGGTGATGAGGTAAATGATGATACAGAATAAGAGTTACTCACCGATCAAGATACATATCAAGACACATGCGAAGATTAGTTTGGTGATAACTTTAATAGTGAAAGTGTCGGTTTAGATGATTAGTTTGGTTGAAATATATGTAAATTATTCATATTATAAAACGCTCTTTTTTTTATATCTATTTTATTTATATTTGGGTTTATTAAAATGGTTAATATATAATATATACTAATATTCTGTAAAATGCCCGTATTATATATACTTTTATCAGATGACGATGCGGATCCAGCAGCCTAGGTCGAACGGATATGGGGTCGGCTAATCATTTAGCTGATTTCGATGACGATTACGTGGGCGTTGGTACTTATCATTTAACGCTGACCACAAATACCTCAACACAGACACCGTCCGATGCGGGTACATCCCGATAGGACTTTGGGCCCACGACAGAGGTGATACCTTGTTTATATTGTCGAGAAGAGGTAAGTAAATTATTATTTTTATAATTTAATCATCGGTTATTATTAAATTATATTTGTAACCACAAACACAATTACAAGATATATAGCAAGGAGATCAGACTGACCAACATATTTCGGGAGATCATGGAGAAGGAGCTCCGTCCCGCCGGTTGAAAATTTAAATTTGGTTGTAAATTTACCTAGGGATTTTAAGTCTCTTGGTAATTTACCAAGTGATTAAAAAACCCTAGGAAATTTGAGAATTTAACTGTTTTTGCTAAAATTATCGAGAAAATTCAAACTCCTCGGTAATTCCTAAAGGAGTTTTAGTCCCTCGATAATATTGAATTAAATTTTATTTAATTTTTAATGATAAAAATATCGAAGGAGTACAAATCCCTCAGTAATTAACTAGGATTTAGTCCCTCAATAAATTTAGCATCTAAGTTTTTTTATTTATTTATTTTATGCTAAAATTATCGAGATAATACAAATTCATTGATATTTACCGAGGTATTATTAGTCCTTCGATAATTTAATGCGATTTTAATTAAAATAATAATATATCAATGGGACTTGAAATCTCTCTGCATTTTCTAGGCAACTGTGGCAATAAATAATGGTACCGAAATACCGAGAAATACATTGATAATGATATTATATATACATTAAAAGTAATAATACATTTAAACAATAACAAATGAGAAGTTTTTTTACAAATTGGTGTCATTAAAAAAATTTTAATCCTTCGCCAGTTTCTGCATTAAAAAAAAGTAAAAATATTAAATTGATTGTAAAATTACTTAGGAATTTCAAATCTTTGGGTAATTATAGTAGTTAAAATTAGAAGTCTCAATTTGATTGTAAAATTATTTAGGGGTTTCAAATACTTTACAAAATACCGAGTTATTAAAGATTCCTTGGTATTTACAAAAGAATATGAAATTCCTATATAATTTTAGCCTTGAGAATTCAATTTGATTGTTTGGGTATTTTAAATCTCTTTGTAACTTACCTAGGGATTAAAAAATCCTAGCTAATTTGAGCGTCAATATTTTTTGCTAAAATTATCGAGGAAATACAAATTTATTGTTAATTCCTGATCGATGGAGTCTTAGTCCCTCAATAAATATTGAGTCAAGATTTATTTACTTTTTTAAAGATAAAATTATCAAATATAATTACCAATAAATTTGTAGTCACCCGATAAATTTAGCATCAAAACATAGTTTTTATTTATTTATTTTTATGCAAAAATTAACGAGATAATATAAATTTAGTAGTAATTGCCAAGAAATTTTTAATCCCTCGATAATTTAATGAGATTTTTATTAAAATAATATTACAATGGAACTCAAATCCTCGGTATTTTTTCTAGACAAATTATAGCAATATAAAATAGCGCCGAAATACCGAGGGATACATTGAAGAACTAATAATCGACCAGTCCATCGGTAATTATCGAAGGAATGAGTCAATCGGTAAAATCTGATGGTAATCCCGTGTTTATTTTTTGTGTTTTTTTTTTTTGTAATGCAGGCGAATTTGGATAGCAGGCGGATATGTTTCTGTTCGGGGTGGCGATGGTGGGGGATTGGTCGGGCGGTCAATGGTGGCACTGATCTACAGGGCTGGCGGCGTTCGGCGTGGCAGTGAAGCGGAAGGGATTGTTGTGAATGTGATGATATGGGATTGGAATATGATGAGATTGTGATGATAGATAGTGTTTGAGGTTTCATCGGCGGTGAACATTGTAGCAGAAAAGAAAGGGTTTGAGGTAAATCAGAGGATGATAATGGCGTATTTTGGCTTGGCCTCAAAAATACTTTTTATATATATATATTCCTCGTCAACATTATGAAGACGAATACATTGACTAATTTTGACCGGGTAATTTTGACCGGGAAATGTTGTGAGCTAAATTGCGATTAATAATAAAGTTCATTTTTTTTTACCATATTAAATTAATTTTAAGGGAAAATTACGTTTAGTGACAAACCAAATTTGTATCTACCATTTAATCTCTTTAATTAGTTGTGTCCTATATAGCCCAAATTAATATTATTAATTAGTAAATGGTGGATAGGAATGTACTGTATTACATCTAAATTAATTCACAATACTTTTCCCTAAATCGTCCACAGAAGATCAATTACTCTGATAATTCTATTTCATATTTATTTTCCATCTTCATTCTAAAGTAACGTATGAAATTCATTAGTATTTGAAATTTAAAAAAGTAAAGACCAATCAAATCCGTTAATTCAAATTCTAAAGTAACGTAAAGCTTTTCCACATTAGTATGAAATTCTCAATCGTTAAATTTGTTGAAATTCTCAAATCTCGTTAAATTAATACAATACAGTATGAAATTCTAAAGGAATTCACGTACAAATTAGTATTAAATTCTCAAATATCCGTTAAATTAGTACAAAATTTTATTAGTACAAAAGTAAGGACCAATTCGAGAAATCAGTTCGATTTGATAACTATTACAAGTGAGATTTGTGGATGAAATCAGAAAATTTTAATTTGTGCGCTTTTGGCTTGAAATTATGGGCGTAGAAAAAGATGTGTATTGGTTTAGTTTCTAGAGTATATTTGTATTGTGTTTATAGTAAATAAATATAAAAAATATATGAAATATCTTTTGAACTTAAGGAATACGCTCATTTGATTTTGGACTAAATGATCAAAACTCCTAATTTAATTTTGATACGTATTCCTTGTAATTAAATCATACTTAACAGCTCATGGACGACATAAAGTAGGTTTGCTTTCCCACCCAGAAAAAAGAAAGCAAGGAAACCCAACTAGGATTTGGCCCCTGTTACAGTTTTAGTACACAACCCATGAGGGTTCTGTGGGCATGAATCTTGGATATAAGGAAATAATTATAATAATAATTTCCCATTTTGCAACAAATTAAATGGCAGCTGGCACTATGCAATATTTTGCAATCAAGGAAAAGAATTAAATCCTTCCCCCTTCAAATAGGAACATGTTTTTTACAAAGCTGCTAATTAAAGACTCTAACCATACTAAACAAGAGTTAAAATTACTAGAAATGAAAAACCCAAAAGAAGAAAAACATACAAATGATTGGTTAAACCTAAATAGAGTAGGGAGGGAGGGACATAATTAATTAAGTTGTAAAACAGTGTCTTCAATCCACATTGTTCCATTGCTTGAGTCCAGGGCTAGTCCATTTCGGGCACTTTGGGCTGAAGTAGCTACTCACAACCCTCGAGTTCAAAAGCTCCACAATGGGTGCAAATTTCACACACCTGGGTGTCTTGTACTGGTTGATTGATGCCCCTAGGCTAATTGCATAGTCCATCAGCTTATCGAACGTCCCGATTTCCACAATCTTGATCTCGAGCGGCCCAATCGCCTCGAAAACCCGGTTCTGTCGGTAAACGCTGTCGAGAGACTCTTCAATCGCGAGGCAACAATCTTCGAAAATTGACGGAGGGATTTGGGTCGACCCGTTATGGCTGAGCTCCCAGTAAAGCACGTAGTGACCCGGAATCGTGGCCGTATCGGCATAGCTCGTGTACTCGGTCACACGAGCATCGAACGGCATCAGATGGGTCACCGCGTTTCGCACCGCGTTTTGGAGCTCAACCTCATCGGTCTTATCAGTATCTATGCTCAACACAACGTTTTTCCTGCACACAAAGTTGAATTGCGGAGCATTGTTCTTAAATCCAGCTACGCGGAGCACGTCACCAACTCTGTACCGATAGAGCCCTGCAATTAGAAATAAATGAATTAATTAATCATCATGATTTGGTCAAATTGCATGACAAATGGTATTATTAGTATTATTATTTGGTTTACCAGCATAAGTGGTGACAACAAGCTCATATTCCAGCCCGAGCTTGACATCGACTAAGTCAACCAATTCTTGTTGCTCCTTCTCGTTAAGCGATTTAGGCATGGCGATGGGGTCCGAGAGGCCGTTATTGTTTCTATGCACGGGCAAGAACTCGTAGTAGCACATGTTGGGGATGAGCGTGTAGGAGACGTCGCCGGGCCTACAGAGCGGGTTAAGGTTAACCCCAAAGTAACACTCCGAGGAAGCATACATGGTGCAGACGAGCGGGAGACCGTCGCTGTAGTAATCGAGGGTCGGGATATACTGAGACATGGTCCCGGTCACGATAACGTCTATGTATTTCGTGTTGGGCCAAATCCGGGTAATAATCCCCTGCCACGATTTCTTACCACACTCGGACCCGATAAAGCTCGCAAGTTCCGGGTCGGGTTTCAGGACCCGCATCACCGCGTCCCTCACGGCTGGGTCGGTGATGATGGGGTTGAGAGTCCCGGTGCAGATGTCGTGGCAGAGAAGGGCCCAGTGTTTTTCGAGGAACCGGATGGCCCGGATGAACCCGGAAGCGAAAACCGCCCCGACCCGGAGGACTTCTTTGTTCTGGCAGAGGCCGCAGAGCATTTGAGAGTACATGCTCTGGTAGGAGTCTTGGCAGAGAATGGTTTCGTTGGGGGAGGTGTAGTTTGTGTAGGGGTCAAAGGGTCTTTCTTTGAAATGGGAGCTTTTGTAGTAACTTGTCAAAACGGGGCGGGCCGGTAGCCCACCGGGGGTTTTGGTCTCGCATTTTATGAACAGGAAGTACATGCCTTTGCCTTGGTCCAGCCCAGCCACAAATTGGCTCATCACCGGCATTAGAAGGCTGTACAGCAACGACCTGCGTCCTAGCTCTTCTTCAATGCTGGGCATCATTTTTCTTTCCCCAGCTGATGTCCCAGAGCTATATGATAAATAAATAAAATAAATAAATATAAATAAAAGTGTTTTTTTTTTTTTTTTTAAAGTATGTTTCAAATACCGAGGCTTGTAGTTTATTTGAGATTTATCCATTCTGTTACAACTACTACTCATCCCAATTCATTAAAAAAATATAAAATCATGCAAGAAAGAATGATAGAGTCACATGTAAGATGTCATAAAAAAAGAAAGAAGCATTTAGTAGTAGAAATATAAAATTATATGAACCTTGTGAGGAACTCGGAGATGGGGTCGGAGCAGAGAATAGGGGAGCTGTCGCCGTTGGCTATGCGGTTGATATCAGGCAAAATGTCCTCGTAAGTTATGACGGGCATGATTTTCTTGAAAGTCTCCCGATCAGTCTGACCCTCAAGGCCATGCCTCTTGAGATACTCAACGTGGCCATTTCGGGACAGGATCTCACCCAAAACACGCTTTTGGACCTCATCAGCGTTTTTGGTCACATCTTCGATGAACTCCAGCTTTTTCTTGTTGTTCTCAGCCACACTGTATTCTTTTGGGGCCTCAGGCATGATGAAGTAGTAGAGATCAAATATATATATATCTAGAGAGAGAGAGGAGGATGGATAGGGGGTGGAGGAGAGGGAGAGGAATGAGGGGGATATATATAGAGGGAAAAGAGGGGAGCTGAGAGGCGTGTGTGGTCCACGCTCTGTAGCGTTTAAAAGAGCAAATTTACAATATGGATGGGACTTTGTGGCAATTTTTATTTTTATTTATTTTTTCCGATTCGAGGCATGCTTTATTGACTCGCTAGGACATAATACTTTCATGCTTCCTATTATTTGCCTGTGACAATTCTAGCACTGTACCAAGTACTGTCTGCTCAGCATTAATTTGCTATCAATTTTGCCATTTCTTTGCCAATTTATTGTTTTCTTATTTTAAATATAACTAGAATTCGTGAAAATAATGTTAATTGTGTGTGAGAATTGGAACTGGAAAACCCCACCATTTTAAAGCTTGGGATTTTGATTTTGATTTTGATTTTTGAGAAAGAAAAGAGTGATGTAGATAGTTACAGATATAGGTCACATTATTTCGACCTTATCCCATCATATCTCTCTTTTCTCGTAAAGTAAAATTGTGCTGATTTCATGTCGAGAAGAAAGATTGAAACATTTCTAACTTGGAAAGTAGATGAAGCTAGACTTTCTACTGATGCTCCTTCAACCCTTCTTTAATTAGACAAAATTCTTGATACATGGAATATATGCACGGTCTTGGTTTGTTTATTGTGTTCATTATTCACAATCCTTGTGAAATCCTATCGCACATTTGGAAAAGACAAATCGTGTTCAACTTCTTTGGTTTATATTTAGAAATTATTGTACTCCCAAGAAGTTAACAAACTGACTAGTTTACATTAATTTCCTAATTTTCAGTCAATTGACGTTAGTTATCGCGAAATCTAATTTGAAGCGGCTAATATTGTTGAAAATCAATAATTCTACATATCGCGAATTGTTTGAATGAATAACAAATAGAGATGAGAGAGTAGAGAAACTCATGAAAAAAAATAGTCTTGGTTATGGTGAAATATGAAAACCGGCTATCCCCTCCATCTCAAGGCGGTTTAGGCGCATGATATTATTTTGACCGGCAAAAGCCGGTAATCCCGCTCACCGAGTGTACACATTACATGCGTGCTTGTACTGCGGGTGTTACTTCACACACCGGCAGCGTCGACTTCGTTTCCCGGTAACCCCAAAACGGGGTTTTGGGACTGCGTTACGGGGTTCATACACTACCCAACAGCTGGCACACCTGACCTCCAAATGCCATTTGATTGACACGTAATTCTCAATCTATTTCTTGTTTCTTCCCAATCATTTTGTGGCTTATCACTAATTTTGTTTTAATACATTAACAAAATGTTAAACTGAATTTTTGAACGTGGATTATAAATGAGAATTAGAAAGGGGAAAAAAAAAACATTAACTATGTCCATAGCTTTGCATTCAATATAAAGTAGAAATTTATTTTCCTTACAATTAACAGAGAGTTTTTAGGGTAGAAAATCTGATATTGGGTAATAACATTTAATTTGTACATATGATTAAGTCCCTGAAAATTGATCTGAGATTTGTCTAATTATATATGTGCCGACCATAAATTAATATTAACTAGCTTACGATAACTCCATTTTTCTTCATGTTTTCCATCCTCTTGGCAGCTAGGACCCTTTCCAGTTATATTTTGTTTAGTTTCCAAATTCGTCATAACAAGTTTTGTCTGGGGTTTCTATATAAAACTCATTGTTACAACGAATGCAGGCACCAATTTCTTGCAGCATCTTACAATGTATGCCAAATAAGTTATTATGACTTTAAATTGTAATCCTACCTCTATTTTAATCCCAAAAATAGTAATATTAAATCTTGCTGATTCTCCGAAATAGGCATGTCCCCGATCACACATGACCAGTATAATTGAAGTAATTTTCTGCTCTTATTGCATATGATTTTCTTTTTACTACCGAATAATATTAGAATGAGTTCCTTGTAATTTATTTAATTATTCTTCTTGTTCACACACACACACATATAGTTATATATATAGTTATAATTTATAAATTGATAGCGTGTAACTTAATTTAATTCCACATTAATTGGTGATTGACCAAAACAAAGACAAACTAATGCATTATTCTCAAATTTGGTATACTTTGTAAAGGCATGCTACAGGGCGACAATGTATAGTTTTTATAGTGTGACGTGAATTAATTGGCATTAGGAACCGTGGTGTGAAATCTGCTACCTTTTGTGGTTTGAAGTTTGAGTACCACGTCCAAATCGTGTTTGTGTATTATTGCTAAAGATTTCTGTTCGTTGGGATATAATCGCTGCAGAAAGCTAATTAATTTATATTTAATGACAATCCGAACTCGGTATTTGGGATTTCGAAATCATGGATTACAGAAGATAACTTTGACTTGTCCCTGCCAAGATCGTGTGGGTGTGGGATTCATTATATACCACTGTTCCAGAATAATAATAAAAATGAAATTACAAAGAGTACATAACTAACTATTAAATTAAACCACGAAATAGGGAAAATAAAAATTGTTAGTCAAATCTATCAAACATACCAGACTCGGGAGGTTGAAGTGGTATGATCATCCTTAATTACCGTTATTGGAAACCCTCTATTCCTTATTGCGTTACCTTTTTTTTTAGCTAACTTATACTCCCTCCATTCTATAATAATAGCAAAAAAATTTTTTTACTCAAATTATAATACATTTTTCATACATATTTAATTCATATATATTGATATGCCCCTATTTAATATATTTTGGCATCAAAAAATTAATAAGTCATTGGTGTAAAAGAATATAATTAGAAAAAACCAGATAAAATATAATGTGTCAAACGTACTCAAAATGAAAATGTATTATGTTTATATGCCTAAAGAGTACTATTTATATCAACTAAATCTCGTCTAGACCCTGTCTAAACTCTAACCCCAAGTCCACGTAATTTGTGCGTATATAGTTATACATCAATTTATTTCGTTATCCACCCTATTTGTTAATATATAGTATTAACTATTAGAATGATGTAGCGCGGTATGAAAGCTCCTGGATTGATGTATCAGGTTGTGGTGCTTCATAAAGTGTTTTTGGTTAGCGATATTTTTTTTGCTGAATATATAATAGTATTTATTTTTTCATTTTTCATTCTCAACATTTTCTAGGATTTTGTCCCTTTTTTTTTCTCATGCTCTTCAGCCACAACTATTGTGGCAAAGAAAAAACGGGTATATCAGATTAATTGTTATTCCCTAAAATAATTTCATTAAATCTCAGCCTTTTATGATGATGATTCCAACATTATTCAAAGTTTCATTTCAAAATTTAGTGAATCTCTAGTAATTTAATTAATGAATTATATTTTGATTTCTATTTAGAATGTGAGTCAGTTTTTTATTAAAGATTTCTCATATTGCGAATTTGATTTTGATTTTCATCTAAAAAAATTCCTTCTCTTATTTTGATTTATATTTTTTCAAAATTCTTTTGGTAAACATCGTTCGAATTTTTTTTGTATATTAGAATTTAAACATATACTAGCGTAATACCCGTGTGAACACACGGGTATATATAAAATATGTATATATATACACATACATTATAATATTAAGTGTATTAAAAATATATAAATTTTAAGAATAAATAAATATAATAATTAAAAATATTATTTAATTACACATCGCAAAACTTCTTTATAAAGTAAATTATTAAATCTATTTACATATTTATTGACTTCGTTGCAATAGAATGTTCCAATCATTTCTACTTTTATTCTCGATATTGAAATATAAAACTGACCATTTCGAAAAATCGATGACACGGGCGAAATGGAGTATTTAATTATTTGTTGAGGAATTAATTCTTGGCAATAATTCCTATTTTGTTATTTGCCTTTCTTGGGCACAAAATAGTTAGGAAACTAGATTTAGGAATATACTGTGTTTCCTAGTTTATGTTTAAAGATTTTATTTGTTTGTGTTTAGAGTATGTTTTAGGAATTTACCAAGTTTAGGAATTTATATTTGTCTATTTAAGACAAGGATTCCTAAAGCTTGGAATCACGGTTTTTAGAGCACGGAATTTCGACAAGGAGATCGACACAAGAAGCAAGACGACGAGCAAAAAGAAAGAAGAACACGAAGAACTACTCGGAGCCATTGATCGAGATTAACAAGCTCTTCGAAGTTGCGTGACCAACGGAGAAGATCTTGCTATTCCGGCAACAAGTATTTAGTATCAAGTTTATTGATATTTAGTTTTCATATATTACTTTATATTTTTGTATTGAGCGTGAACAAAAAAGTAATATAGTTTTCGGGTTTGTACACACAAGTTCACAAGTATTTACTCGTGAACTGAATTTGTTATCTCGTGTTCTTATCAATTTATTCCGCTGCATATTTTATATTTTACTCTGGTCAATGTTGCTAATCAATGTTGTTAAACATTGACTAACAATATCGTGAATCTGAGAATTATTCTTAAAATTATAGACCTTCTAATTTTACATTGTTGTATAATGATAATATAATAAAATACCTTTTTAATAATATTTTAAATAATGTTGCAAAAAGATAAATATTTTATTGGGAAAACAAAAATAAAACCAAGTAGAGGAGAGTGTAGAATTTTTCTAAAACTATATTATTTGAATGATATTAATAAAAAAAATAATGGTGAGGGTATGTTACATTTGCTAAAATATACAACAAATTTTATCAAAATAAAATCATATTTTACATTTGAAGAAGGAGATGACAGGAAAAATTTAACCGCCATTGTTGGCTCTTGATACCATGTTGAACTTAGTAGAAACAGCAAAGAGAGAGAAAAATGTGTATATTGAATTAATTGATTGTACAATGGGTATCTCTTGGATTTTATACAAACGAGCTTAGCTTAAGCTTTAAGCTGCCTAACAGACTACTAACAACCCGCTAACCAACACTAGCAAACTTATAACAACTTGACTTTGACTTGGACCTAATAAAAAATACCAACCAAGCCAGGTTTTTGAGTATCTCTTCTTCTACTTCGGCTCTGAGAGGAATCTCTACAGACTCCGTCTCAGATGGTGTATCTTGAGGGGATGAGTTAGGGTTTTGAGAATCAAAGCAGATGAAGCTCAATTTGCCATATGATTACAGCAGTTATATAATGGGGAGGGAAGAAAAAAGAAAAAATATATACTCAGCAAATAACAATTTACAGGAAAATGGAATAATTAGTATCGGGACGATGAATTAGGGGGACTAACTTATTATTATGATTTTGGTGTGCTAGATTTGTCGCACTTGGTGATGCTTGTAATTTTTGCTGCAGAGCTTTGGAGGTACTTTTGCAGAGAAAAATGGTGGAGATTTGTTTTTGTTCTCTTCAAATGAGAAAAGATGAAGGTGAAAAGATGTTTTTGTGTATAGAACGATGCAACAATTAAAAGGACAGAAGGGTTTTTCGATCGGAGGGAAAAGTTTGTAGGCTTTATTGTGGGCCTTTCATTTTTGGCCCACAGGGTTAAAAATTTTACGAGGTAATGGGCTGGCAATGCGTGTCCAACTCTTTTCGGAGCGCTTTTAATGTTCTTAAATGGGAGGTGATGGCTGATGTTTCGCGCTTTTACCAAGAGGCATGACGATTTGACTTCTGTTAACTCATGATTACATTCAACTTGGTTTCCTACCCAACTAAGTAGA
The DNA here is from genome assembly GCA_014905375.1 of Phtheirospermum japonicum. Classification (NCBI taxonomy): domain Eukaryota; kingdom Viridiplantae; phylum Streptophyta; class Magnoliopsida; order Lamiales; family Orobanchaceae; genus Phtheirospermum; species Phtheirospermum japonicum. The sequence goes on from BMAC01000213.1 coordinate 760,856, forward strand.
ATGTGGGAGACTAGCTGATACGACATCAAATATTCACGTCGTCAAACATGCAGGTATTATACGAATTTAGTAAAGCAATCTCCTTCTCTAGAAGGTGCAATCCTTCTGTAAGGTGGGCGAGCTGTTTTTGGTGGCGGCGACCTCGTATAAGATTGGCGAGCTCTGATGTGAGGTGGAAAACTCTTATGAAATGTATAGTATTATGGCAGCTCGATACTAAGTGCTAGTTCAATATAGAGAGCTGGGTTTAATGGTTAATATGGTTTTGGGCCTTGTTGGGCTAATATGGATTATTTTATCGGGTCCTGACGTATTAAGATTATGGACATGGTTATTGGCCCATGGTTATTACAGTAATTTAGCGAGTATTCTCATATCTACGAAAACTTAGTATATAAGAGGAAACTTAATTCTAACTCGGTCGCTATTTTTAGAATTATAGTTCTAATGGGAGATGGGAACCCTAGATTGGGAACACATCTCTCATCTATATAAAGAGGACGCCTCATTCTTTTCTCTCTGAGTTGATTTTATATCCTACGTTTTGAACTCTCGCACATCTCTCTCGAACAATATCTGACTTAAGTATTGAAGGGCCTACGCTGGGGCTGTCCACCGCCCGACTTGGGTTTTGTTTTGCAGGAAGGATCGATCAGGTCGCCATGATCCTTCTGGAAATCTATCAGGTCGCTGATTGCATATTGATGTCAGTATATTCTATTCTTGAAACACCAATCTATTTGGTCGCATCAATTCTACATGCTTTTATCTTAATCTAAAATTATATTGAAGAGTTATTAGATAAAACACGGATGTAGGTGGGGCAAAGGTGTCTCTACAACAATATCCTCTCCAGTTTCAGCTAAATACAATGGCCAGCCTTTATCTGATGTTACTTTGTATATAAGGATAGTTAGAAGTTTGCAGAGTGCCACCATTTGAAATCAACTGGTCCATCAATACATGCAAACACCACACAATACTCACGGGAGAGCTATCAAAAGAGTTTTAAAGAAAGAACACTCAATTTTGGGTTTGATGTTCACTCCTTCAAAATTTGCAGAGTTAGTCACTTTTGCTGATGCTAAATGGGCTTCAAATTTTGATCATAGAAGGTCTACTTCAGGTTTTAACATCTTTCTTAGTCAGAACCTCAATTCATGGAGTTCAAAGAAGAAAGCCATTGTCTCAAGATCTAACACTAAAGCTAAATACAGGAGTCTAACTCGTGTCACTTGTTATGTTGTAGCCAATGAATTGTCTTTTTTTTTTTTCAGAATCTTTGACCAAATAAAAAAGAGTTTGAACTAAGACAATTGTTGCAATAATTACACATCACGCAATAGAAGCACAATTATATTATTAAAAGAAAGTGGCAAGATCATTATAGCCAATGGCGTGCTTATTCTGATATTAACTTTTTTGGTATAAACAAAGCAAGTTCGCCACCCACCGTACCAGCACCATCTGCTAAAATTTGTCCCTTTTTAATGGATTTACCCCTCCAAACCTGGGTTTTTTGATGCATACAAGTATTTCTGTTGGAATGTAAAGAAAGCGGCTTCTAAATAAAATAGAATTATTAGTTTGAATATTTGAATTTTTTTTAAATAAAAATTCGATTTATAGATTTCGATTTTTTTAGGAATAGAATTGGGGGGTCCTTTTTGTCGTTTTTTTATTAGTGATTTTAGAATAGAACAAATGGATATTTCAAATAGAAGGCATAGGCATTAGTAACACAGAAGAAGCGTTAAATTGGGGTTTATCGGGGCCAATGCTTTTTCAGTAGCGCCTTGGACAGATAATCAGTAGAAAATGATACAACTATATATAGCAATGTACATGACTAATGTTGCCCTAGAATATGTGGTTAGAAATGTTACAGTACACTCTGACAACAGCTACCTAGAATATATAGTTAGAAATGCAGTACAATTTGACAACTGTATTAGGCTGGATGTACTGAATTAGGGTTGACATCATCTGACGTAGTGTAGGTCATCCTCTCATGAGACCTGTTGATAGCTTCCTGAGCAACCTTATGGCAACCTCTCATACGACCTGTATGGTCGACATTCATGCGACCTGAAGCTAGCGACCTTATGGCCACCTCTCATACGACCTGTATGGTCGGCACTCATGCGACCTGAAGTTATCAGGTCGTTGATTCGTATATGGCCGTGCACCTGGTATTTTAACAAAAGTGACACTTTATATATAAAAGTAACCGTATTAATTTGTCATACCGCGTGACGATCACATATAAGTTTTTTGTCATTCATTGCTTATCTTTTGTATATTAATTACTCGTATCTTGTATATTCATCACATACGGTGAATATATAAGAAATGAATAATAAATATGAACATAAATTTATAATTTTATATTTATTAGCTGTCATGTGTATATTTGTCATTCAATTATCCTTTATATTCATACAGGTACATAATAAATCATGTATCGAGCGTTAGATATACCAATGTTAAGGGAGTTGGGGTGTGCGTGTGACTTAAGAAAATCAATTATATATTTTTATTTATTATAAAAAAGTGAGGAACAATAGTATTTATTTTCACACCCAAAACGTACTGAACTTGACTTTGATCGTAACCGAGGAGGAGGTGGTGGGGCGGTGCTAAAGTGAACATAAAGCAAGTTAGCAAGATGCATCATAAATGATTGACCACATTTATTTCAGCAAGCCCATCGGACGTTTCTGAAGTTAAACACTAACTATATTGCAAATTTGGGGAGATTAGACAATAATTATATTGTAATTTCGGGAAAACGAATTCATTCCATGAGCTAATTCAACAAATGTTGATTCGAAAACTTGGGCACCATTGATGTCAGATTATTGGTGGTACAAAAGAAATACTCTTTACTCTCCATCTCACTGAGATAGATTCATACAAAAAAAAAAAACAAAAAAAAAAAAACAAAAAGAAAAACACGATGTACCATTAAATTTTCTAGTATCTAAGCTTTTAAAGTAGGGTTTAATAACTTAAAAGTAATAGTAGGACTTGTGTTCATATACAAATCGAAAGTAAACTTACGATTCAATATGATCTTGGCATCATGCAAACCTTCATATTGATCATAAGGGAAAACCTCTAAACCAACATTTTTGTATCAAAATATATTCCTAGTTTCAACCTATGTTTTTGAAAAATATTAGCTTGGAGTTAGCCAACAGGTCTAATGTATAGCCGGCAAAAGCTCTTTTGTCATGATCAAAATTGCTTGTAATTTGAAAAAAAAAATTCAAGTGTGTGTATGTGCGCACGCACACATATTGTGTATTTTTCCTTTACAAGAATTGTTTTTTTTTTTTTTACATTCACTCTGACTAGAGAGATTTTCAGATTACGTCACTACCTCCGTAAAGATCTAAATAAGTGAACTTCAACTTCTATTGGACTTCCAAAATAACAGTATCATCTCCAAAAGTGAGGAGGTAAAGCAAGGATTTATGTTTCGCAAGTAAATAAATTATAACTTATGTAAAGAGATTATAAATTACTTGTATTTAAATAATATTTGATTAGTTGAATGAGTTTATTTAATATGTTAATATTACAAGCGTTTCAAATAAGTTCATGAGTTCTTGATTGTATTTCTCTTTCAACCCTGTTATTTTTCTAAATACTACATCATTATGTCATTAAGTATTAAAAAAAAAAATCTTTCATCACATTATTAATTATTAATTGAATATTTAGATTTATTTTAGTATTGTGCAATTATATTATTATTATTATTACTTTAGGTTGACCCGATAAATTGGTGTACAATAAAAAGAAAGAAAAATTCTCCCTCCAACCCATTAAAAAAAAGAATTGTGCGATAACTGAAAACTAGTGTTTAAATATCTTCAACAAGATTGATAACAGAAACAATAATAAGTAAATTTACAATACAAAATTAAATTAAAGAAAATGACATATACATTATTATTTTAAGGAAAACTTATCTTTTGCAACTCGTACTATAAATATTTTTACGATTTGCAATCTAGTCTTTTATTGCCGGTTGCAACTGTATACACGAAATTTGCTAAATACAATCCCTGTCTCATTTTATGTCCAAAAAGTCACCGGGCTCACGCGATTGTAACTCACGCGCCATTTGGGTTACTTTTTAAATAAAATATTAGACGTAAGTTGCAAATAACTAATCGTGTATAGTACGAGTTGTTATGTGCAATAAAAATTAATTTAGGTTGCAAGTGTAAAACTCATATAGTGCAGGTTGCAAAGAAGTACTTTACCTGATTTATATAATATTTTTTATGTTTTTCTATGAATTATTAATTTTCATATTTATAAAATAATATTATATTTTATTTATGCATTTTCCATCTTTTAAGCATTACTTTTATTATTTTATAATAATTATATTTAGATTTATGTTTCTTTTTTTTTTTGTTATAAATAATTATTTAGAATACATTCATAATCCAAAAGGTGTTCCAGCATTATTTAACGAATTCTTAGACAAAGCTGGTACAAGATAGAAAACCCAATAGGGGTGAAAATAAACAAACAAGGCTCCTAGAACCAAGCCCAAATACACAAATTATTCAAAGGCCCTCCCAGAACAGAACACTGTAAGCTGATAGATTGCTTAGAAAAGTTTAAGGGTTGGATGATGAAACCCTCCCATCTGAAACTACAACTCGACGAATACGTCATCGCTCTTGCTCCGTCTTGTGAAACTTGAGGCGATACTTGTCAGCACGCTCCGAATTGAATTGAGCGTCGTTCACGGCAACAGATAAGCGTTGCACAGACCTGACCAAATCATACATTCCTCTCGAAGTTTCCGGTTCAACCGGTGGAGTTCAAGCCATTCACGTTTGTAATGACATTTTTTCTGCCTTTTCCTCTCCAAGAGTTTCCGCAATTGGGAAAATTTCTCGCGGAGGCTAGTATTTTCCTCCGAAAGAAGGAAATTCTCATTAAAGAAAGAAAGATTTTTCTCCTTTAGGATATCTATCTCTTTCACTAAGGAGTCAGAAGCCATAATGATAATGCAACAACAGAAGAAATCCATTTATATAGATAAAAAAATGGGCTAAACATAGTATAAGGGTTCCTTACTCTACGGAAACCCTAGGCAGAAAAAGAAAAAAGTACATAAAGCATACAAGAAGCAGTTCAGTACAGATATATTCCAAGCACACGCCTAAACACCATAATCTCGAGTACTCAGCTCATCCTCCCACTCCTTGGTCAGCCCCGAGGTGCCCTCAAACTCCATCTCCCCCAAAATATTATCCAATTGAGGGCCATCCCTCATCTCATTCAGACCATCGAAGGTGGGTGAAGGAGAAGGTTCGGGCAAGGCAAGGGGTAGGCTCCACTTTGGATGATCAGGCTGACCTGATCCTTGAGCTTGAAAGAGCTGGAAAACATGCTCGACCAATCCTCCCGTTTCAAGCAAGTGAAGGCGATCATCTTCTTGGTCGAAAACCAGACTAGCAGGCTCGGGAGGGTCTTCCAAGGGGACTTCCCGGTCAAAGGGAGCTACGGGAGTCTCGGAGGACAATTTTGCTTAGGCATCCAGACCTAAATGGTAGAATGCCTGGGCTTCCTGGACCAGGAGGTGCCAGAGCTCTTGAGAATGAGAGAAATCTCGCTTGGTCACATCCCAGGTTAGTTGGATGAGCCGGATCCCCTCTTCAGATTGGGGAAAGTTAGCCTCGGCTAGCACCTCTCAGACTGGACTACCTAAACCCTTTTCATGGCCTCCTCCGCCTTTTCCCTTGCCTCCTCTGCCTTTTCCCTCGCTTCCTCGACCTTGAAGGTTGCCTCCTCTTGAGCCCTCTTCAATTTTTCCTTGAGGCCCTTGATGGTCATCTCTTTTTCTTTGCACAAGTTTACTAGCCTCTTCTCTTTCTCCTTGAGAGTGGCATGTTCTCGATCTAGACCCACATTGAGAAGAGAACCTCGAACTTGGGCCATTAATATAGCCTTCTTGACGTCAGCCTAAGTCCAAAAACATGGTGATAATTAGATGAAAGATAAGAAGAAGAAAGTGAGGAGAAAGGGAAAGATTACTAACCCTGGCTTTGTCCTGACATAAGGATTCTATCAGTTCAGGATCCAACAGTTTTTCAAGAGTTCGTCGATCGGATGAAGGGAATTGTCCTTGCACGAACTGAACTGCCTCGATTCTGGGGTAGTCTATCACCAATATGCTATTGAAGAGATTCAGATTGGGATTCACCACCTTGGATCGCGAGGATGCACCTCCCTTGTCGGGGCATCCGCGCTTCCTGGAGATGAACGCCTGCTCATCTCCAGAGTCTAACGGGGCAGTTAAGTCTATGGCAAACTTGTCCCGATCTTCAGGCAGACTCTTATCGCTAGGAGGGAGGAGCTTCTTCTTACACTCCGCGTCAAGCATTTCTTTCATCATGGTGACTGCGAAAAAAGATAAGTAAGTAATAAGAAAAAAAGAGGAAAAAGGGAGAAGGTAATAATAGCCCTCAGTAAATAGTGATAACATATGCGGATAGGGAAGAGCTGGATAGCCTATTCAGTATAGCAATTTCATCGGGAAGAGGACCAGTTTCTTCAACAGAATTGAAGAAGTTTTGGGTAGTAGAACTAAGGAGTCAAGATAGGTTGAAGATATTGTTATTCAAGGATTTGGCAATCTTTTTTAATGAAGAAGATCGCTCTCCCCTATTTAAATGGTCCAAGGCTTGAAGGGTCCGAATGGACACCGGGGAAAACCCCCAATCACCCGAACAACTGGCAAAGAAATATTCTTCCTCCATGCCTTATTGGATGAAGGATACCTGGGCTGGAACCTAACGCTGGACCGGGCGGACAAGTAGAAAAAGCCAGAAGATGAGCTTTTCGCCTGATACAAAGAATAAAATAATTGGGGAGAAGGAGTGAGCCCAGAATACCGTGCCACAAGCTAAAACCATACTATCATTCTAAAGGCGTTGGTCACAAACTGATGCACCGGAATCTGATAAATTCGGGATACAACCAAAATGAAAGGGTGAGGAGGGAGACGTAACCCACCTTGAAATTGGTCGGTGAAAAAGTTTAAATGCCTGGATGGAGGTTGGGATGCTCTGTCACCGGCGTCAGGATTCACAAGGGAAAAATTGTCGGAGCTATGGAATTTCTTCCTCAGATCCTCCAGAGATCTATCGCCAATAGTGGATACTATAGTGTCAAGGTCACCGCTCTAAAAGGAGGAATTCTGCTCCTGGGAAGATGATAGGGACAGTGTACTGGAGAAAGATTCCAGTGGGTGAGAGGAAGAGGAAGACATAATCAAAAATTGGAGGGAAAAGAGAAGTACCTGGTTTGAAGTAAGAAGGAAAAGTCCCGATCGGGGAAGAAACGGAGAGGAGAATCTTGGCTGGAGGAGGAGTAGAGGAAGGAGCCTTGGTTGGAGAGAGTAGAAAAAATATTATAGTAGATCGCGAAAAAAGGGGTAAAGTATGATATAAAAGAGGTTTTTTGGAAAAAAGGAAAATTTGATGGGCTGTCTACTGTTCATGCTTGTCAGGGCGTGGAGTACAAAGGGACATGATGGGAATACTGACCGATTGGGATAAGATCGAGGAGGTTTAGCTTACCCCAATCATAGGGGTGGGGGTGGGGAAATGGTTAGTACGGCCTAATTTAAGTTGAGCCGAGCTCTTATCACGTAGGTTTAACCTTCTAATCAGCCCCAACTAGAACTGACCAGATGTGTACCTTGATGCATGAGAAGGAGGCTGAGCTAGGCCTTAGAATGTTCCAAGAGTCAAGGCAGCTTAGGTAAGACAAGCTGAATAATGGGTGTGTCATGCAGGCAGGGAGAGCTATGGTAAGAAATGGTTAAGCGACCCAAGAGTCCCTGGGAGGCCTTCCAGTGTCAGAAAGGAGAAATCTAACGGATCCAGATTGCATGAGTATCGGGCTTAACATCGAGATGGAGACCTTAGGTCAGGTTGGCACCGACCTAATCAACTACCTGATGATGTCAGATCAAGTGAGTACCAACCTGGTAGGTCGCGATGCCGACCTGAGAGATCGCGCGAGAAGGTCATCGTGAAAACTTGTTATGATCACTTGGAGAGATACGACCTAAATTTACCCGAGCTGAATTAGGCTAGTCTCTTTGAAGCTTGAGTTTAAGTTTAGGAAAGACGATGAGGTCGGCTCGGATTCATCTAGGCCTGGTCGTCCTAGGAGAGCTGAGCAGGCTAGTTTATCTGAATAACGGCCCGAAATTCGCGGAACATTCTCCGAGATCCCGGAGATGCCTCAACCAATCCAGGGTATAAATACCTCAGCTAGTAGAGTAAAGGTGGTATCACTTATCTACCCATTTCTCAGTATTTCTAGAATTATTGAAACCTATGATTTACTTGAGCGTTTGAGAGGTCTCCACCAGAACCCCTCCGGTGGTTCTTTTCTAACCTATTTTTTCTGGCAGGTCACCCAAGCTCAATGGAACAGCACTTATATTCGGTGATCGGTATTTTGTAGGCGGATCAAATATATTATAGATAATGTAGTTTTATCTAAAAGATACGAAATAGTCTGGATTGTGTTGTTATGAACGAATAACATAAACTAATAAAAATTATCAAAAGAGACTTGCCATGATCAAAGCACAATTTACAAAATTGAGAAAATTCAAGTGTTTAGATATATTACGGGGTTTGGAATTGTAATGGTTTCTTAATTTTTATTTTCTTCAATCTATCAAGTATATTGTGATTCATTTGCATATAATCTAATCAAATTGTAGTTTAATCCTTCTTTAGAAGTGATTAAACCATTGATTTTAAGTATGAAACAACGTATCCAATGGTTTGTCGCAATTGACCATTTCACGAAAATTAAGTAAGATGATTTGTGTTATAATTATAAGTATCAATTGAATATAATATTATTTTATTTATAATAATTAAAAGTGTGAAATAATAAACATAAAGGTAAAAATCGTAAAATAATAATTTTTTATTAGAAAAATAAAAAATAATAATATATTATCTTTTAAAAAATATAAATGCGAACAGATAAAATAAAATAAAATATTTTTCTAAATTACAATAAATAGAACAGGATGAGAGAAGGATTTTTGTATCACTTTATTTTTATTTTTTGTTTGGTGTAATAATAGTTTTTCAAATATATTTTTAATATTATTTTTAATTTATTATATTGGGATTAGATAAAAAAAACTTTAAGTTTATATTTTTATATTTATTTTCCTTTTGTAATAACTTTATATAACTCATATTTTTCTTATATCAGAATTATTTCAAATTTTATTTTAAATAAAAATTAATTCAACTTATATATATTTTTTCTAATTAGATATAAATATTTTATATTTTTATATTAAAAGAATAAAAGTAAGATATTGAATTGGACAAAATATATTAAAAAAAGTATTATAGTAGGTAAGATGTAATAAAAGAAAAATATTGAATTAGGCAAACTATAATATTAGGAAAGTATTAAAGTAGGTAAATATATAAAAAAAAAAAATACTAAATTAGGTTAATATTAGGTTCGGATGACACTGAAGCACCAAATTTTTTTCCAAAACTAACGAAGCATTGGAAGCAGACACATATGATAGGAGGATTTTGCATTAATATATAGGGAAGATATGTGATGAATATATTACCTTATAATTATATAAAAATTTTCTTTTTCAATTTACAATAAACATCACTTGTTATTAAAAAAAAAATCTCGTTCTTAAATTATTAAAAGATAATCATTGTTATTTTTTATTTTTTCAATAATAATTAAAAATTACTTTACTACTTGTAATTCTTCTTTTATTATTTTACAATTTTAATTATTTTAAATAAAATAATATTATAATTATTTGATACTTATAATTATAAATCGTCTATTTTAATTTGTATGAAATTGTCAACCGTGCCGTGATAAATAGACCGCAAATCAAACGATTAAAATAAACACCAAAAGTAAAATCTAGCTGTTTCTCTTTCACGGTGGTGTCAGATATCGTATAAATTCTTGGGTTACACACGTTCACACAAGATTTGGTCCCATGATCATGAATAGAGTGGTGCACTAATACTTAAACAAATTTACTAGATACTCGTACCGAAGACCAGCCCATAGTGAAAAATGAACAAATCTATTGGTTTCATTAATCTGCTTTTTGGCAAGGATTGATGACTACTTAAGAGACCAAATTATGTGGTCCCTATTCGATTGTTCCCATTCCAGTATAGCAAAGCTAGATATTTTCAGCGTCGTACAAGCATTAATATAATTTTTACAATTAAGATAACTTTGTATAATTAAGAAAAGCCGTAATCACCGTATCAGTAAGACAGGATCCTGCCTAAAATGTGACATTATGGGCGTAGGTATGATTAATCAATTAAAAGTACGTAGCCTAGACTTCAATTGATGGCGATTAATAAAGGTCTTTAATCACAATTATGAATGTTAAATGTAGTGCTTCTCTTTTTAGCACATGCAATCTTTTGATTCAAATTATGGTACCACATCAAATTGCAATTTCGAATTTATTTAAATTGTACACTCGATGGATGTGTTGGATTTTATGCATGTTGACGAATTGTAATGATGATATGTCAATATGTAAAGTCATACTAGTCATTTACTATTATTATTATTACTAGTTTTATATCGGTCTATTGCACGGATTTTAATAAATAAATTATTAACTTAATAAATATTTTTGTATTGAATATATCGTCATCATAATACAAAATAATTTCTAACGATTTTTGACACTTTATCTCTCGACACTTGATATAAAAATGATCTGTAAATTTCAGAAATATGTAAAATAAACTTTTTAAAATTTTGTAATAGTAAAAAAATAAAAATATGTAGTAACATAGGTAATTCAAAGAGAATATGAATGTTGTTTCAAACTTGTGTCGTAACATACTAGTATCCCGTACTAATAATTATTTTAAAATATAAAGTAAAATAAAATAATATAGTTAAGTAATTATAAAATCACATAAGTAAAATATAAAAACTGATATTTATGTTGAGGTTAATGGAGCTTTATTATATTTGTATCTAATTTAAAAGTACGGAAACTTATTTTATAATATTTTATAACATTATCTGTCATGCCTTTTATTTTAAATTTATGGGGCAATTGCCAAATACTACATAAGAAAAAATATTCTTGTAAAATACTATGACTAATTATACAAAATGTCAAATAGTCCAACCATAAATATACAATTACATGGTTAACCCTAATAATAATAATATCGATAAACAATACACCACCATCTCCCGCCGGCCAACCCCACCGCCGGTGAGATTTTTTTTTTTGCCCATCAAATATAAAGTTGGAAATCTAATTATAAAGTAAGAAATTTTTAATAAGAAATTTTCTTACTTTTTCATACATAAAATATGAGATTTTCACTATAAAGTAAGATTTTTTTTTTTAACATAAATTAAAAATATCTTTATTTTAGAAAATAAAGTAAGAAATTCCACTATAAAATAAGAACTTTCCCTACTTTTTCGAATATAAAATAACAAACTTTATTACTTTAAAGGATATAAAGTAAGGAATTTTATTAATTTTTTAAATACAAAGTATGAAATTTCACTATAAAACAATATATAATTTGTATTAAATAAGAAATACATAATAATAATTTGCTATCAAGCAATAATTTCTTTTTCTATTTTTTTTTGCAAAACAAAAGTGTGTAATAAGTAAAAAAAAAGTGTGTAATAAGTAAAAAATACATAACAACATTTGCACATCAAAGCAAGAAACTTTTGCAATCAAATAAAATACTTTTTGTCATCAAGTATGAGTTTTTGAACATTAAATAAAAAATCTGTTACATATAGTAAGAAATTCGGACATATAGTAAGAAATATTTCCGGTGACTGGAATTATTTTTTGGACATTAAGTAAAAAATGTTTGAACATATAGTAAAAAATGCTTGCACATATAGTAAGAAATACATACATATAGTAAACAATCCAGACATATAGTAAGAAAAATAATTGGTTGAAAAAAAAACTGACTGCACTAACTCCATGGACATGTAGTAAGAAATTCAGACATACATTAAGAAATTCTGGGCAGAAAAAAAAAGTCGAAAATAAATTTCGACAGCCAGAAAATATTTCCAAATGATTAGGAAAAGAAAATGTGACCGGAAAAAAATTACGGGGGCAGGCGGCTAACTTTATATTTGCTGGGTGCAAAAAAATAAATAAAAATATCTCGCCGGATTTTCCGGCGGCAGGTGGCGGCAGCATGTGGCCCCAATTTATTTTAATTATTATTATTATTATTATTATTATTATTATTATTATTATTTTAATAGTAAGCGAATTGTGGTATATTCATATAACAATTTTGGACTATTTGGCAAAAAGTAGGTACTATTTGACTTAAAATTGGATGAAGGACTAATTGACAAATGGACCTCCACCTGGGGTACTATTTGACAATTTTCCCTAAATTTATTAATTATTTATGCATGATTAATTATTTGTTTCTCTCTATATATTTAACTTACATATATAATTTTGAAACGACTTGTATTATTATTCTATATATCCTAAAAATGATTTTATTCAAAGTTTATTAAATAATTATATAAATATAAACATATTTTATTATATAATTCTATAGATTTCAAGTTTTGAGATTTATTTAGTATTATATTATACATTTTATATCTTGACTACAAAAGTTCTTAATTACTTTTGTTGCCCGACACCTCATTTTTTTGAATACGTTTTTTTTTTTTGGTATTTAGTAGTTTATTATTTAAAAACATTTTATAATAATTCTTATTTTTATTTTTTAAATTTATAAAATAATCATTTAAAATTTAATCACACTTTATTATATTTTTATAGAATAATAATATTATAGAATGAAATGGATAATTATTTAAATATTCTTTTTTACTATATTATTATACCCAAAGCTGGATTATATATATATATAAAATTTAACGACTTATATTATTACTCTATATATCTTTAAATTTTTTATTTTTTATATTTATCAAATAATTACATAAATATAAACAATAATTTATAATATAGTTTTTTTTTTAATTTCAATTTTTGAGATTTCTTTTGTATTATATTATAGTATTTTATAATTTATCTACAAAAGTTCTGAATAAAATTCGTGGTCACAAACCTTATGTTTAATACCTTGTTTTTTCTTTCATTATTTATCAGATTGATTTTTCATTTTATATTATTTTATAATATTTTTCATTTTTCAGGTTTATGACATTATTATTTAGATATAATTACACTTTATTATATATTTATAGAACAATAATGTTATAGAATAATTTAGATTTTAATTTTTGATATTTATATAGAATTATATTATAATATTAATACTTTTCTACAAAAGTTTGTAATAAATTTTGTGGCTCCACACCTCATTTTTATTATCTTTTTATTTGGTAGTTTTTTTAATACCCCATAGTCTATCAAACACGTGAAAGAATCACAAGACCAATCTATCAAACTCCATGCACAATAATACCGTATCGACCATTATAAATTGCCACACAAGAGTTCTCAATTATGATAAGTAAAACACATAATCAATCTTTAAAAGCCATAGAGAATTAGAACTTATCTGTGATATTAGCAAGTATGCAATTCGAGAGTTCACTTATGTATTCTCACGTCTTTTGCTCAAGGACTCGATGTCTCTCTTTCCCACATACGACGCCATTTGATGTGACCAAAAAGTTTGGTTCACCAAGAAAATGGAATGTAACCTCAAATATGTGCTAGGTGGCCTAATATCCCTCCAGAAAACTTATGGCGATTTGATCAACCTACAAAACAAAACCTAAGTCGGATAGCCCCGTCATAGGCCCTTTCTTAATTATATCCAACAAGAGTACAATTCTCATCCTTTGCCCTTTCTTCATTTTTATGTAATTTGACCAAAATGTGATCATCTGACAAGATTTAGCTTGGTTTAAGGATAACAATGGAAATCTATTGGTAACTGAGTTTGATCTTTATACTTACAAGTCCACCAGACACTATCAATGCAAGAGGTTCTCAGGAACTCAGCTCTTGGTCAACTCCCTAAAACAGTCGATGTCATCGCTGAGGATGATTTTGTTGACTCGTGCAAGCTTAGTGACCATGCTGCGATTGTTGGGATTTACAAAGCACACGCCGAAAAAAATAAAAGGTAGCAAGGATGTTATATTCTAGTCAATAATTAGTATGTGTGTCAGTTTCACATTTGTAATTAAAATTGTCTTTTATTCTTGAAAAACACCTCTTGTTGTTTGACCTGTATGATCCTTATAGCCAACAACGTCTCGTTACCCAACAAAATGCCACACAACTTGCAGTATTCGAGCGACAACATGAAAAACATTAGAAAGTTGTCTGAACGAGTTTAGTCCACTTGCTAATTCTCTTGCCCGACCTATTTACGAGTATGTCTAGATAAAGAAAGTTTCCATTTTAATGATGCTTGGTGGAAACGGTAAGAATCTTAAAAATAGGACCGACTTGAGGAGGTAAGAGTTTTTTTAAACTCTTGGTCGGTTGTCTTTGGGCTATATAAGTACTTAATTTGCTATTTTTCTAATTTTGAAGTGATATAAACATGATTATGGCTGGTGATCCTTCTATTGACAAGTCACATGAATATAAGGTCGTCTTTGGAATTGTGTTGAGTTTCTCAACCCAAATACAATGTCTATGGTCAATGCCATTTCATACGTTTCTAATCCCAACTCAATATTCTCGAACTCTGATCCCGAATATTGATTCGTGATGACATGCTAAAAGTAAACCAGGAAATTCGATTTTGTTGTTAGAGTAATTTCCTTTTCACTCATTTCTTTTGCTGATATAGCTTGAGAGGATTACCGGGACATGGGTTTAAAGGGAATAGAAAAAGGTATAATAAATTGGTGGTGATCAAGATCGACTTTTGAAGAAGTGAAATTTTGTCGACTGGTTTGTCTTTGTATAGGAAATATGAATGCAGTAGTAGGCTTACACTTAATGTTTGCATTAATAGTACAATAACACATCATTTTAACATATATGCTCAACTTTTCTTCTTTCTAGATGTTTTCTTAAAAGTGGGAAAAAGATATTGATAATTTTTAAATCAATTTATAGCAAGAAAAGGGAAATGAAAGTTCATTAAATTTTAATTTCCTCATTTTGTTTGTTGTGTTGAAGCAATTTTGGAAACTTGGCTACTACTAATATTGTCAAATAAAAGTATAAAGTGCATAAAAAAATACAAGAGGTGCTTGTTTATATCGAAATAATTTAGTTTCTTAGTTTAGTCGTAAAAAAAGTTGTTTGTCTCTTTCAATAATTGAGTCTGATATATAGCTGTAGGAAAGTTTTGTTCTCAATTAATGTAGATGAACCAAATGATAGAGGACTATTGTTTGCATAGAGACTCACTAACCATTTCGTGTGATAATTCTAGTGTGATTGGAATATCAAGGAATAAGGTTCAACACTCTCATGCACAACACATCAATATTTGGCATCAATTTATATGAGATTTTGTTGAGAAAGTCACTACTCTCATGGAGTATATTAACACTTAGAACCAGCTTGAAGGCATCACATAATGTGAGATTCTTCTCTTTGAGGAGATCTCTCAATATGTGTTCTATTTGAATGAGAGTCTGCATGTCATGACATTTCTCCTCACATGCACTTGTATATAAGTTTTAGTTTCTTTATTTTCATGTTTTTAGACATACCTTGCATCATGTCTAACTTCTATTTGCTCCTTCTCAAAGTGTTCTCGCAATGGTTAAAGTATTTGAAAATAATCGTGGGTTGTCTATCGCAAAAATATGTATTTCTCTCGGAATTTGTGCAAAATAAATATCTTGTTTCCTAAAAGTGGTGTAAAATGATAAATCAAATCATTGATCAATGCTATTTAATGAGATGTTTACTTTTGTTGATACGTAAAGTTGAGCTACTACTACTCCCGGACAAAAGATTCATATTCCGTATTTGTAACTTAAAATGTTAAGTCATTATTCTAGGTTAAGGATTTACAATTCATCAACTTTTTAGACGAATTTTATCCAGGATGCCATCACATTCGAGACCGCATTTACATCAGCTGCTTTGTGTTTTTCTTATTTTATGTGAAGTCCCGTTGTTTTCATTTTTTTGTCATAATATTTAGGATATGCATCACTTGGTGATTCTTGTTGATTGTTTAGCTTTCCTATACATAAGTGATGATGTTAATTTCTTCTCTGTTTGGAAGATTTGGCGGTGTTCGGAATTCTCATGTGGGTTATACATGATTGTGTTGATTGGTAGGTGTGATAAGATTCCAACTTAGGTTTTCATGCATCTTTATGACATGGGTTATAGGTAGACTATTTTTCTTTAATAAAATCGTGGTAACCATATTTTGAGTATTTTTAACCTAGACTTTATTACCTTTAGTTATCCTTCTAGAATAAGGACTTTTCTAGGGTTTGTACATATGAGACTCTTGAACTTCACGTACTTAAATATATGCTTGTGATTTCTTTTATCTCACACCACATGCGCGCGCTCGCGCCCACACACACACATATCATTTGAAAATATTTTAGGTACTTTTGAGATCTCTTCTTTCTCATACTTTTTGCTTTGTGTGACCTTCGATCGATCTATTTCCTGCAAGCATGGACAAGCTACTTTCATGTGCCAAATCACTTTTTTAAGAGTCCAAGCAAAATGCTTCATCTTATACCTTTACTACTAACTCACTAAGCCCTGTCACTGTGCCAGAAACTCCACTCAACCCTTCGCTACCATTCATGATGCTCCCTTCCTCGTCGCCACCTGCTACTGATAAAAACTCTCCACCTCTTTCCACTTAGTCATTTTTGTCTCCACTTAGTGTTACTCAAACCAAAAGCCCTTTCAAACGCCGCCTCATTCTCCGGTGTCTCTCTTACCACAACGGTCACCCTTATCTTCGACCGCCATTATTGTTGTGCCTAAATCTATCAAACTTTTTGTCGCCCTTCTACCTGGTGATAATGAAAATGAGATATATGTCGATAATCCCCTAAACTTTGGCCTTATTTGTGATTCTCTCAAGCTAAATTGTACATTGTTGTCACACAAGTCCAAATGCCTCCGTGGTTATGCACCTAATACATTTGAGTTACCTGACTTGGATGATGGTATCCAAAATAGTAGAGGAGGTTATGTGATCCACTAAAAGAAGAAGAAATATGAATGAACTACGAATTCAGGGGGGGATGTCATTACTGATATGGCATCCAATGCTATGGTTTGGTTCTAATGATTTTAATTCTAAAACCTCACAGTTCTTTGTGGTACGATGTACTAGGTCCTCCTCTGCCCCAATCTCTAATTCTATTGATAATGATGTGGAACCATTAGTCATTCACTTTTATGTCTTCATAAAGGCAATGCCATTGTTTCTGGTTCCTCGAGCCCTTGACATATTTCCGTTTTAATTCCAGATATCTCAAGACATGAGAATCTCTCTACCGAGGGTGATTCTGGCTCCCACACCTATACATATGATAGTTTTGAGGGTCTTTCCAGTGACACTGATGTGGTTAATCCTATTTTTTGGATGATGCTAACGTTAAGTTAACTTCCGAGCCCGCATTGGGTTCTGACTATAATTTGGGTGATGCATATTCTGAATTCTTTTATACTAGTGTTGCTTATGATTATTATAAGATTTTTGCTGGTCTCACTTTTATTATAGAAAAACGTCGATATTTGGCGACTTTTATTTCATAATATTTAACAATTTTTTGAGTTTCAAAATCTTACCACACCATTGATGGTTTTATGTGTGTGGTGACATCTGAGTTTAACCCTTCGGTGATTAATAATATTTTTGTGACTCCTGATTGTACTGAGGAGCCTATGTCTGCTAATTTTACCAAGATATTTTTGAGGAGTTACTTGCGTACTGTCTGGACTCCTCAATTTGCATTGTCCCAGTTGACCTCTCTCTATAGATTTTGCACAAGATTTATTGTTGTACTTGGGCTTTTATGATGAACAATTCATGAGTTATTAAGGCTCATGCTCACATTATGTATCAACTTGGGACTAGGATGCCATCCATTTTTGGCATACATGCTATTAATGCAGTTATGTTTCTCGCTATTGCTTCTTCAAAGAAGTGGGCTTTCTCATCTATAAGACTCTTGTTTCCCACAACTTTGTTACTCAATATCCTTTTGTTAGCCAGATGGAATTTTGACTATCATTATTTTCCTATTTTATTGCCTTAGACTTATCGTTTACTTTTCCAAATTAGTCCAAGACTCCAATTTCGTGCCCTAAGAGTCATATTGTGGATATTACGGTGATTTACTCTGATGATGAAGAGGATTCTGCAGATTCTACCCATACTGTCTCGAATACCCCACTATTGATCCTGTCGCTACTCCAAATTCTACCATGGATGCTGCTCACATCTCCGCTAGCATCCCTTGTTCTGCAGTTTCTGAAACTAAGGCACTTGTTATCATGTTTTTATCTTTTTTACAAGTATAAGTGCAGTATGTTACATCTGCTATTACTCATGTTACTGTCTTTTGCACCTATTATCTTGGCCTACTTAATGATTCCACTCTTTCCGACTAAAAGGGGGATTAGTTATTTATGATGAAGTTGGTGTATATGATCCAAGGGTTGTTGTTGGTGATGGATACTTGCCTAACTCAGGGGGAATTCTTGGGGGGTTTCGGATGCAAATGTTGTTCTACATGTTGTTGCGGATGTAGCTAATACTGTAGTTTCACATTGAGGGGGAGTTGATCCGTCTTCGGTTCGTTCTCATTTGCCCATGAGCTTTCGTGATGAAGATGTCGAGATGAAGTTTGACTTTAAAGCTACTACTTTTCCGAAGTGAAGTGATTCTACCTCAAAGTTTGATGATCTCTCTCCTTAAATGATTTTATTAACTATTTTTCTGCATGAGTATATATGAACTTTGTCTTAATTTACTATAGTTGTTTTTCGTTTGCATTTGCGAATGTGATTGTGAATGTCATAGCATTATGCTTAACCGTGTGTTCTTTTTAGATTCAGTAATTTAGGGGGAGTTTTTATTGGTGATTAATCAAGTATTTCACTTGGTATTATCATCATATATGCTTTGTCCAAGAAAGATAAAAAGAAAGAGATTCTTGAATCGTATACGTACGCATACATATATGGGACAATTTATTCTCTGCAAGTTTTATTTTGTTTAAATCATTATTTTGACTTTCTTGCCTAATTTTAAGTATTTAGGAAAGAATTGATAATTATCATCTTTGATATCTTATAAAATATTGAATTAGTTTAGGATGTTTCTCTTTTTCTAAATTAGAATTCGTATATGTCTAGTTCATATTATTTTGGACTTTTAAGATATTATCTTATTTCCTACTAATGATATTTACTTGTAACTCCGTCAGTTTTACAAGGAATGTGTGCTAATACAAAGGGGCTTGGTGACAACTTAGACACAATTTAGATATAAATTATTAAGGTTACAGAGTTGAGAGAAATTTAATCAAATTGCAGATTTTCTTGTTCAGTTACGATGCAATTGCAAATGTTTTTAGCATCTGCGATAATATCCTGCAGTTTGAATTATTTTTATTTTTCATTAAGACCAAATCCTATGATTGTGAATCTTAGTTTAGGAAGAGTCGTACTGATCTTAGTTATATTTAGTCATTAGAAGTTTTTAGTTTATCTTTACTTAGTGGATTATGACTCTTTGTAATCATTGAAACGCAAGCTTTAATTAGTAAAACTTTCTTTGTTAGCTCGACTATGAGAATAATTATTCTTATAATCAAAAGTGTAATAAGTTTTGTTTTTAATTTGGCGCTGCTTAATATTTACACGTTGCACACACACACACACACATGTTTTATTGTCTTTATTGTGATTTCGAAGCCTTCAATTCATTCACTATACATTATGCATTGGTTAGATGTCACAAGGTTGTATGTGGATTATTATTTTGATGGTTTCTGGAATCCAAATTTATACTATTTGAAGGCCAAATGAATAGTAAAAATCTTATTTTATTATATTATTGTGTATAGAATATTAATTTATTTGGGTGTATGTGTAAATGTGTATTGATGTGTTCATAGATCTACGGGACCGGTCAAACTAACAATTTCATTTGCCACAATGTTAGGTTGGGACTATATGATACACGGCTCTGAAGATAATTTTATTTTTGATCCATTATGTTGCCACTTTCCAAAAACGGTACGTGATGTTGGCAAGTATCAACTCATGTCTTCTAAGTTGGCAAATTCATCAAATAAGGTACAAAAAAAGCCCGATCAGGCTTCTATACTTACGTGGCATGACCGAATTATTTCTTATCATTTTTGATTTAAATTAAATTGAAAAATTAAACAAACTTACCCTAAACACCCTTTATATTTTTATTTTCTTTATTCTTTTTTATTTTCCTCCAATATATTAAAAGAGAAATCTTGCAACTTTATAAAATTTCCCATTAATTAATTAAATATTTACTAACTTACTTTGCCACGACAATTTCTCATTAGTTAATTAGATATTTACTAACTTACTTTGCCATCATCAGCGGAGCAAGAGCAGTTGACAGGAGTGAATTCATAATTTTCAATAACATAAAATTTGCTTTCATCGGCAGTCACATTCATCAAGCTCCTGATAAAAAAAATTTAAAACAACCACTAGAAAATCCTAAGGCGATCTGGTTTGGATTCTGTCTATTTGTTGCAACCACGACAGGGTACGCCTCCCTGAATCAAAAAAAATAAAAAATCTCAGAATTAATTTCATGAGAGGCACTTCCAGATCCCTAAAACTAATTCTTATAATAATTTTTTTTTAAAAACTTTAAAAATTACTAAGAAAAACTAAACTAAAGAAAAAAAAACCCTTAAAAACTAAATTTATGCACTGGCAAACAGATATGCTTCGTTAGACTGTTTAACACGAGTAGTGTATGCATGTATGAATTGAGATATACCTGGGACGAGGTGTAAGATAAGCATAAAGATCAATGTTAGATCTGGGTATGAGATCTGAAGAACCAAGAATTATAATGGTCCCGTTTCTCAAGACTGCATATATCAACTGAGATATGAAGCTTGAGGAATGCTAAGAAAATAATTGGGAAAACAACTGGTTCCATATCTCAAGACTGCACCAAGAATTATAATGGCCAATTTATTTTATGTTATTGAGAATTATGAAGACTAAGAAAACAATTGAAATTGGAGTTTTTACTGGTTATTCACTTATGTGGACTGCTCTTGCTCTCCTGATGGTGGCAAAGTAAATTTGTGAATATCCAATTAATTAATGGAAAATTTTATAAAGTTACAAGATTTTTCTTTAATTAATTGGAGGAAAATAAAAAAGAATAAAGAAAATAAAAATGAAAAGGGTATTTAGGGTAAGTTTGTTTAATTTTATAAATTAATTTAAATAAAAAATAATAAGAAATGATTCAATCATGCTACGTAACATAGAAGCCCGATCGGGCTTTTTTCTGTACCTTATTTGATGAATTTGACAATTTAGAAGACGTGATTTGATGCTGGCCAACATCACGTACGTTTTTTAGAAAGTGACCAATATAATGTATCAAAAATAAAATTTTCCCCACGGATCTTGGACAACGGAAAAAACTCTTTTATATACTAGTCTTTGCCTCAATTCAGTCCTTTGCTTAAACGGGAGTTATCTTGAGTCTACTACCGACAAAGGAAAACAAGTTTATTTCGGCCTCAGGGGGACCTATTGGAAATAAGTCTCATTGCATCAAAGTCTTGCTCATATATAATAGGATATGGCTCTAAAAGAAAGTGCCGATGGATGTGAAGAGGTTAGGCTACCGCTCTCTGGACTTCTAAAAATCTACGAGTTGACTTATCTAACTCTATTAAATCGGGAACTTCAGATCCACAACTAGGAAGGGTGCACAATTATTGTGAAAAAGAGCATGAAAATAAAGAGTAATGAGCAGCAAGCGAGAAAGCACCCTACAACGTTCTAGCAATGGCATGAAACCGGTGGACTAACATATATATTTAATATGAAGAGAAAATCTAACTAAATATGATTTTTGATTTTTTTACAAGTTTCACTTTTTGGTATGCAATATTGATGTTAAATTGTAGATCGTGAAAAATAATTATTTTGATATGTTTTTCATGTAAAATGGAGGAAAAAACAGTAAGGAATGAACAATTTAAATATTTTAATGTTATTTAAAATTTGAACTGAAAAAAAGAAGTAAGAAACATACACGTCAAAATAGTGTTCTCCCCGACAACTTATATACATACAATAGAGGCATGAGAGAAGAATAGAAAAAAGAAGACAATTACGAGAGAGAGAGAGAGAGAGAGAGAGAGAGAGAGAGAGAGGATGACCCATCGAATTTCCAATTTCCTAATCTGGGGAGAAAGCTACTCTCTCTCTCTCTCTTTTCATTTTTTTTCCGAGTAGTTTCTTTCCATTTCACAGCAAATGTTGCCGTGAAATAGTTTCAAATCTTTTTTTCTCTTTCTATCTTCCCTCTTTTCTTTTCCTCTCTTATATTTTCACGTGAAACATGTGTTTTTTCTTTTCTTCTTTCATTTTAATTTGAATTTAATATTTAAAATGTTTATAACTTGTTTATTCTCCATTTTACATGAGAAATATATGAAATTAATATTTTTTCATCATGTTTTATAATTTAAGAACAATATTGCATAGGAATTTTAAAAGAAAATGAGTAAGTTATAAATATTTTTCCTTTTTTTTCTTTCATTTTATTCAAATCTTAAATAACAATTAAAATGTTTAAAATACTCATAACTTAGTGATTTATTAGCTGTTTTAAATGAAAGATATATTAATTATTATTTTTTTCACGATCTACAATTTAAAATAATATTGCATACATAAAATAAAACTAAAAAAAAATGTTCTTATGAAGAAAAATAACAAAGTTCACTTTCTTTTAATTTCATATTATGTATGCAATATTAATAATAAATTTTAGGTCGTGAAATATAATTAACCTGATATATTTTTCAAATAAAACGATGAGAAAATGAGTAAATTATAAATATTTAAATATTTTTCAAATTTTGGATAAAAATAATAAAGGAAGTAGAGCAAGGAAAAAAGTGAGAAGTGGTGAGAGAGGGAAGAGATAAGATGAGAAAGAAAAATAACTATTGATAATTTAATGAAAAAATTTGACTTATTTCACGATAACTAGTAAGAGCATCTCCCATGCAACAATATTAGAAGTGAAAAAATTGACACATGGAATAAAATAATTATGTGACACGTTAAATGCTTGACATTGTACAAAGCAATGTTAAATTCTAGACATTACTCTTGACAATGTCTACATCTAATATTACATATATCATCCAATCATATTATTTCTCTCTCTTTATTTTTTCTAAAAATAAAATAAATAAATTATCACATATATAACATTAACATTGATGTATTGGAGAGCTTTTTTTTTTAATAAAATGTCAATATCATTTGTCACATACGTTCAATTAACACTATTATATTGGAGATGCTCTAATAACCGACAACATCACAACGTCTAAATTAAGGGAACTTCACAGGTTTTGACTATAAATATGTATGCGCAGTTATCACATTTTCCACCGTATAAACACGCATATATGGCCCCATAAATTAAAATTTTGTTTCACTACTATTATATTAATTATTTAGATATAAATGGATTCATAGGTTATTGTCAGAATTTATCTGTATAGATATGTTTTGAGAATTAGTAATCAAAAACCTACATTTACTCTTTCAGAACCGAAGTTAGCCTCTGTAACCTACCCAGATACAGCAAAAGGCCCTGAGAAAATCAGGTCTATCACTACTTTATAATTTGGACTTTTTTTTCATGAATTATCCTTTTCAATTTTAGTTGTTTTCATCGACAGTGAATATGTATAGCTATAATTGGGGGCATTGGGGGTGCAGTTTGGTGGTGTCTTTTCCATGCTCATTTTAATTTGTCGCTCAAGTGCTCCAAATAACTGAATCCAACACTTGCCTTTTTATTTCATCAACGAGCTTATAATATGAAATGAACATATATAAATCGTCATCCTCCCAGACAAAGTAGGATCTTCAAGGAAAGACATCATATAATTAATTTCAAGAGTATTAATTTAAGATTGGTAATCCGTGTACATCGAAATTGATTATCTTAATACACTAATTTGCTAATCGACAAATTCGAACATTAACAATAAGTTGAGTTTTTATGACAGAAGGGTGGAACAAAGAATTAAAGCATTCCACTTACATGATTGTGCAAGCTTATTGATTCAGTGAAATGAGCAAAGTCTTGCTTGCAGGCTCTCAAATCGGTTGTGCAAGTCCTCCACTAAAACAACCTAGAGTTAACCAACAAAATTAATCGGCATAAATGATTTTGCAACTAATTAATAACAGTTTTTCAAGCAGCAGCAGCAGCTAGAGCATCAGAGGACCGCCGTCGGCGTCGCGCTGCCATCGCTGCGGCGACTTCCTACATCACCCAATCATGGAGAGCCGCCTCGTATTGGAGCTGCTGACGTGTATGCTCCTCACGAATGGCCTGGAGCTGCTCCTAATGTGCACGCTCGCTCGCCTGAAGCTGACTCTCGACCTGACTCTTCAAAGCTTCCATCTGCATTTGTAGCTCCGACACACGGCTATCAGGAACAGAGAAGATACCGCCTCTGTAACTCTTCGAAGCCAGAAGAGTTCCGAAATATTATGTGCCAAACCGCTGACCCTTCTTCACTCCGACGGTCTGTAGATAGACCATGTTCTCATCAACGACAACAAGATCCAGTGATGAAGCACGAGCCTCCTCCAGACGTTTCTAATACTCCTTCTGCAATATTTTGATTGATGTATAATTTACCGTTACGAGGATTATAAATGAAAGATATATATTTATATTAATTACATCTAAAAAAATACTTACAAAAATTTACTGCGATTGAAGATCAGTGAAAGAGTCATCGGGTCTCTGGTGCATAGTCAAGAAATTTCAAATGCATTGGGTTTTCCAACCCAGATCCTCGCGCTGTATACAATATTTAAATTATTTTTTAATTGTGAACATATTAATTACTTACGAGCTAAATTAACAAGCATATTTTAATTTTACTTACTAGATAACGTGCATGGCCAATCGCAGTTCGAGACCCTCCTCTATGCTTGGCTATCCCAGTACCATGTCCGTTGAGCACGCTCATCCTGTTCCTGCTCCGACTGCTTCTTGTTCTCTGGATTCTCGAACTCCACTAGTTATCTCCTCCAGATTCGCTCGTCGACGCACGTGGGCACCCTCCCCTCCGTTCTCCGCTTCGCCTTCCACTCGTGGAGACGGCTGCACCACAAGTCAGCCATAGAACTATAGAAACTCTTCTATACGACATCCCCATAATATATACTCGGGTCCCAATAACAGCGCTTCTGCAAAACAAAACAAAATAATTTGATTAATAAAAATTATTATATATAATAACTTTCGAAAATAATATTAGTTTAATTACCAAAAACTCGGGCCACCACAACTGACGATGAGAATCGAGAATATACTCGTACAGCGACCCATCGGAGTGTACACGAGACTCGTGGATCAGCCGAAGGATAATTGGTAACTCCGACGAGTCACTGCATAACCTGGTAAAATATAGAGTTTATTAGGGCAATATATTGAAATATATTACTTATAAAAATTAACTTAAAGTTACTTACCTCGGGGGGACAATAAAGATCTCGATCATACTGGAACGTGGTGACATGAGTCCTCTCGATGTACTAGCATCGGATGGGGTGACTGGAATGATCGGCGGGGTCCATGCTGATATGTCCATCATATCATCGTCTATCTGACGATGAGATGATGATGATGAACCCAGAGAAGCACGGGCCGAAGATGGGCCTAGAGAAAAACGCCCATGACCTCCACCTCTCATATAAAAAATATATTAAAATTTAAGTACAATTGAACCGGGCATAACCGTCTCTATAAATCTAATCAAGTTTTAACTATATATTTATATATCAATTTTATAATATTAACCTGAATTGACACTTTCATTGTCTAGGTTATCGTCAAACTCATCTTTGTTCGTATCTTCATCATCGGTTAAAAAATTATCTTCTGTCTCGTACTCTGCCTCATCGACGATTTCATCCGACTCACTAATAATAAGATTGACGTATAATTGAAAATCTTCATCCTCAAATTTATCGAATTGTGCATTTATATCTGCTCCATTTGAAGGGATTGATTAGGGTTCATAGGCTCGATAAAATCTATTGTCGATCTCGCTTCAATTTTTCACGTTGCCAACCAATCCAACTTATCTCGTTTCAAACTTGGATACGGGCAATGAGAAACTTGAACATCTTGGGCAACAAGTACAAATGGTTCATAGTGAGTGAATCTACGCTTATAATTGACATCGACAAGATGATACCGAGTACTTACCTTTGTGCCTGCGGGAGTTGGATCAAACCACTAACAATTGAACATGAGTGTGCTCTTGTAAGGCAAGCCAATATAGTCGAGTTTAACAACTTCTACGAGACGACCATAGTAATCATACTCATCATCCCCGTAGTTTGTTCCTTTTATACAGGCTCCAGTGCTCGAAGTTTATCTATTTGATCCGTATGTAACTGTGTGAAATCTGTATCTATTAATCTTGCAAACATGATAGGTAGTCACACATCGTGATGGACCTATTACTTGACTCTTAATGTACTTGTCGGCTTAATGTACTTGTCGGCGATATTGTTCAAGGGATCTTGTTTCTACAACGACGAAAAGTAATAAACATATTATTTATTAAGATATTAATTTAAATGGCATTTATATGTCACAATATTATATAATTATTTTAGAACAACCCACATATCTCTCAAACGAATTGACAAATTCACTTTCCCATTTTTTATTCAGTTCCTCGTCTGTAATGTTTGGTTGAGATTGTTTCATAACCTCCATGACGTGAAGACACTGCATATGAATAAAATTAAAAATTGACTTAATTTATTATATGATTAATATTTTGTTAAAAAATTATAAATGATGACATTTCGAACCTGATAAATTCTTTCACTTCTTCACAATTCATTAAAATGTAATTCCTCACCGCAGCGAATTATTCTTTGCTCAAGAATTTTTTCCCCGATGCTGCGAACGTTTCACCATATTTCTTAAACATGGAGGGAGCGTCGTCATCATCGTCTTCACCATTTTTTCCATCATCATTACGAGTAAAATATATCCTCTTCGTTATGACGTGATCTTCAAAATAGTGTGAAGTGAAAGTTGATGCGTCTTTAATGAGATATGCATTTACTACTGATCCCTCAACGCTCGCCTTGTTCTTCGTGTTGTCCTTTAGTTTGTGAAGTAATTTCTCAAATGGATACATCCACCTATATTGCACTGGACCTGAAATTCTTGCATCGTATGCTAAGTGAACTGGAAAATGCTACATGGAGTCGAAAAAAACTAAGCAGAAAGACCATTTCAAGCTGATACAAAATTAGAGGAATATCACGCTCTAAAAGACGCATATCATCAGTCCCAACCACTCTGTACCTGAGGCTCTTGAAAAACAAACTCAACTCTGTGAGGGCCTTCCACACGGGATGGGGAAGCAGTTCTCAAAAGGCTTTGGTACCAACCTTTGCACGAACACATGACAGTCGTGACTCTTCATAACAAACAATCTAAATCCCTTCATATCAACGCAAAGCCCAAGATTTGATGCATATCCATCTGGAAATTGAAGAGTTTTCACCCACTCACACAAGACAACTTTTGATATCTTCTCTAGTGTGTTACAAGCTTGACGATAACCTAAATAGTGAGGTTATCGTCAGAGGGGGAGAAAGAAGATGAGTTTCTAACTGATGATGAAGATACAGACGAAGATGGGTTTGACGATAACCTAAATAGTGAAAGTGTCGGTTCAGGTTAATTATAAACCTGATACATACATATATAATTGTAATTATATTAGATTGATTGAATTGGTAAGTTGGTGGAGAAAAATCTGAGTATGTATGATGGTAAATATAGTTACGGGGCTGTAGAAAGAATCTCATCATTAATTACTTTTTCCGATAGAGTTAAAGTGGTGCATCGGAT
The DNA here is from genome assembly GCA_014905375.1 of Phtheirospermum japonicum. Lineage (NCBI taxonomy): Eukaryota > Viridiplantae > Streptophyta > Magnoliopsida > Lamiales > Orobanchaceae > Phtheirospermum > Phtheirospermum japonicum. The sequence goes on from BMAC01000213.1 coordinate 789,103, forward strand.
AAAGTAATTAATGATGAGATTCTTTCTAGAGCTCCGTAACTATATCCATCATCATATGTATTCAGATTTTTCTCCTCAAACTACCAATTCAATCAATCTAATCAAAATCAATTATAGTAATTATTAGATGGATTGACATTTATCCTGGTTCAATTGTGCTTAAATTTTAATATTTTATAGATGAGAGATAGAGGTCGTGAGCATTCTTCTCTAAGCCCATCTTCGGGTCGTGCTTCTCTTGGTTCATCATCATCATCATCATCATCATCTCATCGTCAAATAAACAATGAAGACGATGATATGATGAACTTATCAGCAGGGACTCCGCCGAACGTTCCAGTCACCCCGTCTGATGTTAGTACATCGAGAGGTCTCATGCAACCACGTCCTGGTATGATCGAGATCTTTGTCGTCCCCCCGAGATAAGTAACTTTAATTTAATTTTGTAAGTAATAAATCTTTTATTTCAATATATTGCCTAATAAATTCTATATTTTGCTAGAATACGAGGTGACTCGTCGGAGTTACCGACGATCCTTCGGCTGATCCACGAGGCTCGTGTACACCCCGATGGGTGGAAGTACGAGCATATTCCCGATTATCACCAGTTGTGGTGGCCTGAGTTTTTGGTAATTAAACTAATATTGTTTTCGAAAGTTATTATATATAATGACTTTTATTAATCAATTTGTTTTTTTTTTTACGAGACGCTGTTATTGGGACCCAATGTATATTTTGAGGAGGTCGTACGACATAGCTTTTACAGTTCTATGAGCGCCTCGTGGCGCAGCCATCTCCACAAGTGGAAGGCGAAGTGGAGAACGGAGGGGAGGGTGCCCACGTGCGTCGGTGAGGTAATCTGGAGGAGATGGGTGGTGGAGTTCGAGAAGTTAGAGAACAAGAAGAATTCTGAGCAGGCGAGCAGGAACAGGATAAGCGAGCCCAGCAGACCTGGTACTGGGATAACCAAGCACAGTGCAGGGTCTCGAACTGCGATTGGTAATGCACGTCAGCTCGTAAGTAAAATTAAAATATATTTGTAAATTTAGCTCGTAAGTAATTAATTAGCTCATAATTAGTGATGAATTAAAAAATAATTTAAATATTGTATACAACGTGAAGATATGGGTAGGGAATCCAATACATTCGAGCTTTTCTTGATATTAAAAATAAATTTATTTGGAAATGCTGACGGGGAGGACATGTCAGCATCATTTGAACAATGCTGACTGGTGGGGCCTGTCAGCAAATGCTAACGGTTAAAACCCGTCAACATTATTTAAGTTTGCTGACGGTCAATACCCATCAACATATGTTGATGGGATTAATCTACCCGTCAACAAATGTTGATGGGTTATGACCAGGGCATTGCTGACGTGTCAGAGTATTGACACAAAAAATATTGACTGATTTGCTGACGAATCACGCTTATCAGCAAATAACACTTTTTTTAGTGCACCTACAACTTGTGTTGAAGGAATTGTTTTCTTACATATTTTATTTTAGTTTATAACCGATCTTGAAATTACATTTCCGACCAGTTTTGGAATAACTTGTATTGAGTTAGAACGCTGTACACTTCAAGAGTATTTTTGTTTATCTATATATACTAGTGAATTATGTAATTTATCGACTTGCCTTTTCAATTATTTCATATGTTCGAAATTCTAAACCGTTTGTTATTTTATTTAAGCATCATTTATTTACAATTTAAACGAAAAACATTTTTTATTTTTATATTTGTGAATCCGAGACATACAATTCTTATGCAAAATATAAGTCTTGATAGTTCATCTGCACAATTATTGCAAGTTTCATTTTGAAATGGAGAGAGGTCAAAAGCACTTTTCATTTTCATATTAATTGAATCAAAAGTGCTTTGGCATTTGAATATTTGTTTATAATTCAAGAAATTATATTTAAGCATAAAAGAATATTTAGTCTATAGATACCAGCCCTGTAGCCTGTAGGTTAGAAATGATCACGGTCTATATAATTGACTAAAGGACGGGGTTTATATTCAAAGATGCTCTATTTTTGCAAAATAATAATAATAATAATAATAATATATCTAAAAAGATTTGTGATGAGAGATTGAGCATTAACGCGACACCACTCACTGAATAACAACTTGCTTGGTGGCCTTTCATAAGTTGATTAATTTTTTTGAAAATGCTGGTAAGGGTGGTGATCATCATGTCCATCAACTGGGTAAAATGAACAAACGTCTAAAATGGCAAGTTTAAGCGGTAAAAAGAAATTTTCAACCCTTTACTCCTTGTAACAAATTCCCAAATAGGAAGTATAAATTAAAAATTATAGTTGGTCGGCTTTTCCAATTCAGTACATTTATCATTATATTACTACTTTTAATGGAGAGCATATATATTAGTTTGGGGGAGCAGAAAAAAATGGACCAACCATATGGGGACTCTTGGATGAGGCCACAAATCACATGGCAATATCACGCACCTAAAAAAGAAGGGGAAAAAAAAAGTTTGTCCCACACTTTACAAGGTAAGGATTGAAAGACTAGTGATAACATTAAGTGTATTGAGGCCCAAAATACTTCATTATGACCTAGCATGTAGGAGAGGATAAACCATATTAATATAAAGTTGAAAACATGACAAGATGGATCAAAAGTATGACTATATTATTCAACTCTATAAAAGTTTGTATGCTTGTTTGTGTTTGTTTGATTCTAAAGCATTTTTAGTGTGTGTTCCATAGTTAATCCCATGTTTAGATTCCCTCCTTTTTGTGAATGAAATGTTGTTTCATGTTCCCTAATCAAACAAAAAACTCTCCTAGTGATCTAGACAAATTAATAGTGTATTTACATAAATGGTGATTGGTTTTCATGGTGATAATAACTTTTAGCCCATCGTTTCGTGTCGTCTAATTGGCCAGCTGGTGGGGTCATTAGAGGAGGAACACTCGCTTGACCACCAAAATTTGAACCCTAAAAAGGAGTTCCTCTTGATCTACCATGATGATTGAGGTCATATGGAGAGGTGTGTGTTTAATTTGTGCCTACTTTTTTAAAAGTTGTAGATTTTGTTTTGCTTTGGTATTTCATTCTTCGATTTTCTTTTCTCATTTCCATTTCTTTTTGTATAATTATCATTTTAGAGTCTATTATAAAACTCAAAGAACATATAAATTGACTAATACATTCTAATCAATTAATAATATTATTAATTAAACTCTCTTAGCTCATAATTATTTTATTACTATAAATCTGGTTTGTTTCTTTAAATAAGTAGTGATAAAGTTGAAATTTTTTGATAAAAACTTCTAAACGATAATTAATTTGAAACAAAATTTAACTTCTAAAGTGAACATTAAAATGAATCGGAAGGAGTCCTATTATTTTGTAATTGTAACATTCCACTGGGTGTCAAAGATTTGGTTTTCCCTAATTAAATATTAGATATAGTAGCATTCTTGAATGGCAATGAACCATGTAATGTGGGGAACACATTCATGTAGTGTTGAAGAAATGCATGTACATAAGAACATCCACAGATATATAGAGCTAGGTTGCATGACTTTGGTCTCCTCTGTGTTTGGCTGAGCCCATTACCAAATACTTTCCATTACAAACAGTTTTAGTTAGGGTGGTGGACCATTGCGATTTTTTTTTTTTTTTTGCAGTGTTGTCTAGATAGTGGTTCGACACACGGATATATAAAAATGTATCTCCTTTTGTACGTGCAATTGATATCTTTTATTCTTACACACGTATTAATGCGACTTTCACACAGTTTATAAGAGTATAAGATGAAAAACCAAATGAAATTAATGCATATATCTTTCTATAGTAACTTATATGTATATTCTTGATGTTTAATGGTACAGCCTACAAAATGAACACAGTTTCAACCAATCACATGAGAAATAAACAAACAAGCACCTTAAAACTCAGAAGATTTATTCTTTTATTTTAAATAATTAGGCATGATATTTGTTGACATATTAGAAGTTCAATTTGATTTGAAAATTGAAGAAACAAAAAAACGAAGAGGAACTGAAAAAATGATTGGTCCCACATATAAGTGCAACTACAAAAGGAAGGTAGTGTGTCATGTCTCCCTTTGAATGAAGAATGGCTACAAAATTTGCATAATTGTGTTTCATTCAACTAACCTTTTGCCCCACCCCATCCCCATCTTTCAGCCTTGTCATGGAGAGAGTTTATATGAACATCATCAGCTTTGCCCCCACAATAATATTCATTTTTAAAGATTCATATGTGTAGGTTACAAGTATCTGGACACAAGTCTGGGCTGTGAACCATTGATTATTTGATCATTCATTGTTTAATTCATTAATTAGTTATATTTTCTTGAGTGCATGTTCCTATTGTGGGGAGTGTTTACTGTTTAGACTTCAATAATCCACAAGGATAAATCAAGTAACTGGGCACCAAAATAAATCCCACCTCAAAAAATCCAACCAAACATTTTTATTTCTGCATAGGGTCAAAAGCTCCAACTCATGTTGTCCCTAGAAAATGGGCCATTCTACAGTAGTAATGTCCATCAAATCTATAAAATCTCCCTTGGAAACTGGGTTCGTCTGATGTGATTGTTGTAGGGCAACCCATAATGAATTTTGTAAGAGGACAAAACAGATAATGATAAGTTTTCTACAACACTCTTCAAGTGTTGAGGACAAATACAAGTACATTCAAGAACGTAGAGTAAATATACCAAAACACCCCTTTTACACTTTTCCTCGATCGCAGTTCATCAAATTTCATAATAGCATACAAATGTTCATTCTACAAAAGTCGATTCCAAAGCTAAATGACTGAAATGATTATAGTCTTGTGAGACTTCAAATTTTGTTGTGTCCTCGGTGGAAAATAGAGATTTCGCCATGCCAACTACAACTAGCAATTACATCGGGCAACGTGGGATGGAATGCAACATCTACACATGCTTGCTCATATGCCTTAACCTTTTTGAGAAATTTGGTTGATTTAGAGTCGTAAAAGTATATGCATCCATCATAGGATCCGGAGGCCAATATATTTCCATCCGAACTGAAATTGCACTTGATAGGGAAGCCAGATACACCGTGACCTTCGTATCTTTTGTACTTGTCAAGTTTGAACGGTGGTTTCGTAGAGAATATTGCAATGTAGTTTCCATTGGATTGAGCAGTAAAGTATGGCTCGAACGGGTGGCGTCTAATGCAGGGGCACGTGTATGCTTCTGCATAGACCTGAAAAAGTGGCCAAAATATAAGAGGGTTATAATACAAAATTGTTCTATTTGAGAAGTTCATGCTCACGTGGTTCAATTAAATAAAACTGTTAGTCCTAACTGATAAGATTTAAAAAAAAAAAAAAAATGGAACGATACAGCAAATTTTAAGAATACGAGAATTACAGAGACCTTTTAACTTCGTCCATTCCGAACGGTTGCCATATCACATCACAAACCTTTTTCAGAGAGTAAAATAGTTACACGAAGACCGTGTTTGACAACCTCTGCAATAAGGTCGTCTTCATCTCTCAAGTAAAATCCATCTAAATGGGTTCATGAACTGCAGTTGCTTCAACGAAGTGAGATAATTGAAGTGGTAAGAGCGTCCACTACCTAGGGCTTAGGGAGGAATTTTCTTTTTTTCTAAGATTAGAAATAATGTATTAAAAAAATAAAATTGCAGCTGTTTCTTATCTTTCCTTTCTAGATGTTTTTCGACAAAAGATGCACCAACCTTTAAGCAAAACCATTAAGACAAAAACTTCTGTCAGACCACCTAACAGAATATATTCCGTCATACCGAACCCCAAATTTAGTTTTTCAGTTTTTAGGGGGTGTTTTTTCAGTTGTTTAGTTTTTTTATTACAGTTTTTTAAGGTTCTTTTATTAGTTATTTAATTTTTTTTTTTTCAGAGGTTTCTATATTTTGGATTTTTATTTTTATTTTTTTAAGATTAAATTTCAGGGATTATCTGATGGGTCAGGATCCGTGAGATCGCCTCTAACAAGAGTGTGGCTCACCCAACCCATTAATAATTTCTCTTTCTTCCTTATAATTAATATATAGAGGTGAATAAAAGAATAATAACACCATCTCACACGCAAAAAAGATAAAACTTTCATTTTTTCTCTCTCATGCAGAGAAACTAGAAAATTCAATGTAAAACAATTACCTTCCTCAAGTAAAGGGGAGAAAAAGAAAGAAAGAAAAACTCTGATTGCTGGGTGTTATGTATACGGATAATAACTTCAACTAATAATATGCAATTGAGTGCACATATAGATCCGTGAGCAAGAAACATAGCATTGAAGTTTACCTACCTGATTGGATAACGGAACTTGACGTGAAACATCCCATACAATAATCGAGTTTTCACTAAGGTTGCTTTTGGACACATCGCTCGAGGTGATTAAATACTTTCCATCAACCGTGAACTCGACATCAAGGATCGGCCCGAGACTTCTTACATATTCATGGACCACCGTGCCATTCCTAATATCCCACAGTTTAAGTTGGCCTTTTGATCCCCCGGACAGAAAAAGATTATAGTTGTCCGGACAAAATTTTACAACTTCGACAAACTGATCCTCCTTGAAAACCTGAGCCTCCATTCCTTTCTCAACATCAACTAACCTTGACGTGCAATCATAACCACAAGAGAGCAACGATAATCCTTGCAGTGACCATTTCACATCTTTCACTGCCGCATTGTGACAATTTAATACACGTGCTTGCTTTTGACCTTTACTCCATACATTCCAGATGCGAACGGTATTATCCATTCCCGCAGATGCTAGAAGATGAGCTGTGAACTAACTTTATACAACAGATCAGAATTCATAGTTTCGTAAATTAACAACAGTTCATAAAAATATTAAAGAGGCACACTCCTGTCAAAACTGCCTAACCATCAAGCAGGTCCCTTAAAAATAAATCTTAAAATTATTAAAAGACAAGAAAAAACCAAAAAAAAATAGAACACCCAAAAAAATACTAAACCAACTAGAAAACTAAAAAACGAACCGTAAAAAAAAGAAAAGAAAAAGTGAAAACCTAAAAAAATGAAAACCCTAAAAACCGTAAGAAGGCTATGAAGAACAAAACTAAAAAAAGAACCCTTAAAAACAAAAAAGGAAAACCGAAAAACTACAATTTCGGCCCTGCGTAACGGAATGTACACTGTTAGATAAAAAAAAATCATTATATTGGATTTATCGATCATTCCCCTATATTTCTTTTTTAATAAGATACAACAATTTTTAAGAAATTTCCGTTTTATTCTCAAGTGATCTAGACTAAAATGCAGCCAATGAACTTATCTAGAAGCCTCTTGAAATTGTGAGGCGAGGTTTCTAGACCATTATGTCATTCGTGAGTATCAAGTGCAAGCAGTGTGATTCAAGGAATTTAATCATTTTCCCAGGTATAAATAGTAAAGAAACGCATCATTCCTTGGCATTCCATTTCATTTCCTGGAGAGTTTTCAATTACCTTATAGAGCAACTATATTAAATGTCTTTCTCAAAGTTCTCTGTTTGTCTTCAGGGATATTCCCCCAGGGTTTATTGCAAAGGGGACAACAAAGATGTAAACAAGCAAACCAAAGCCCATCAAAATGGGAAAAAACAGCAAGGCCCGAAGCCCACCTATTGTGGGCAGTACAATATTAAATAGACTCGAGTATTTGGCAACAAAATTCAGTCAAGAAAAGAAAAACAAATGAATCGTAAAATAGAAAGTAATCATAAACTATATATGAACACAATGCATCAAGTGCAACAGATTCGATCTTGAAGAAGATTATAGCTTGTGAAATGCTCTTCAATAAATAGGTTTTCTAATTATATTTCTTACTTAAGAGGAAACACCTTCATAATATTCTCTACAAACAGAAACACTTTGCTGTCAACAAATATGCATCTTCAATTTGCAACTACATCTTTTTCTCTACACCGCTTCATTTAGCAACAGTTCTAGCTCAAGTACTCGGATATATTATTCCAGATTTTATGAAAAAACAGAACAAAATAATACATTTTCCCAACACACATAAAGTATAACGTAAGAATGCTCAATAAATGATGCAGCTAATTTTTTGTCTGTATTTAATATTACTAATTTATTGTTTTACTAGCAATAAACCGACCATCCAAAATCAACTTCAGCGCACAAATATTACGAAGAGACAGGTCCAGAAAAAATATGCAATTTCAGTTTTTCTCTGAAAAAAAAAAAAAAAGCTTTGCAGAACTTAAAGCGCTTACCATGAGATTTAGACCATTGCAAAGAGTTCACAGACTTAACGTGTCCTCTTAGAGCTGCAGAAAGTGACTGAGGAGTTTGGTTTGACACTACACTCCCCTTGGCGTGACTCCTCAATGCGGTCCAAATACCATGCGGTAAATCTGAATCCGAAAGGCTTCCTACAACTGCAGAAATAGATTTAACTGTGAATATGTTTGCCAATTTTTAAAGATTAAATGTTCAATCCGCTACAATTTGCTGCGATTTTTAAAGAGGAACAACATTTTACATCAGATTGAAAAACGAAGTAATTTATGGTGACAAAAACGACATAAAATATCAGTATAATATCAAAATTCGATCACATTAACGAATAGGTAGAATTTGAGTATTGGAGCGAACCTGGAGACGGGACGAGAGAATCAGGATTCGGGTCGGGTAGAGTCGGATTGGAAGCTAGGGCAGCTCTTTGTCGCTTAGATATGTAGCTTCCGGGTATCGGAGCTTCAGCAGGGAGACTCGGACGGCGAAAAACAGGCATCTGTATTGTATTTGGGAATGAAGTTTCAGGTCTGGCGCGTTTAAGGGGAGGACACGATAATGGACTCGAGTGCTGAAATCGTCCTCCGGCTGCGCCGTCGCCATCTTCGTCGTCGGAAGGAGATGCGTAAGCTTTGGAAAGAAGATCCATTTTGGGGAATGGGCTCGCATTTTGGCGATGGAGGCCATTTAAGGTTTTAACTGGGCTTGCATCTAATCAGCCCACTATTTGTTACTATTTATTTATCTTTTATTATTCAAGTATTCAACTTTGTTATTTTTATTTGGGCTTATTTTGTTCTCATCTTTTTTGTTTTATATAATAGGACGAGTCTTTGGTAAATTTATACAAATCAATGTATGAATCACTTGCGTTCAACACTATAGAGTAGATATATACAATGAAATATAATTTGAAACGATTAACACCTTGTTTTGGGTTGAGGGTATTGACATTTTCATATTTTCTTAGAGCAACTCCAAACATGTTCTTCAAGCAACTGTTTTAATTTATACAAATGTATTTTGGAAATTAAAAAATATTTCAAAGCTAAAACTGGGATGCTGAAGACATCTGGGTGGAAAAGTTAAAAGAGGGAGAGGGGCGACTTATCTAATTAATGTGGTACTACTTTAGGACCTTGTAGGTTGGAAAGCCATTTCTCTTCCCAAGAAATAAATCGTTTCCCTGGTCTTGATTATTTTTAATTTTGTTCTTACCCCGTCTTTTTGGGGGGCCAATTACCTAATCATGAATTATAGAGCTATGATACGATCATATTGATCATATTGGAGTGAACAATACGTTGAATCGAATCGTATCAATCTCTACTTGGGGTTATTACTTATTTTTGTACCTACGGTTTTATTTTCCAATTATTACCTCAATTAGAAAAACGAAAGAAACGTGATACACAGTTTATTGAGAAATGAATTATTAACTTGATAAATATATATTTATTGATACTACAAAAAAACAGTATTTTACCGAGAGAAATATTCCCCTCAAAAATTTCAAGGGAATTATTGAAGGATTATACTTTCGATAACTCTCCCTTCGGTAAATCCCTTGAAAACACGGCATCTTATACGACACTAAATATTCATGCAAGCTATATGCCGGTATTTATGGTAAGCGGCCTCATTTCTTGGAAGGAGCATTCTTTCTAAGAGGTGAGTGAGTTATTTTATATAGTAGCGACCTGGAATATGGGAGTGGATAGCTCTTATATAGAGTAGCGACTTCTTATGGCTTAACCAGCTAGGCGTTGGGTGTTGGGCTTTATAATTGTTGGGCCCGAATGGGCTAACATGGATGGTATTGTGGGGTCACGACGAACTATATTTAAAGAATCACAGGCCCAGGCCTATTCTGATAATTTAAGCGAGAGATCTATTATTTATGGGAATTTAGCATACAGAAGAAATCCTAATTCTAAGTAAGTTACGATATTTATGGAATTATAGCGGGAGAAGGTAATCCTAACTTGGGGAATACTTCTCTTATCTATATAAAGGGGTTCAAACCTCACTTTTACTTCAAGTTGATTATCACGATTTGAGCACTCGAAATATCTCCCGCACTCTCTAACTTAAGCATCGAAGGACCGTCGGGGCCGTCCACCGCCTTGGCTGAGGTGTTGTTTTGCAGGATCGATCAGGTCGCAGGGAGGCTCTTGGAGATCAATTAGGTCACTGCGACGCAGTTTGAAGTTATTAATGTTGTTGATCTCTTATTTGAGGTTAGTATCCCATATTCTTGGTGACCTAATCTTTTTGGTTGCATCAAGTGGCGCCGTCTTTGGGAAAGAGGGACAACGAGTCATTGGGCGAAAGACGTGAGAAAATTCAGAAAAACGGTATGAAGGAAAGAAACATGCCACCCAGGACCCTGACTTTCGGTCCTGGATCCAGCAAATCAAAGAAAAAGAACAAAGAAATCGATAAAGGAGAGCAGACAAAAGACGGACTAACACCTCCACTGGCACCTCCCCCAGGAGGACCAACGTTTCAAGATCTGGCTGACACACCACCACCCTCGCTAGAAAAACAGAAAGGAAAGGAACCTGAAGAGGAGCAGCAAGTGAAAACTCCGGAGGTTATCGCGCAAAAGGTTGTCTGCATAGGGACAAATGAGTGAAAAGAGTTGCATAAAGACAATCCTTGTCAAATCAATAAAGAATTCTTGGAAGGACTTATGGAGTTTATACCTCTGGAAAAACAAGAGGATCTGGTAAATCGTACGATGGGCACGCGGAAAAATCAATAACAGAAAATCAAAAACGAAGTGGAGAATCTCCATCCTGAATATCATCTCGCGGGAGGAGGGGGAGATCGAGAAAGCGCAAATATGTAGATTCCTCCAGCTCCACCTCGTCTTCAGAATCTCGCACTCAGAAGTATAAGAAAGGGAAGAAGTTGAGATTAGGGCGAAAATACTATAAACATCGAGGTTGGCGACATAGTAAGCATACTAGTGAAGATGGAACAGAAGACTCGAGCACAGATTGCGAGTCCAGGGAAAGATCTCAAAAAAGTCGAGGTCGGTATCATGAAGATAAAGGAGAGAATGAGGTTGGTCCAGGTAGTAAGGCATTCATGGATATGCAAGAAGCATTGCTAACTCTGCAAAGGCAAATGGCGGGAGAGAAACTTGATGAAGAGAAGGGGCATCCTTTTTCGGATGATATACTACAGGCTGTACTACCTAAGGGGTATAAGACATTGGAATTTCAGTATCATGGGGCGACAGATCCAGTCCAGCACATGCAACTCTTTGAGAACGAAATGATCCTACATGGATATACGGATGTTGTGGCATGCCGGGCTTTTATATCTACGCTGAGAGGAATCGCACAAAGCTGGTTTCATCAATTGGGGCGAGGAGAGATTACTAGCTTTCGGGTGTTGTGAGCGGCCTTTCTGAAGCATTTTTCCAGCGTGAAGCAAAATACAAAGACTGCACAGTCACTTTTTACAATGGTGCATCGACCAGATGAGAGCTTAAAGCAGTACGTTAACAGGTTTACTAATGCTACACTAGAAGTGCCCACCGCTACAGACGAAATGAAAGCAAGGGCGTTACATCAGGGATAAAGGAGGGAAGATTTGCACAAGTCTCTGGTTAAGAAATACTGCGCGTACATATGATGAGATTTTGGAGCGATGTAATAAATACATATAGGTGGAATAAGCTGAGGAAGAGCATCGTTTACGTTTCGGTGTGGAGGTCGCGGAGACCGGAGGCAGTATGTCGAAGAGGTCGGAAATCAGAAGGGGACCCAGACGGGTAGTACACGAACTCCTAACCCCGGGTTTTGGAGGGAGAGTAGAGCCCAAGTTAGATATGAGAAACTGGAGGAATGAGGATTTAACACCTCTGGTCTATCCCCGGGCTAAGGTGTTCACCATCATGGAGCGTTTGATACCCAATGACATAAAGATGCCAGAAACTCGCGCGCATCTCCCTACTAATCCCAAGTCGGATTTCTTTTGCCTGTTTCATAATGATTACGGTCATTCCACGGAGAAGTGCAAGCATCTTAAGGAGGAGATTGAAAGACTTAGAAAGCCTGAACATTTAAAGGAGGTCATATAAAAAGATAGGGAACCGCGAGAACAAAGGCAGCCATTGCCCCCACCACCTCCAAGGGATCCACCTCAAAATCAGGCCGAAAGACAGCCACAACAAGGAAATCAGAGACAAGAGTGACCAAGAAGGAATAAAGATAGAATAAGCATGATTTCAGGAGGGCCAACAGATGGTGATACTAATAGTGCGCAAAAGAAGCACGTCAAATCAGCCCGACCGGGACCATGGGAGGTCGCCAGTATAAGTAGGCGACCACAGAGGGCAGGACCTATCATCTCTTTTGCTCCTAACGAACGACGCGGGTTACAAGAGGATCACACGATGCGTTGGTAATTGCAGCTGAGATAGCGGGATATGAGGTCGGGAAAATTTTAATAGACAACGAGAGTTCCATCAATATAATATACATGAATTGCTTGGAACAGGTGAAACTGGAGACGAGGGTGCGACTTGTGAATATGCCAATATACGCATTTAATGGAGTACAAGTAATTATGGAGGGTGAGCTAACACTTTCAATTCTGCTAGGAAGGGGTGAGTTGCAAGCAAAGAGGGATTTGAGGTTTTTCTTTGTTCCTGGGAGGTCGGCATATAATGCAATATTAGGGTGACCTGCTCTTAATGCATTCCAGACGGTGACGTCTACGTATCATATGAGCATAAAGTATCCTGTGGAAGATAAAGTAGGGGAGGTCGTATCAGAGCAACAGGTCGTTAGGTGATATTATCAGATGACAGTTAGAAAAGGCTTGAGTGAGAACAAACGAGAAAGGGGTGAAGAAGTGCAAGAGGTTATACTTAGTGCAAAAAAGATGAAAGAACAAGATAACTCTGTTCGGCCACATGAAGAATTGATGGAGATTTCATTGGAGGAAGGTCGCCCGGAGTATACTACGAAGATTGGAACCCTAATGACAGAAATATTAAAGGAAGAGCTGATAAAATCACTGAAGGAATTTCGAGTTGTTTTTGCCTTTGGGGATGGAGAATTGATAGGGTATCCCCAGAGGTCGTGCAACATCATTTGAATGCATATCCGGAGGCAAGATCGGTCAAACAGAAAAGAAGGCATTTTGGGCCTGAACTGGATAAAATAATTGAGGAGGAGGTGCAGAAGCTGTTGAAGGCAGGCCACATTCGGGAAATACAATTTCCAGAATACTTATCTAATGTTGTAATGGTACCTAAATCAGGGCAAAAGTGGAGGATGTGTGTGGATTTTCGTGACCTAAACAAAGCATGCCCAAAGGATCATTATTCGCTGTCGCAAATTGATCAACTAGTGGATTCAACCTCGGGGTGCGAGCTATTAAGCATGATGGATGCTTCACAAGGTTATCACCAAATACCATTGGCAAAGGAGGATCAACCTAAGGTAAGTTTTGTCACCTCAACGAGAATGTACTGTTTTGTGTCTATACCTTTTGGTTTGAAGAATGCATGGACGACCTATCAAAGGCTGGTGGATAGAATGTTCAAGGATCTGTTAGGGTCCACTATGGAGGTGTATGTCGATGATATGTTGGTAAAGAGCAGGAAAGCAGAATCCCATGTGGAGGACTTGAGAAAAACTTTTGTTATACTTAGAGAATACGGAATGAAACTCAATCCAAAGAAGTGTGCATTCGGTGTGCGGTCTGGGAAATTTTTGGGATATATGGTAATGGAAAGAGGTATCGAGGTCAACCCCGAAAAGTTGTGGGCTATTTGGAGATGCCGCATCCTCGAACGGTGCGCAAAGTGCAGGTGCTCACAGGTCAGATTGCGGGTCGCAACCGTTTTATTTCCAGGTCGGCAGAGAAGGGTGTCCTCTTTTTCAAAGCACTTAGGAAAGGGTCCAAGTTTGAATGGACCAGGGAGGCAGCAGAAGCATTTTATAAGCTAAAATAATACTTAGCGGAGATACCACTGTTAACTAAGCCAATGTCGGGGAAAGACCTGATCTTGTACATATCGGTCGGGGAGGTCGCCGTGAGCTCGGTGCTCATCAGGGAGGACGCAGGTACTCAAAAACCTATTTATGATATTAGCAGGATGCTAAGGGGCGCTGAGTTGAATTATTCTGAGTTGGAGAAAGGAGGTTTTGCGCTAATCTGTACAACAAGAAAGTTACGACCGTATTTTTTAAGCCACAAGGTGAAGGTACGTACTAACCTGGCCCTCAAGCAGGTTTTGGGTAATCTGAACGTGTCCGGAAGACTGGTGAAGTGGGCGGTGGAATTGAGTGAATACGACGTGGTGTACGAACCTCGGGCGGCCATTAAAGCACAAGTGTTGGCAGATTTCTTGCAAGAGATGGTGCATCCATATGAACCAAGTGGCGAGGCAAGGGCATGGATATTGTATACTGATGGGTCAACTATGGTATTGGGAGCTGTATTGGGGATTTTTTAACTAGCCCGGAAGGAGAGAGTTTGGAGTTTGCAATCAAACTGGGGTGCAAAGCATCTAATAATGAGGCAGAATATGAGGCGGTGTTACAGGGTGTAAAGATGGCAAGTGACCTGGGAGCAAGGAAGGTGAGGGCGTACACAGACTCGCAACTGGTAGCCCGTCATTTTGAGGGGTCTTTCGAGGCAAAAGAAGAACGTATGGCGGTGTATTTAAAGAATTTACGAGATGAGGTTGTGCGTTTTGAAGAATTTAAGCTGGAGCATTTGCCGCGGGCTGATAATACTCGAGCTGATCAGCTCGCTCGAATTGCGGGTGCGCTGGGGACTTGTGATACAAGAAGAATTACATTGATAGAGTTAGGTCATAGTAGTGTGGATAAAGGAAAGGAAGTGATGGAGACAGAAATAAAAGACGATTGGCGTACACCAATTTGGGAGGTTCTTGTTAAGGCAAAGGAAGGTGAGATATAGTTGTTAATAAAAGAAGCTAGAACAGCGGCTCGATTTTGTATTATAAACGAAGAATTGTACAAAAGGTCACGTTTTGGACCCTTTTTAAAGTGTTTGGCCTAGGAGGAAGGATTGGAGGTGTTAAGAGAAATACATGAAGAGTACTGTGGTGATCACGCAAAAAGCAGGGCGCTGGTTGGGATAATATTGTGGGTTGGTTTCTTTTGGACAGGAATGAAAGGTATGGCGGGCGACCTGGTTAGAACTTGTAAAAAAGTGTCAGATGCACGCACCGATCATTTATATACCGGCTGAAAACATGATGGTTATGAGCTCTCCTTATCCCTTTGCAAAGTGGGGAACCGATATTATGGGACCTTTTCCAAAAACACCAGGCAATAAACAAAATCTGGTGGTGGCGGTTGATTGTTTTACGAAATGGATGGCAGCCGAGGCGGTTACGGGCATAAGCGAGCAGGACATGATGGATTCTATTTTTAAAAATATCTTTTGCAGGTTTGGTGTCCCACGAGTGCTAGTTTCAGACAATGGAACCCAATTCAATGGGCATAAAATCCAGGATTGGTGCAAGGAAATGAGGATGAAGCAACGTTTTGCTTCTGTGGCGCATCCCCAGGCTAATGGACAGGTCGAGGTTACTAATCGTATTATTGTGCAGGGAATTAAGCTGCGACTGGAAAAAGCAGGAGGGCTTTGGGAGGAAGAGCTTGCGTCGATCTTATGGGCTTCCCGAATGACTCCCCGAACTTCTACAGGGGAATCGCCGTTTATCTTGGTTTATAGAATGGAAGCTGTTATCCCAGCAGAAATAGTGGGGGGCTCACAATGTTTATCAACGTTCAATGTGGAAGAGAATGAAAGGCTAGCAAGAGGAGCAATTGTGACAATTGATGAAATACGAGACAAGGCTGCAGCCCGGGTAGAACATTACAAACAAAAAATTCAGGCAGCTTTTAATAAATGTGTCAAACGTCGATGTTTTCAGGCCGGTGACCTAGTGTGGAAGCGAACTGATGCAATACATAATACCAGGAAGCTAGATCCGAACTGGATCGAGCCGTTCAAAGTAATCAAGGTGTTACGTGGGGGAGCATACGTACTCGAGAATGCTCAAGGAAAAGCTCTACCTAGAAGATGGAATATTTGTCATCTGATGAAATATTACACCTAAAAGGCGGGTCTATGAGGTGGGAATATATTTTGCAATATTATTTTTATTTATGAACCAATGCTTGTACAGGTCGGCTGCTGATTTATGTACCCTTCGGGGCGGAGGTTTATCTAATTTATGTACCCTCAGGGGCGGAGATTTGATTAATGTACCATCTGGGGTGGAGTTTGAATTTTTTATGTACCCTTAGGGGCGGATAGTTGTTTTATTACCTTTCGGGGCGGATATCTTTTTCATTATACCCTCAGGGATGGATATCTAATTATTACCCTTAGGGGCGGATACTTGTTATTGTACCCTCCAGGGTGGACATCCTTTTTTGATATATAAATAAATTTTTGGAAACACTTTACAGATTTTATTATTTTTTATGAATGGTTGGGTGATATGATTTTTAGTAAGTTTGGTTTATGTACTTAAGGTCTTCTCTCGGAAAGATATATTTGATTTACATATGCTTTCCAGCTATAATAAATTGGTATGTCTCACTATTCTATGTAAAAGAACGTATTTGACTTGTATGTTCTTTTACGCAAACTGGGTTCTTCTTCTCTATCCCTTGTTTTATTTTTTAGGGCTTATATGATTGGCTAGGTTCTTGGTTTTAAATATGAACATGTTTGATTTACATGTTATAGGCGACCTAATTTGAAGTTGTAGTTTTATATATGGAGGTTTTGATCACAGGTTATGGTTATCTTACTTGCGATGCGGATGTTGGGTTTTTTGAAGTCTGTTATTTTTGGGTTTGATTTACATGGTTAAAAACATAGATTGTTGGTATTGTTTAGATGATTTGTTGTAATAGGTTGACATATAATGAACATAAAGAACAGAATTGTTCATACATAACCATGCGGGAAAATTATAAGTTTGGAATTACAAAGTCAGATAGTATTATGCTCAGGTACAAAATCTTCGAGAGGTGTGTCCAGCTCGGCAACCAGTTTGGATCGAAGAGCAGCTCTGCCCTGGTAGGATAACCACCACTTGGCATCTATAGGTTACTTCACGTCGCCCTTCCAGAAAGAGAAAGAGGGAGGCCGTTTATGATAGCTTTCACGTCAGGCTCGAAGGAGACGCCCATAGCTGCGAGCTGGGTTTTGATTTTATCCACGTCTTGTTGGACCCACTCCCTACTACCTCTAGCCATCTTGCCGAAGTATATGGATGAATTCTTGTAGGCTAACAACAACCCCTCTCGATAGGCGTCCACAAACCTCTGGCCCACTTAGCTCACTAGGAAGGTGCGGCAACCTTCGGCAATGCCTTGTTCGTGGGTTGTATGGCCGACCTCGTGTATTTGCTTCTCCTTTGACTGCACCACCTCTTCTAGCTTTTAGATCTTATATCTGAACTCGTTGTCTGCGTGAGCTGCCTCGTCCTTTAAGCTGTCAATCTAGCTCTTCATAATATTTATTTCTTCTTCATGAGCAATTAGTTGTTGACGGGCTTTGTCCAGCTCTCCTTGAGTCAGAGATAGTTGTTTGGTTTGATGTTCTGTCTGGGTTGTTAATTCGTTGTAGGCCTTCTGGAGGTTGCTCTCAGTGGACCGAGCCAACAGTTGGGTGGGCAGAGTGGAGAACAAAGGTTTCAACTGTATTTGAGGATGGTGTAAGTGGACGGTTGTGTCATATTAAGGGAAGCTGAAGTTAAGAAGAATTACCTGGGTCATGGCGCGCTCTTCAAGTAGAGCTGTGATCTTCTCCTCATCATCACATTGAGCTAGCTCTTTCTCAAAATTTGGAGAGCTCGATGTGGCTGCAGCGTGGGTTTTGCGAAGGCGTCAATGTTTGGGGGCCTGGGGCATTTTTTTGGGAGAGGTACGTGTGGTTCTCTTCCCTTTTGAAAGAATTGCTGCAAGTGGTAGGTGCTCTTCGGCGTCAGCGACCTCTTCGCGATTTCTGGCAGCCAGCGCGGCCTCCACCTCTTCGTCTACATCAACTATAGGATGTCGCGGGACTTATGTGGTTGCAGGGTTCGGGTCAACCTGCACTGGGGTTTCCTTCGAGCTTGATGAGATACAGCTGCCGATGAAGTCATCTGTAAAGGGAAATACATGGGTATATCAGGTTGTACCGTTGATAATGTAAAATATGCGAAAGCTTATAACTAAGGATACCTACCGAATTCGGATCTAGTTAAGGGATGGTCGAGAGGTCGGGTGTCGAGATTTACATATGCAAAAGGCTTCTCTCGCCTGGTGAGTCGCACCATGTCAAAAGGGCGCTTACTCCATTCAGCGAGCTGATCAAAGTATTTTTTGAAGAATATGGGGAAGGTTTTGGCGGTAGGAGGATTATTTTGTTTGGGAGTATGGAATTGTAGCTCGGTGTTGAAGGGCCAGGTTTCGGTATTATGAAGGAGAGTGAAGTTTTTTAACCATTCGGGCACTTTTGATGAGGGATTCACCAAAAAGCGGGGTTTCCCGGGGCGGGCTGGAAAGTAAAAAGAATTCTTTTGGTATTTCACTTGAAAGTAAAAATGAAAAAAGCCCGGATCGGGCTGGACATTGTAGTATGTACACAAGAGCATATATCCATACATAAACCTCACTGAATTTGGGGTCAGCTGGAGGAGAGGAATTTTAAATAAATTTGCAGTTTGAATAAAAAATGGGTGAGTAGGAAACCTAAAACCTGCTCTAAGAATCTCGTCAAAAAACACTATGTGGTCAGAAGGGGGATTGTTTGGATCAAGTTGAAGGATATTCGGGGTGACTAAAGTGGCAGTAGAAGGAAGGTTAAGTTCCTGTTTGAGTTTTCAAGTTTTTCTGGGCTTGGGAGTAACCAATAGTTATCTCCGACCACCCTAGTAGCTTGGGGCAAGGGAAGTAGCTCGGCAGCGGCGGAAGGGGGTATGACAATTACAGGATTGTTAATAAAATGTTCAGGTTAGGAAGTTGACAACGCTGGATTCTACTAAGGGGATACCCTCCAGAATGGTTCCGCTCTTAAGCGGATTTGACGAGGGGTCCTCGGGTATGTTTTCGATTAAGGCTCTGGCCTCAATATAGGTCCTAGTCTCGTTCTCTAGTTCGGCCCAACTTTTATCACCTTCTGGTTCATCGTATAAATCAGGCTGAGGTGAAGGAGGGTTTTTTCGTCTTCTCTTAAGGATATAAGGGTTTTCAATAGGATCAGAGTCAAGGGAAAGTTCTGGGTTTTGTGAATCGGGATTGGAGGATGCTAGATTCATCATCAATCAAGTATCGGGAAATAGAAAAAAAATAATAAATCACAAAATACACTCAGCAGACGCAATAATTGCGGAACAAAATTGAATTAATTACCGTTATGAAGAGATTCAGGGGACTTACCCATTTTCGCTGCTGTTGATTTTGGTGTGAATGCTGGAAGTGCTGTGGAATTCGTACAGATAGCTCTGAGAAAATGATTTTTGTTGCAGAGAACAATGGTGCTTTGCCTAAAATTTTGAATAAAGTGAGACAAATGAGGAAGGAAAAGTGTTTTTGGGGGCGGCGTGAGGGAAAAAGCTGAAAGGACAGAAAGGAGTTTCTTGAAAGGCGATAAGTTGGTAGGGTTTGTGTAGGATTATTCTGGGCCTTTCATTTTTGGCCCATTACATTTAACATATTACGAGAATATGGGGAGATGACACGTGTCCGACATGCTGTCAGGGGGCTTTTAATGATCTTTAAAGAGATGTGATGGAAAGGGGAAGGCGTGTTTGGACTTCCTAAAAACGCATGATTATATTTTATTGAATTATTGTGCCTATGTACGGCTGCAGGTCGGAGATGGATGGTTTTTGTGATTACAGATCGATGGATATTTCAGGTCGTTAAACATGTAATATGGGGACTTATAAGCGACCTCTTCTTCTGGGAGGAGCATTCTTCCTGGGGGCTGAGCGAGCTGATTTTTCGGAGGTCGTGATTTCATGAGGTGAGCTCTTATTGGATAAACAATGATAAAGCAAGTTAAAAAAATATTTAATCATAAATAATTACTTGATATATTTTTAAAATGAAAAGTATAATTGAAATATTATAAAATAAATATCAAAATAAATTAGATAAGAATATAGTGTGATTATCTTCTAAAGAAATATTCCATACACACAAAAAAAGGTGTTCACAAAAAGAGATTTTGGGTAAAGAGATTTATTGAGAACTTTTGGAGACAAAATACAAAATGTTATTATACGATAATAAATAAGTTTCAAATTATTACAAAAAAATCCGAAAATACCGACGGACATTTTCCGTCAGTAAATACCGGCGGATTCCCAATGGGTTTTGAAAATGACCGACGAAAAATTAATTCCGTCGGTAATTTTTTAATTTCTTTCTATTTACCGACGAAATATGTCATTAGTATATTTATTCTTTTAATATATAAATATATTTATATATTAAATGTATATTAAAAATATTATAATTATAAATATATATAATATAATATAATATAATAATATAATTATAAATATATATAACTATAATATTTTTAATATATAAATATATATGTATATAAAATATATATATTATAATTATATATATATATATATATATATATAATATTTATAATATAGTATATACATATATAATATAAATATATTATATATGTAGACATATTATAATTATATTATTTATTATATATATAAACATAAGTATGTATATATATATATTTATAATGTCAAATACTTGCCAAAAATTGAGTTAGCCTAACCGATCATGGGTAGGTTTGGAGCTCGAGAGGTCACGTGTTCGAATCCCCCAACGATATATGAGAGGATTAATTTGTGATTAATGGGTGTTGGGCTTGTGTGAGCTTGAGCTTGGGTTGACACACCCCATTCAACCTTTTTTTTTTAATTTAATTTACCGACATACAATAATCCGTCGATAATTTTAATTTTAATTTTTTTAATAAAATTGATTATCGATGGAAAAGTATCCGTTGGTATATATTTTTCATTTTTATTATTATTTTTTTAATTTATTAAGATCTGTCGGTAAATGTCGACGAAAATGTAGTTCGTCGGTATTTAATCGACGGAAAAAAAAACATTCGTTGGTAATTATTTTTACCGACGAGGGTTTCACCGACGAACCATTTCTGTCTGTAAATCGGTTGGTAACACCGTTACCGATGGCTTACCAATGAAAATGGTCCGTCGGTATCCGCAAGTTTTTTTGTAGTGAAACTTGAAATTAGAAGAAAGAATAATAATCTATTATTTAAATTCATATACGTATTTAATCAATTATAAAAATAAGAAACTTAAGAAATATTATATGATGATAATATAGTCGTTAAAAACTATAAAGTTAGTTAATAAACATAGAAAATAAATATTTAATGATGAATAATAAGTTGAATAATACTTACATAAAGAAATTTAGTGATACCAAATGTCATCACCAATTATTATCAAGTTGTTATTGAAAAAGTCACATCCTAAATTTTGGCGTGAATGAAAAATTCATATTTATATCACTAAATAAGACTTTAGTGTCAAAATAATATTATCACTATTTTCTTGAAGAAGTGACAAAATATGGTGTTGTCATTAAAAGAAACTTATCGTGACACTTGATGTCGTCACCATTTTTCATGAAAAAATAATTACAAATTATAGTGTTGTCACGAATAAAAACTTGTTGTGATACCAAATGTCGTCACCATTTATTATTAGTTTGTCGTTGAAAGGTTCTTTCCTACACATTTTTTTCGTCATTCTATTTAACTGTCATCAAATATGTGAATTGGTGACTAAAAACTTGATCGATGATGACGAAAATAAATATTGTCGTCAAAATGTATTTTTCAGTGACAAAATTAAAATTCGTCAGTATTGATAAACATATTATGACAAAATTTTATGCGTGGAAAAAAAAATCATCATAAAACATGTGACTCTTGTAGTGCCGTGAGAAACAATCAAGTTTTGTATTTCAATATATGGAGATATGTACTAGTGAATAGTGATATATAAAAATTAAGGAAAATTTTACATTACCTTTAATGGTATCATTCTCATATAATTCTAACCGTTAGATCATTTCAATTTTTATGTAGTGAAATAGATCAATAGTTTTAAATACATGGGGTATGATAAAATGAATGTACCGTATAATTTTCAAAAAAGTAAAAATGGAATACGATTTAATTTAGAAGACCTTGTGAGGGAGCAATATATAACCGCCTCATTCAATGTTCCACCCATAAGAGCATCTCCAATGCTCTTTTAGGTACATTGCATTTGTGTCAAAATATTTACATTGGTTTATTTTTATGGCATGCGGTCACAAATTAGACTAAGAGCATCTTTAACGGTGGGTTTGGGGAGGGGAAGGGTAGTGGGGAGGGGGATACGGGTGGGGAGGGGAAGAAAAGAAGGGAAAAAGGAAAAAAGGAGGGAGAGAGGAGAGTGGGGCGGACCAATCAGATTGGCGCTTGCAGCGCACGCGCCAGGCGGAGAGTGAGGTGTTGGGCCCCACCTCTGCACAGCCCACGTCCCTTTACCTTTTTTTTTCTTTCTTTTTTTCCTTCCTTTTTCTTCCTTTTTTCTTCCGTAGTGGCCTGTTCCTTTTTCTTTTTCTTCCTTCCTTTTTAGTTTTTATATATATATATATATATAATTTTTATATTCATAAAATGTTTAAATAGATAATAGATAAATATAATTGTATTGGAATATAAAAAATATAAATAAAAATTAATGGGGAACATGTGGGGCCCATTCACCTATTTGTTAATTCTGTTGACACCCTAACCTATGTGTCAACTGAAGATTGCTCCGGATGACAAATATCATTATTTGATAGCTCTGTAATCTGAGTTGGCAGCTTCTGGTGGCTTAAGTAAAATACTGCCTTTTTTAGATTTTTAGCCTAGCTATAAAATAACATTTTTTTTCATTTTTTGCCTCCTAAAAGACTAGGGTTTCTTCATCTTAGACTTGCCGACACTTCATTTTTTTTCTCCCCAAGTTTTCTTCAAATTCGCCGCCCATGAATCCTCTCTCTTTCCATTCATCTTCTTCGTTTACAACGCACACATCTTCTTCAATTCGTCAAAGCTTTTATCCAGGTTTCTGTCTAAATTCATTTCGAGATTCATTTATTTGTCGAAATTCATTTTCATTCTTTTTTTATTCTTCGTAAAACCGATTAATATTTGAATTAGATCGATTGCAGGGGCAATTACAGACAACTGTGTGATTCAAATGCGATTGTGAAATTGGATATGACTACTTTTTTCCATCGATCACTTCAGGTTCACGAATGAAGAAGTGCGAGATTCGTTTGTTGCCTGTAAAGACCCACGGGCGTGAGGTAGAATTTATCATCTTAATTATGCCATATATCTATGTTTTGTTAATCTATTTTATAATCGCTTTTTTCTCTTGATTATGTTAGTGTTTGGATATGTTATAATATATCTATGCTCTTCAGTTTCTTCTCATCTACAAAGGCGGCAAGACAAGGGTTTGTTTTCATATGAAATAATAAATTTTTTTTTTTGAATTTCAATTCGGAAATTTAAGCCAGTCTAATATGACCTAAAACAATTGTTCTTTTCAATTATTGATCCAGGTCTGTGTATTATTCTGTGTTTTATTTCAATCCGAAAGCATATATGGATTTGTATTATTTCGTGTTAATGTAGGTTTTGTGATTTACGGAAATAAATTTATTAGAATTTTTTCAGGCGTTATTATGTAACATGAGCTTGCACTCAATTTTGGGGTTTTGCTTCATGCTTTAGGTTTTATTCTCTTTTTAGTGAAGATTTTAACTTCGAAGTGTGAGGTTTTGATGTGGTCTCTTTTTGGATTTGTAATTTTAAGATTAAGATTAGTTTAATACTACTCTGAATTAATAAATGATGATTTAATTAACAGAAAAAATGATTTTGAAGGATAAATTTGAGTGTTTTTCAAGAAAGTTTTCATTTTTCCTTTTATTTTGTATGGATCGCCCATCTATCCGCAATTGACCCGGATGGACATCGACATGAAGTGGTTGGGCTGTCGATTTTGTTTATAGG
>BMAC01000213.1:813556-844136 GCA_014905375.1 Phtheirospermum japonicum
TGGGGCGGCAGCTGCCGCCCCCAGCCAATAAGGCATTGGCGCGTGCATCGCACTCGCCGGAAGGAGAGTGGGGCGCTGGCCCCACCTCTGCAAAGTCGTTCAGCCCATTTTCCTTTTTTTTTTTTTTTCTTCTCTTTTTTCCTGCCTTTTCTTCTTCCGTCCGTCATTTTTCTTTTGCTTTTAATTTGTTTTTTTCCCTTCCCTTTCTTATATATATATATATATATATATATATATATATATATATTAAAATAATTTATTGTAAAATAAATAAATTTTCATACTTAAAGAATTTAAAACTTTATTATTAATTAAAATTTTAAAGTATTTACATGAATATTAATTACAAGTGAAAAAAATTTAAAATAGATATATAAATAAAATAAAAATATAAAAAAGATTTAAGAATAGATATATAATAAAAATTTAAGAATATATATATATATATATATATATAAATTTTTTATATTCATAAAATGTTTAAATAGATAATAGATAAATATAATTGTATTGGAATATAAAAAGTATAAATGAAAATTAATGGGGAACATGTGGGGACCATGAATAGTAAGTTTGTTGGTAAGGTGAATAATAAATAAGATGAAAAGGGGTTGGGGAGGGGAGGGAAATGATGTGGATGGTACTTTTGCTGATATGGCGGAGTGAGAATTGAAAAAGGGGGAGGGGATGGAGTTTGCCATTAAAGATGCTCTAATAATAATTATTTTTTCTCTCCAATGCAAGTGGCCTATTTCTCTTAAAAAATAAATAAAAAATATGTGGTAAATATTTTTCTTTATTTTTTTAACCTTGAAAAGGTAATTTTTTGAGTTGGCAAGTCACAAGTAGGGGTGTGCAAAATTCGACCAAAAATCGAACCGACCGAATAGTATAATTCGGTTCGGTTTTCGGTCATAAGAATTTCAGTCAATTCGATCGGTTTCGGTTTGACCACCAAAAAACCCGAGAAAACCGAACTGACCGAATTATATATATATATATATATATATATATATAATATATATATATATATATATATATATATATATATATAATTAATATATTATTTATATATATATATTATATACATATAAAATATATATATATAATATATTAATTATATATTTTATTAATTAATTTTTCTGCTTTAGAAAATAAAGGAATTAAAAAAAAGAGGAAATCTGTTCGGCTCGAAATTGATCGAAGTTGACCGAAATATTTCGGTTCGGTTCGATTTTTCAAATTTTTTCGGTCGGTTCGGTCCGACCAACGACCGAATTGGTCGGATCGAACCGATCGATGCACACCCCTAGTCACAAGTGAGATCTAACATTATACCATTCTTGTGACTATGTCCTTCCTTTCATGCTCACACACTATAAAAACCAATATCGTGACTATTGACGTTGGAGAATTTTTTGCTTAAATCTTTTTTTAATCTCAGTATTAAGATTTAATCATTGACCTACTCGAGCATTGTAGTTGCTCTAAGGGCCATAACCCTTCAAATTATTCTACTCTACATATTACAATTAGGCATTGTTCTAAAATTCGGGCTAGGCGGCCGCCTAGGCGCTCGGCGCCCTTGAACCGCCCACGATTTTTGAAAATCGGGCAAAAAAATTGCCGGGGGAACTCGGCGCCCTCGGCGCCTAGGCGCCAGACAGTCCAATTTTTTTTTTTTTTTTTTTTATCCAAGACGACGTTGTTTTGGTTTTAAATTTTTTTAAAGTCAATTCAATTATTACGGGGCAAGAATTGGGATAGAACAGAATAGAAACAGACTGAGAACTCTTGCCCTTATTTAGTTATTTTGATTTTGTAATATGTGCTATGGATTTATATTGTTTTGAACTTTGAATTGAACAATAGTTTTGAACTTATGATCATTACTTTTAGTTTTGAATAGTCATATACTTTTAGGTAGTATGTTGAAATATTAAATGTTGGATGTAATGTTGTAAATTAGGGTATTTATTCTCAATTTTAGGCCCCGCCTAGGCCCCGCTTAGGCGCCCTAGGCGCTAGACGCTGGTCTGGCGCCTAGCGGCCGCCTAGCGATTTTTAGAACACCGCAATTAGGTAATCATTTCTAATTCTTTTTCCAAATATGGTTCTCAATTTTCAGTCTTAAACTTATTGCCATGCCCATTGCAACTTGCAAGGGAGAGTGGTATTTCTTGGTCATGTCATTTGAACTATTTTGAATTTAGTTTTTATAATTTGGTCAAATTGTTTTTTTATCTTTCTTTGAAGTTTAGGTATTTAGTCCAATTTTGATTGGAATTATGTACATTGCCTACTGATATCTGATGCCTACTGATATCTGATGTGTAAAAAAATATGAAGATTTTAGTTATTTGAGGCAAATATTAAAATGTCAAATCTCCACAATGGACACATCAAAGTTGGGATTTAAATATGCTTATTTGGCGATTTTTTTTTACTATCATCACAAAAATTCTAATTCTAAATTTTATAGCATGTCATCGCATCATCAGTCATAGTCAAGATTTCTGTTAAAATACATAATTTCAGTTTAAATCGAACTAAATGTGAAAGGAGTTAGATGATTAAATCTAAAAATGATTTTAATCATACACGAGGGAAAAAATTATTTTGCCCCATTGCAATTTAATGATAGCTATTATGACTACAATTAGTTATGGATCGAAGTTCGGTGAAGTCCTAGAAAAGTAAACATGGGCATGATGATGGCTGAGGTTGCCGGAAAGTGCGCGGGGTGCGTCTTTTGACATTTTTTTCAACTACTTTCCAGTTGACCCCATATTGCGATGGCCATGGATTTGACTAAGAGATAGGACTTAACGAGTGGACAAGAAAAAATAGAGGAATATAAGAAGTCTTTTTCTTAGCGCTGTAATCTTTGTCCTAGATGTGTATTGACTCTCGAGTGTGACAAGCTTTTTCTCCAGGGATCATCAGAGATCTTGTTGAATATTTAGGATCTTTGTTTCCTTTTGTAAGCTTCTACACCTCATGCTTTCGTCAGCACTACGTCATTCTCTTTATAGTCTAAGTATTGTACACATGATTATCTTACAAATATTTCTCCGGGTTAATTACAACAATCATTATTGAGGTTTAGACTAATTATAATACGATCCAATTATCTTTTAAAATTACAAAATATTACCTAAAGTTTGTTGGCCATGTTTGAGTTAGTATTTCCAATATCAAGATTGATAATCTGAATTTTAAATTCGTGTTATAAAACTCAAATTTTTAATATTTAACCCGACAACTTTTTACATTTAATCTTTTTCCCATAATATAATATTCACACACCCATCTACTTACATTTAAATAGTTCAATATTATTTATTTTATGATATGATTTGATGTCAAATACAATATAATAATATATCAACAACGTTCACTTTTCAAATATAATTTTATATTTACGGTTAAAAATAAATGATTTTCACACCTACACAAAATAAAGATTCTTACGTATATTTATAGAATACCAATATCCATTAAATTATTACATTTCATAAAAAAAAAAAAAAAATTTAGTTGCGGGCAGCTCTTATATGCACAATTAGCGACTTTCCCGCCTACTTCATGTTGTCTGGTTGGAGTACGACTGGGAGAACGACTCGTTCATATTGCATGGAACATTCGTATGCATTTACTCTCAATTGCAAAGAAAAGCAATATTGGTTTGATAATCGTTGGAAGTTTGGGAGGAAGAAACCTAGTACTGAAAGTGTCAGTTCAGATTAATTATAAAATTAATCCATATATATGTAATTTGAAATTATATTAATTCATTTATCCCAAATCAAATGTGCATCTATTCTTAAATTTTAATGTGTCTTCCCCTTAGGTAAGTAAATTTACATTAATTTTCATTTACAATAAATTATTTTATGTTAATGTTGCTCTAATTAGCCATAAATTTTTAGGTTGTGCAGACACTCGACGGAGTTACCGATAATTATTTATGTGATCCACAAGACTCGTGTACACCCCGATGGGTGGAAATACGGCCATATCCCCCAATCTCATCGTGAGTTAAGGTAGACCAAGTTTCTGGTAATTAACTAATAATATTAACAAATATTTTCAAAAGTTGTTATATATAATAGTTTTGTATTCATCAAATTATTTTATTTTGTAAACACTGTTATTGAGATCCGAGTTTATATTATGAGAAGCTTGTACAACATAAATTTTATAAATCTATGGTTAAATCGTGGCGCAACCGCCTCAACAAGTGGAAGCTAAAGTGGAGAACGGAGGAGGTTGCCCGCGTGCGTGGGCGAGGATATGTAGAGGAGGTGAATAGTAGATATTGAGATGGTGGAGAGTAAGAGGTAGTACGATCAGGCGAACAGGAATAAGATGAACGAGTCCGGCGGCCCTGGTACTAGGATATGGAAGCACATATGCGGGTCTTGAATTGCAATTCATGCACGTAAACACAGGGACGGACACACTATGGGCCCAAGGGGGGCACTGGGCCCCCCTGAAATTTTTAAAAAAAGTTAAGGGTATATATGTCTTTTCACATTTATATTTAAAAAATAAAAGAAGAAAAATACCCCACTCCCAATCTCTTTCTCCACAAACTCCTCTTTTGCGGTCCCACTATTTCTTTATTCAAGAATTCTCAAATCATCTCCTCCCCAATTACAAATCTAGAGTTTGGAGATTTGCATATTAAAGCAGTAAGGTTTATCTTGATTAAAGTAAATTTAGTTCAATATTTAATTATTTTAATTTTATATTGTGAGTTGCTTGTTTTAAGTTCTTTTTCAATTATATATGTCAATTATCACTTGGTAGGAATGATTGGAACATAATAGTTAATAGTTTGATTAAATATTTATAATTAATGATAATAATTTGTTGTTTGTTTATGTATCTAATTTATTTTATTTTTCTTACATATATTTCTTATTTTCTAATGTGTTACATACATAAATTAAAATGGAAGGTTAGATAATTATAATTCAATATGTTTTTATTGTGTAGATTAAAATGATGAGTCAAATGTCAAATATTTTTCGTTAATTATTTATTGACTTAAGTTAAAATTTCTTCGTTTTTAGATAAATGGAACGCTTTATTAAAAAATTATTAACTCTTGGATTTATTTGAAATATTTTGTATTATTTTTTGTATTATATGTTGGGCACCCCTCAATGAAAATCCTGCGTCCGTCACTGCGTAAACACGTAAGTTAATTTAAATGTATTTACAAATTTATCTTGTAAGTAATTGATTAGTTCATAAATAGTGGTAAATTAAAATAGAATTTAAATATTGAATCAAATGTGATGATTTGGGTAGTGAACCTACTATATTTGAGTTTTACTTGACTATGCACCAAAGGCCCGATGACACATTCATTGATCTTGTATCACAGTAGACAACTATAAGTATTTATATAGAGACTTCTGGAGTATCAATCAAAATATTCCAAAAAGAGTATCAAAGACTTCTGGAGGAGGACGTGAATCGTCAGAGGACCTATCGACATGTACGAGAACTAGGTTTATCTAGAGATCGTCGGGGTAAAAAAGGGTAACTGATTTATCATGGGATGCGTAGGGAGTCTTTTGACATCGAATGCTTCCAGATGCGATACCTCCGTAGCTCCAGATCACCGTGTCACAGAGCTTTAGACACAACCGCATGTTTTGAAGAGTCAGGTTGAGACTCAACTTGAGGCGAAAAATTGAGCCCATTAAGGTAGCTCTAGGCGATGCGATGCACATATGCGTGAATGCTCGAGAAGCAGGTGACACTCCATCATCAAGCGATGAAGGAAGTCGTCACATCGATGAGAGTGCCTTGGCCTCTGTAGCCTCCTTTTAATCCTCTAGTAGAGCAGTAGTGTTAGATTAAGGAACATTTTGTTAGAATATTTATATTTGATATTTGACTTAAATAATATACATTTTAGAATCTTAATTAATTGTGTGTATATTTCATTTTATTTTTTTTGGCACCTGCAAATTATATTTCATATTTGATTTTTGATTCGTGACATGTTTGTATGAAATAAAAAGGTAAATAATAATAATAATAATAAAATGTAGAATGCCGACAGGCTATGAAACATCAGCAAGAATTTAAGAACACTGACGGGTTTAGCACATTGGTATTTGCCGAAGAAAAATACTCGCTGGCATTTGCCGACGTGCACATTTACCCATTAGCACATGTTGATGGGTGGCCGATCGGCGGCCAGGGGCTTCCCAAAAAGAAATACCCATCAGCAGAGCGTTAGTAAATTCTGACGGGTAAGGGTATCCCGTCGGAATACAGTTTTCCGACGATAGAAATACTGACATGTTTACTGATGGTTATACCCATCAGTATTTGTCGATTTTTTGTAGTGTAACACGTTGATTTGTACATATTTGTGTGTGATTTTCGTGTGTTTTTATATCGTGTGTTATGTGCTTTTACGTGTTTTAGGTTTAGCTTTTTTATCATTTTTCTTCCTTTTTATGTTTTTCATTTCTTTTGGTGTTAAATGTGTTTTTACGTTATCTTATATGAAATAATCTAATTTTGCTTAATTTTAGTATTTCAGTTCAAAACGAGGAAAACGGGACGAGCGACGAGCCGAAGCCCTGCAGGCGCCGCAATGCAGCGCCCACATCGACGCCGAGAACCGCTCGCGTCGATCGATGCTAGGTCGACGCTGCGCCCGCGTCGGTCAACGCACCGTCGACGCTTGATAGACGCACATGTTCAGTTGCGTCGATCTTTGCCCCGTCAGTCGACGCACCGTCGATGCAAAGCTTCTGAAGCGTCGATCCTAGCTCCATCGATCGACGCACTGCCTGTCGATTCGTGCAGCCTGGCCTGCATCGATCGACGCACCGTCGACGCTCCGGCGGTTTGAGCGGTTATTTTCGGAAAATCTATAAAAGCCAGTGGTTTTCTTCATTTTCAAGTGCTGGGACGAGGGGGAAAGGTCAGATTAATGTAGAGAACCCTCGGTTCATGCCACCATTCCGATTTAGCAAGATTAGTGTTTAATAATTTATAGTTTCGTCATTTCAAGTTCGTTCGTCGTTCAAGTTCATTTCTTGTCGCTGAGGATCGATGGAGTGCTGCTGATTTCTTGACATCATAAGTGTTCCTGAACTCTGTTTATTTTCTTTATGGATTTGGCTTTAGTTACCTTTGTACGTTGGTGTTGTTATTTCATTTGGAATTCAATTGCTTGTACCTTAGTTTCGTTAATTTAGTCAGAATCCTTTTACCGTCTTTCTCGTTTTTAGTTTATGTTTATTTGCTTTAGTAGTTTAGTTGTGATTCTCGTAGATTAGTATTTTGATGCTTATGTATTTTCTCATTACATGCTTTGTTTATGCTTGAGGATGGTTTTTATTAATGCTTATGTTCATGCTTTGGTGTAAATGCTTATTGAGTTATATTGTTGATTATGTTTATACTTATTGGTTGAGATTTATCGTTCTAGTGTGCTTAGGGTCATTTAGAACCATCGGGATTGACAACCCCGATCGTGGAGATGATTACGGCGCACTAGAACCCTCGTTTTCATAATTGTTTTTCAAACTTTCAATCTTTATGCTCGTAGATGTTAGAACTCCTCAAACCACATTTGATCGAGTGTTTAGTTTAGTTTTTATTTTCGTTTCTACGTACGTAAAGTCGAACACCGAAATAGTTTCCGATTAGTCTTTCTTGTGATTCGACTCGAGTCAGCTTATCGCCTACAATAGCTTCGTTCTCTTGCGGACGAACTTCTTATTTTAAAGCGAAAAAGTTTGATTCAAAATTTGGCGCCATTGTCGGGGAAGGCTAAAGGCTACGGTTTTTTTTTCTGTGTTTGCTTTTATTTGTTTATTTGTGTTAGTATTTGTTGTTGAATTTTGCTTTTGTTTATTTTTGTAAATTTTGGTGCGTTTAATCTCGGTTTTTTAGTGTTGTGCTTTGTAGCCACAATTTTGAAGACTCAAGATTTTAGATT
The DNA here is from genome assembly GCA_014905375.1 of Phtheirospermum japonicum. NCBI lineage: Eukaryota > Viridiplantae > Streptophyta > Magnoliopsida > Lamiales > Orobanchaceae > Phtheirospermum > Phtheirospermum japonicum. The sequence continues at coordinate 821,541 of BMAC01000213.1, forward strand.
GAAGATGGCGGATTCGCCATATGATGACTTTTACATTCCACCTTTTGATGGAAGGATGTTTTGCCCAATGTCCTATTGGCATGGGTTTCGACCGACAATTCCTTTGAGCTTTGCAATGCGGGGGTATGATATTGATGAATTTTACCTTGAGCAACTCCCGATTTTTCATGGATTTCCAAGCGAAGACCCGCTCCATTTTATCCGAGAGTACGAAACTATAACCAGCACATTTCCTCTTTTCGAACTTACATGGGATCAAGTGATGATGCGTCTTTTTATGTTCACATTAAAGGATTGGGCAAGTGAATGGTTGGTTAATTTAGAGCCTGATTCTTTGAAAACATGGAACGAAGTAGTGGATCAGTTCATGGGGTCGTTCTACTCGTCTGAATGGGTCCCACCTTCGGTTTCTTACAATTCAAATTTTAATGATCCATACGCTTCACTTAGTCATTTTGATCAACTACAAAGTTCCTATTGCCCAACATTTAATGAAAATTCTTATAACTCGGGTTTGGAACCTTTTTCCACGGGATATGATTCGTATGCTCTACCCAATCTTGATTCTTCGAGCTACGAACAGTTTCCTCTTCTTACATCAAACTCTTATGTTTCGAGTTTCGAGCAGTTTTTTCCCAAAACCACATATCACGATTCGAGATATAATGATCCGTGTGCTCCTTGCGAATCATATTCTTATACCCCGAGCTACGATTGTTATCCTATGTCTCATTCGTGTATTACCGATCATGAAACTCGAGTTGAGGTAAATCGACCTCTTTTAGATGATGTGACGTTATTTGATGTGGTAGAGCCTACCGTGGATGTTTGTTCGGAAGAGGTTTGTAAGACGGCTAAGATTGACGAGTTGGTTGAGATCCGCCCCTTTGCGATTTCTGATGACATTGCGGATAAAAGTGTGGGGGTGTTGCCGTTGGAGTGCCCGTAATATATTGGAGATTTGAGTCTCCCTATTCTTGGTGAAGAAGATGGAGTTTTAGTTCCAATTTTGGAGGGGAGTGAGACTATTGAGTCCCATTCTGAACCACCCGAAACTTTATTGAAACTTGATTTTGAGGTGGTAGACGAGATAGTCGAGAAGGTGTCCGATCACCCCATGAATCCGTTCTCTTGCGGACGAGCTTTTTATTTTAAAGCGAAAAGTTCGATTCACACGTGACATCGACTGGTGCAAATGTGGTGAGCGCAATAAGGAGCTCATCATATGTGATGAATCCTGTACTTTGTACATTGTAAGTATCGTGATCATAGAATTTCTGGTGGAAATATCAGCATCTACTATTTTGAGAGCAAATAATCTTTTCTTTTCTAACATGGGATGGCTTTTTCACTAACTAAGACTTAGTTGTGCGTTTGAGTCATCTGGAAAACGAATTGGGGCAAAATTTCTTTCTTTATAAATTAAGATTGATATAAAAATTAAAGAGCTAATTTTTTTTGCCCCCCAATGTATGCAGTTTTTCTCACTTTGCCCCCCAAAGTATTTTTTGTTCCACTTTGCCCCCTGATGTACAATAATTTTCGACGTTGCCCCCTAAACTTTATTTTCGGCGGAATATTCCTTCTATATTCCATCGGCGGGCAGTTGGGGGGCAAAGTGAAAAAATCTTATAGTTTGGGGGGTAAAGTGCAAAAAATCTTATAGTTTGGGGGGCAAATTAAAATAATATAAATATTAAATTTTTATTTTAAAATTTTATATTTGAAAAAAATATATAATTTTTATCTTATACTCACACACACAAATTTGTCAATACAATTCCAATTTAAAAAAAAAAACTCATAAATTTTCAATTAATATTTATAATCTTCTAAATATAAATATTGTCAATACATCTTTTATATTATTAAATATGAAACACATGACTAAGTATTATGTAAATTATTAGGTTAACTAAAATAATAATATATTATTATGTATTATGATTGAACAAAATAAAATAAAGGTGCATTCCGTATATGCATTATAATATTATGATACGAAAAATAAAATTATCATTCGATATTATTATTTGTATAAAAGGTGTGATTAAATACTATATTAATATTATATAAGATTATAATTACCAAATAACTAATATAATTAAAGTCTTGATATTATAAGATCTTAATTATATTAATCATTCGATAATTATAATCTTATATAATAATTAATGTACTCGTGATTAATATAGTATTTAATCACACTTTTTATACAAACAATAATATTGAATGATATTTTTTTTTGTATTATAATAATTTACATAATACTTAGTCATGTGTTTAATAATTAATAATATTAAAGACGTATTGACAATATTTATATTTAGAAAATTATAAATATTAATTGGAAATTTATGGGTTTTTTTTTTTTAATTTGGAATTGTATTGACAACTSTGTGTGTGTGTGTGAGTATAAGATAAAAATTATATATCTTTTCCAAATATAAAATTTTAAAACAAAATTTTAATATTTATATTATTTTAATTTGCCCCCCAAACTATAAGATTTTTTACACTTTACCCCCCAAACTATAAGATTCTTTCACTTTGTCCCCCAACTGTCCGCCGATAGAATTTAGAAGGAATATTCCGACGGAAATAAAGTTTGGGGGGCAACGTCGAAAATTATTGTACATCAGGGGGCAAAGTGGAACAAAAGACACTTCAGGGGGCAAAGTGAAAAAAATTGCATACATTGGGGGGCAAAAAAAAAGTCCAAAATTAAAATAAAAATCATTTTCTTCTCTCTTATGTCGAAATAGGATGACAAGCTCTTTTTACGTGAAAAAGAGTGAGGTCCGATACTCTTTAACTTTGATTCCACTTTTTTGTTTTCTTCTCTCGTTAGAATTTAAAATGGTGCAAATATCATGTTCTTCACCAATTCCTCTTCTTCTTTCTTCACTACTACGAAAGAAGTGAATGAATTTATACAAAACATATTTGTGAAAAGGTACACTCTCGTCAACAAAAGATAAGAGGGAAATTTTCATTTTTAGTACATTATGTTGACCACTTTTCAGAAAAGGTACGTGATATTGGCCAGCATCAAACTACATACATTAAGTTGGCAAATTCATCAAATTTGGTATAAAAAAAAAGCCCAATAGGGCTTTGATGCTTACGTGGCATGATTTAATCATTTCTTATCATTTTTAATTTAAATTAAATTGAGAAATTAAACAAACTTATCCAAAATACCCTTTCCAATTTAATTTTTTTTATTCTTTTTTATTTTTCCTCAATTAATTAGGAGAGAAAATTAAAATAAAAAAGAAATCCAATTCATCATCCATTCTTCAATTTCATCTTCAAAATTCATGAGCTATTCATGACTGCAAACGTAAACTAAAATTTCTACATAGTTTAGTCACAATATCTTCAACATCTAACTTCAAAAAAATCTTATTCCACCCAATATGCACGGCCCTCATCAAAGCATGTCTACCAGTGTAACCATTCTGGTTTTTAAGTAATTCCTTCAATTCTAGAAGAAGCAACACCAACCAGAATAGTAATTAACCACATTAACATCCACCCCCCAAACTCATTGCCCAACATAATCTGATTCCTCCACCCTCCCAAATTCATGTCATTCACCCAAAGTAGACTCCAATCTTCTTGTCACTCACCCTCATCTCCTTGGACTCGTCGACTGCGGCTTGGCGATTGGAACTTGGCGGCAGCAACTCGCAGCAGCATCGGGCGACGACTCGTAGCGGCCGGAGGCCTGGTTAATTTCCTCCCCTGGACTCGATGACAGCAACGAATTGGATTCGACGGCTCTCAACCGCGATGTCTTCCCAATTGGGCGCTCCGGCGGGGTAGACCAGATGGCAGCCTATGACTGCAACGTCCCTTTTTCCGGCAGCGACAAGATGGCGATGGCGGGGTTTCGGATTTGGGTCGGGTGATGGGTGCGTCGGTGATAATCAATATCTTTTGTTGTTCGGAGATTGGAGGAATAATAAGAATATTGTTTGGGAGATGAATTGGATTTCTTTTTTATTTTTATTTTCTCTCCTAATTAATTGATCAAAATTAAAAAGAATAGAGAAAATTAAAATGGAAAGGGTATTTAATTTTCTCAATTTAATTTAAATTAAAAATGATAAGAAATGATTAAATCATGCCACGTAAGCATCAAAGTCCGATTGGGCTTTTTTTGTACTAAGTTTGATGAATTTGCCAACTTAATGTATGTAGTTTGATGTTGGTCAACATCACGTACATTTTTTGGAAAGTTGCCAACATAATGTAGTAAAAATGAAATTTTCCCAAAGATAAGAAATGTTATTATTTTGGCAGTTCTAAAAAAATAAGATTTTTAATACGTTTAGTGTGTATTTATCCTTCATTCACATGTATGTTCTATTTAATAGTTTTAAATTCACATCAGTTCATTTACTTAAATTAACTTTTACAAAAGTTTGGGGTGACAATTATAATTAGTCATAGAAAATATATATGGAAAAGACAATATCATAAGTTTATAACCAATGTTTAATGGCAAACACTTGTGTTAGGGCAGATTGACGGATCATGATTCGTTAGGTCATCTGACCCGATACGAGAATGTATTGGTTTTTGCAATATGATATATTGGTTTAATACTCGAAAGTATTGATTTTTCATAAATCTTTGACCGGTGCTATGAAGTATTGGTTTTTATAATATGATGTATTAGTATTATGATGTAATGGTTTTTTACTGTAATATATTGATTTTTGTACTAAAATGTATTGGCATGAAATTTTGGCCTGACGGATGATCCGTTAATCCAGCCTGACAAGAGTGTTTCCCATGTTTAATTAAATAGTATGAAATAACAGTAAACATATCTTTATGCATATACGGGTTAAAGATTTATGAAAAATTAATAATTTATAGTACAAAAATTAATATATTATTGTATCGGGTCAAATGGTCTACGGGTCATGATCCATCAATGTGGCCTAATACAAGTTTTTGTAAATTTTGAATGCATCCCATAGGTCTACGGGTTATCTATTTTAATGATAGGGTAAAATAGGTATACCTTAGATGAATCAAGTATATAAGGGTTATGGTCCCGAGGTCATACGTATCATTATCAACCATTCTATTATGCATCTCATCATTAGGAGAGAGCTTATCATTAACAACCATTCTATTATGCACCCCATCATCAAAAGAGAGCATACACAGAAAGGTAAATGGTTCTCTGAAAAGATGAGATTAGAAGTGTCTAGCAGTTTGCACAAAATGGCCAAACTGCCGGTTCGAACCGGCGTTCAACAGTTCGGTTAACCGTTGACCACGGTTCGAACCGGAACCGGAACCGCAAATAAGGCGGTTCGGTTACAGTTTGAGTATTTCTCAAACCGTGAACCGGCGGTTCAAACCGGCGGGATTTTTTTTAATACATTTATAAAATATTCATTTTCTAAGTCATTTTTTAACATCAAACTCATTCGATAATTTGAATTGGTGATCAATAAGAAAAACATCTTATCTTATAAGTAATAGCCACACGATCGCGATGAAGATATTAATCGTTTTTACAATTCAATAAAATTGTGATAACTTATATCTTTCACACTTTCTAGAGTAAGTAATACGAATAAATTATGTGTACTTTGATTTTAAGGTTGGGGAGTTACAATTTAATATATACGTTATTTCAATAGTTTAAAGTACAAATTTCAAAATTTAAAATTGAATATTTCAAAATTGTTAATTCTTTTTGAAYTTATTAAAAATATTATTTCTATTTTCTCACTTAAACTCAAGATTTCAAATATTCTAATATAAATATTTTATTTTAACTTCAAGTATTTTAAATGATTCAATTTCGTTTTAACTAATTCAAAATTTCAAATTGTTAGTTATATTTTCTCACTTAATCTCATACATTTTATATATATATATATATAAAATAAAAAAAACTTAAATTCAAAAATTTCAAATATTCTAATTAAAATTTCTTATTTTAACTTATAATATTTTAAATAGTTCAAGTTTAATTTCTTTTTAATTTTGTTGAATTAATTTAAAGTATTATTAATATTTTATCACTTAACCGCACGTATTTTTTTTAATAAAATTAAAAATAAACATAGGAAAAAACCATAACATATGAATTTTAAAAGTTAAAAAATTTATAAAAAAAAAACCAAACCGGTTCAAACCGGCCAAACGAACCGTGAACCGGCGGTTAACAGCCGGCACTCGGCCGGTTTCACGGTTCGGTTGCCGTTTGAGGTTTTTAACCAAATGAAACCGGCGATTCGAACCGTGAACCGGCGGTTCGAACCATTTGAACTCGTTTAGATGAGATACGTGTTGACCTAAAAGGTCAAACCCCATATTCAATTACTTGTGATTCAAGTACGCTTTCGTGAACTAATTTATAATTTTTAATAATTCAATATGATGGTTTCTCGATTATAACGATGATTTTCGCTTAAATTATTATCTAACAAGTCGTATCAGAGCCGATCATGTTGAATTATTGAAAATTGAATTTATTAATCGATTTATAGTTGGATTGCCGAATCTTATTAAAAAAAATTGTGTGTTCATGCATATTTTTGAATTCGGATGTTTTGGCTTCTTTTAAAAGCAATAATTTTTTTTTTTTTTTAAGTGGTGAAATCTAAAAGTTGTTTTCCCAAAATTTGGATCAAGCATTTTACTTAGAATTTTCGTAAGCAATATGGATATTTTTTGGTTTGCTGCAATAATGGTTTTCTTTGGTTTTCTATCGTGACTTGCTTTTCTTTTCTTTCGTTTGTTTTTATTTGCTGCCATTGATTCAAAAGTGGTGAAATTTGGTATTAATTGATATCATTGTGATTATTTCCAAATATATGGATCCAGTTGCCAGGGATTCAATAATGGCGGCTATGATTATATCAGATGTCTTATCAGGAATTAATATTAGGACCCATTTACAATAGTGAAATTTAGAATTTCAGTTTAGTATAATACTGTTATTATTATTTTAAAGTTCGGTGAAAATTAATTTGGTTTTGGAGTTTAAATTTAAAATTTAAATATTGGTATGATTTTATATATTTTGAAATATTCTAATTGAAGCAACAATGTCACAAAAGTGACTTCTCTTGTGGAAATTAATTTATTTCGAAATATAAAGGGTTGTATGCATGTAATTTATGTGAATATTTATCGGTTAAAAGGAAGATTCATATTTATCATAATTACACGTGCAATTGTGTTAGTAAACGTATGGTGATTATTCGATTTTGCATATGCGCAATGAATCGGCCAAAAGGAAGACTCGTTGTTTGATACGTTCTTATTATCAGTGTTTGACTACTGCGCCAAGATGTCAATCACAAGTTAATATCTTGTCTAAAGATGAGATTTTGATGGATTGTCGATATCTTGAGATGGGATTTACCTTTTATTTGAATTTATTATTATAATTCTAAGTTTATTATATGTGAGCATGATAAGTTTATTTTCTTTAATTCAACTATATCCACTCTTGCTAATATTGCTGCGAGCATCAACTCTATCCATGTGTTAAATTGCACAAACTTCAAGTCATGGCAAGAGAATCTTTTAATAGTTCTCGGAGTCATGGATCTCGACTTTTCGATAACACTACAAAAAAATTCGTGAATAGCAATGGCTATTTCTATCGGTAAGTTGTCGGGAACTGCGTTACCGACGGAAATGGTTCGTCGGTAAAACCCTCGATGGTAAAAAATTGCCACCGGATTTTTTTTTGTCAGTAAAATACCGACGGATCTTAATAAATTAAATACCGACGGACTTTTTTCCATCGATAATTAATTTTATTAAAAAAAATAAAAAAAAATTATCGACGGATTGTAGTCTGTCGGTAAATTAAATTTTAAAAAATATATATGTATGGGGTGTTCCAGCACACCCCCAGGACCAAGCCCGCAAGCCCAAGCCCAATACCCATTAATTACAATTAAATCCTCTCATTTGTTGTTGGGGGATTCTTACATGCAACCTCTCGCTCTCAAAGCTTACCCATGACCGATTAGGCTAACTCGATTTCTTATAATTATTTGACATTATAATATATATATATATATATATATACATACTTATAATTATATAATAAATAATATAATTATAATATGTCTACATATATAATATATTTATATATAATAATTATATTATACATATATATAAGTAAATATTATATATATATATATATATATATATATATATATATATATATATATATATATATATATATATATATATATATATATATATATATATATATATATATATGAGAACCATGTCATTATTTGTGAACCTAAGGTCAATTACAAGCCTTAGATCTAATTAAATGGATGTATCAGATTTTTTTTATATTTTCTTATTTGATTAAAAGTATTATGATTGTATAATAAAATCACTACTAATAATAAAAACACTAGTTCGCAGATCGCAAATAAGAGAGGGTTCTCATGGGAACCGACCCATATATATATATATATATATATGTGTGTGTGTGTGTGTGTGTGTGCGCGCGCGCGCGCGCGTGTGTGTGAGAGATAATTATATTATATTATTTATTATAATTACAAATATTATACATTATATTATATTTATATGAATATATATTTTATACACACACACACATATATATTATATATATATATGTATATATATTAAATAATAATTAATATTTAATAATATATAGATTACTAAATAATAATATATATTAATAAAAAATTATAAATCATAAATAAAATAAATACAAATTCAAGAAATATAGTTTACCAACGGAGTAATTCTGTTGGTAATTAAAAAAATAAAAGTGGGGTTATCGACGGAAATGTTCGTCGGTAATAAATAAAATTAAAAAAAATATAAAAATTAATTAAATTAAATAAATATTAAAAAAATAAATTTGCCGACGTCTATTTCTGTCGTTAAAAAAAATCAAACAATAAAAAATTACTGACCGACAAATCTATCGACGGGCTACGTCCGTAAGTAATTTTTGTTGTCGGAAAAGTCGTCGGTAATGTCGGTCTTTTACCGACGGGATGTAGTTCATCGGTAAATTCCGTCGGCATTTTCGTGTTCTTTTGTAAGGACTGACTCCCCACCACCTCTTACGGATAAAAGTACTACGGATGAAAAAAGGGATATGGAAAGGTGGGAGAAATCGAATCGCATGTGTATGGTGATCATGAAGAAAGCCGTTGCAGAAACATTTAGGGGCACAATGTCTGAGAAAATCACTACAGCTAAAGAGTTCTGTGCTGATGTTGAGAAAAGGTTTGTGAAGAACGAAAAAGTTAAAATTGGTTCGCTCTTGACAAATCTTATCTCAATGAGGTATGGAAGTAAAGACAATACTAGGGAATACATTATGAAAATGTCTCATATTACTTCAAAATTGAGAGCACTCAAGCTTGAACTCTCTGAGGACTTGCTAGTGCATTTGACTTTAATATCTCTTCTAGGGCGTTTTAATCAGTTAAGGTGAGTTATAATTGTCAAGAAGAGACTTGATGTCTAAATGAGCTCATCTCACACTGTGTTCAGGAAGAGGAAAGGTTGAAGTAAGACAAGACTTGAAGTGCTAATATTGCCTCAACTTTCAAATTAAAGGCAAGTGATTAAAGAGAAAGAAGGATAAGGAAGCTGCACACACAACACCACAAAAGAAACAACAAAAGGCACCTAGTGCAATAGACGGTGCCGGTTCTGGTACTACTACTGGTTGTTTCCTCTATGGAGGTGAAGAGCATAGAAAGAAATAGTGTACCAACTATCAAGCTTGATGTGTTAAGAAAGGTATGCTGCTTAATTTGGTTTGTTCTGAGGTTAATTTAACTTTGGTTCCTAAACACACATGGTGGATAGATTCTGGTGCAACAACTCACATCAGTGTGTCTATGCAGGGTTGCCTCCATTGTCAAAAGCCAAGTGATGGTGAAAGATACATCTATGTGGGCGATGACAAGACAGTTGAAGTTGAAGCAATAAGAAAATTTAGATTATTGTTTAAGACTGGATATTATTTGGATCTTGATGAGACATTTGTTGTTCCGTCATTTAGACGAAATTTGATTTCTATTTCTATTTTGGACAAATTTGGTTATTCTTGTTCATTTGGAAGTGGGAAATTTAGTATGTTTCGTGATTCCAAATTAGTTGGTTCTGGTTCTTTATCAAGTTACGATAATATTTACTTATTGCTTCATTTAATGAATCCCTGCATCTACACACACGAGGTGTGAAAAGGAAATTAACCGATGAGAATTCAACTACGTTATGGCACAAGAGACTGGGTCATATCTCCAAACGGAGAATTAAAAGACTTGTGTTTGACAAAATTTTCGATCCTTTAGATTTTACAAATTATGAGATTTGTGTTAATTGTATTAAGGGAAAACAAACCAATAAAAGGAGATTTGTAACCAACAGGACTTCAGACGTCTTAGAACTTATACATATGAATATTTGTGGGTCGTTTCTTACTGCTGCATGGAATGGTCAACAATATTTTATAACGTTCATAGACGATTTTTCTAGATATGGCTACATATATCTCATTCATGAAAAGTCACCGTCATTGGGGGTGAGGATGAAGTTGAGAATCAACTCAATAAAAGGATTAAAAGTTTTAGATCTTATCGTGGTGGTGAGTACTACGGTAGATATGTCAGGTGAACAACGTCCAGGACCATTTGCTGAATTCCTAGATGAATGCGATATCGTCCCACAGTACACCATGCTGGGTTCACCTACTATGAATGGTGTTGTTGAAAGATGAAATAGAACGCTTAAGGATATGGTAAGGAGTATGATTAGTCATTCTACCTTACCACAATCACTGTGGGGAGAAGCACTTAAGACCGAAGCATATACCCTTAACAGAGTTCCAACTAAAGCAACTGATATGAACTTTGGATGGGTAAAAAGCCCAGTCTAAAGCATTTGCATGTTTGGGGGTGTCCAGCTGAGGCTAGGCCTAATGAAAAGAAACTAGACACAAGGACAGTTAGTTGTTATTTTGTTGGATATTTGAAAAGATCCATAGGGTACAAGTTTTATGATTCCACAACTAAAACCATTTTTGAGACGGGAAATGCCCAGTTCTTTGAGGATGTTGAGTTTGCGGGGGGGTATAAAGTTAATGACTTTGTCTTTGAAGAGGAACATGTGGATATTCCCACAGGTGTTGTTGGCATTGACCAGGGTTTTATTCCTGACTCTGTTCAAGACATAAATCCAGACAATATGTGAGAACCTCCCGTTCCACAAATTATTCCAAATCAACAAACTCTACAACATCAAGAACCTATTCCATTAAGGAGATCCACTAAGGAAAGAAGGAGTGCAATTTCAGATGATTACATTGCATTTCCAAAAAAATGAGACTGACATTGGAGTGATGGAAGATGATCCTATCAACTTCCATCAAGCCATTGAAAGCTCAAATTCTCAAAAGTGGATAAATGCCATGAATGAGGAGATTAAGTCCATGAATAACAATGACGTTTGGAAACTTGTCCCATTACCAGAAGGTGCGAAACACATTGGTTGCAAATGGATATTTAAGACCAGTGGGGCTTCAAGAGGCAATGAAGAAAGATGTAAAGCACGTCTTGTTGCAAAGGGATTTACACAGAAAGAAGGTATCGATTATAAAGAGACTTTCTCTCCAGTGTCTTCAAAGACTCTTTCAGGATTATAATGGCATTAGTGGAACATTTTGATCTTGGGTTGCATCAGATAGATGTAAAGACATTGTTTCTCAATGGCGACATTGATGAAACGATATGGTGCAACTTGAAAACTTTGTATTGAAGGATTCAAAGAATATGGTTTGCAAACTTAAGAAATCCATCTATGGGCTCAAGCAGACACCTAAATAACGGTATTTCAAGTTTCATCAAGTGATCACCTCGTTTGGTTTTGAGATGAATTTGGTCGATGATTGTGTATACCATAAGTTCTGTGGGAGCAAATACATATTTCTGGTTTTATATGTCGATGATGTTTTGCTTTCCAACAATGATATAGGCTTATTCCACGACACCAAGAGATTTCTAGCTAAGATTTTTGAGATGAAGGATCTTGGTACCCCTCTTTTGTGTTAGGGATAGAAATACACCGAGATCATTCTCGGGGTACTTTGGGATTATCACAAAAGAGTTATATTAAAAAGGTTCTTAAAAGGTATGGCATGACTATAAACCAAGAGATAACCTTGTGAATAAGGGAGATAAATTTAGTCTCGAACAGTTCCCTAAGAATAAATTAGAGGAAAAAAAAATACAGAAGATTCCTTACGCTTCAGCAGTAGTGAGTGGAATGTATGCTCAAGTATGTACGCGTTCGAATATTACGTTCATTGTTGGGATGCTGGGCAGATATTTGAGCAAATCAGAACTAGACCATTAAAAAGTAGCCAAACGGGTCTTGAGGTACTTGCAAAGAACAAAAGATTACATGCTCACATATTGGAGGTCAAGTCGAATTTAGATCGTTGGATATTCTGACTCCGATCATGATGAATGTCAAGATAGTATGAAATCTATGTGAGGCTATGTATTGTTACTGGCTGGGGGTGTTATATCTTAGAGGAGTGCTAAACAGTCTATTATAGCCTCCTCTACTAACGCAACAGAATTTATAGCATGTTATGAGGTATCTAAGCACGGAGTATGATTCCGAAACTTTGTCATGGGGTTGCGCATAGTGGAAGGTATTGAAAAGCTGAATTTTTCTATAGAACCAGATAGGGCTCCATTACGGAGCCCTATATAACACATGGCATTCATCCCACCGTGCATTTATAACAAAAAGAAGGAAAAATAAAAAGAAAAAAATGATTATGGGCTCAGATGAATGCCATGTCATTTATAGGGCTCCATAATGGAGCCCTATCTGGTTCTATAGAATAACCGTTGAAAAGCCACTTAAGTTGTTTTGTGACAATAAATCGACAGTCTTGTAATCCAATAACAATAGGAGCTCGACGAAGTCTAAGCATATAGACATCAAGTTTCTAGTTGTTAAAGAGAGAATTCAAAGTGAACAGTTGTTTATTGAACATATCGGTACAAACTCCATGATTGTGGATCCGCTTACAAAGGAGTTGCCACCCAAAATGTTTCATGAGCATACTGCTAGTATGGGTGTCAGAATTTTTGAGGATATTTAGTTTTAGTGGGAGTTGTGTGATTATAATGTTCTCTTTTGTAGACATAGTTTTTCAGTTACTTCAACTTAAGGATATTTTGAGTTTGTTTTCTATAGAAATTAAAGTTATTTGGTTGATTCACACTTTGATTTTAGTATATGGTTGATCTCACTAAGGTTTTAAGGTGGACCTATTGGAAATAAGCATATTACGATCACAGTACATGAGAGTTTCATGCTACACATCCACATAATGATCCATGTCATTCAGCTGTGTTAACATACGTGACCACTGATGGGTTGAGTTACGATAAATGTAATGAAGGCCGCTTTGATTCTATGTTGATATGGCTGATGGACCGGATTGGATATAATTACATTTTAATTATGACAGCAAAGTTGAGCTCGTACGATTATATTCTTGCAATGTATAATTATAAGGTTACACATATAGCACGAGTGGGAGATTGTTGGATCCTTAATCTAATATCGGGCGTATATATGAAATAATTATATATTGTGTACTTTTAAATAAGGAAGCTCAGTTAAAAGTGATCAAATAAAGTTTACGTATTCGATTTTAATGTATCTAATAGGATGTGGACCTTTAATGTGTGGATATTCAATGAGTTATCTATTTTAATGATGAGCTAAAATAGGTATACCCTAGATGGCTCAAGTATATAAGGGTTATGGTCTCAAGGTCATACATATCATTATCAACCATTCTATTATGCATCCCATCATCAGAAGAGAGCAGACAGAGAAAGCTAATGTGATCTCTGAAAGGATTGTATACGTGTTGACCTAAAAGGTCACCCCAAATTCAATTGATTATGGATTCAATTACACTTTCGTAACTAATTTATGATTTTTAATAATTCAATATGATGGTTCTCGATTATAGTAATGACTTTCGCAAGAATTATTATCTGACAATAATATCATAAAAAAACTAAAACACTCATATTTAATTTATATTATATATTAAAATACTAAAATGTTAAGGATACAAAACCAAGCATAGCGAAAATTTACAACTTTAATTATAATTATTTTATCTTCTTGACCTTTGTATTTCTTTCTGCCGTCTATACTTGTGGACGAATAGAATAGTTAACAGTAGTTGTCGTTCTACTTTTTCGATGCAATTCTATGCATATTTTCTCAATTCCAACGTTATCCACTCACTAAATTAGTATATGAAACGTCTTTCTAAAAAAAAAAAAGGAGAAAAACTGTTTTAATAAAAGTGATATGGTCATTTCATTTCTTATATTTGTGAATAATGCTAATTGAACAAATATTGTGAAGATGGTGAAATAATTAAATAGGATATTTTAATCAATTATTTGTTAATACTTAAAAAGGAAACTAAATTATAATGGGGAGAATTGGAGAAAAAAACAAAACAACAATTACTCCCTTCGATTTATAATACTTGTTGTTTTAAGCATTGAGCACAAGAAATTAAGAAATAAATATAAATAAATATATTACCTTATTAAAATATTTTTACCATTTTTTAAAGTACAAGCCCTCTATAATAGGATGAATAAGGGTGAAAATAAAAAAGGATAAAACTAAAAAAATTATGTAAAATATTGCCTTTGAAATATTTGAAACAGTAATTACTATATATATATATTACTTAAATTTATATATGTGAACTTAAGAACAGGGAATCATGGACGGGGAGGGATTATGATTTAACATACGACTGACTAGAAAGTATTAGTGATAGTGAACATAGGTGGGCAGACAATGATGGAACCGAGGAAATAACAATGATTAGAAGAGGAGTGTTTGGGTGGTGTGGGAGGTCAGTTTCAGGCTCTGACTCATAGGTGTAGTGTATTTGGGATCCCACCACCCGCACGCGCAGCTTCCTCAAGTTGACTTGTGTTTTTTCTCTTTCCTTTTCAACTACTTCGAGAGAGAGGGTAACTGGTACTTAAATTAGGGGTCAAATTTCAGTTTGTATTCAAAATTTGTAAAGTATCATGAGTATTTCAAATTTAATTTTGATCTCACTTTTTATACATGTTAATTTTTTCGTTAAAGTTAACGGAAACATCAAATTTGGAGGGACACAATTAATTTAATCCAAATATATATATAAATATATTTGGAAATTATAATTTTGTATTTAATAAAATAAAATACAGTAATTAATTTAATTCAAAAAATTGATAAAAATATAAAACAAATCGAAAATAAATATTTAAAAATTCAAAAAAAAAAGGAAAAAAATATAAATTTTCAATTCATTAAAAAAATTAATTAAATTCAAAAAAGATAAAATTAAAAACTCAAAAATAATAGACAAAATATAATCCAAATCATAATTTATTTAATTATATTTTTTAATTTCAAAATTAAAGTACAATAATTAATTAAATTCGAAAAAGATATATTTAAAAATACAAAGTAAATGTTATTCTTTTAATAAAAATATTTCTTAAAGTTTTTTTTAATTAATTACTTATTTATAAGTTATTTATTTATTTATTTTTAATGTTTAGAATATCTTACTTATTATTTTTTATATTATTAAAAATATAAAAATAAAATAAAATAATAATTTATGTTACTTGACCTCAAACAAAAATTAGTATTTTATCATTTTTTTGAAAACTTTAAAAATTTACAAAATAAAATTATATATAAATTAAAAAAACATATTTAAAAACTCACAAAATAATCTCTTTTTTTGAGTTTTTAATTTTAATTTTTTTGAATTTAATTAATTACTTTATTTTACTTTATTTACTGAATTAAAATTTTATATATTTTCTTTTTTTCTTTCCTGTATTTTTTTAATTTAAAAAAAATCGATTTTTTATATATTTTTTTATCATTTTTGAATTAAGTTAATTACTGTATTTTATTTTACTAAATACAAAATTATAATTTCCAGTTTTTTTTTTTTGAATTTTTAAATATTTTTTCTATTATTTTTTTAATTAAATTAATTATTTCTCTCAAAATTTGATGTTTCCGTTAACTTTAACGGAAAAGTTAACGTCGGGTATGAAAAGTAAAAATAAAATTAAATTTGGAGTACTAATTTTGATACTTTACAAACCTGAGATACTGAAACTGAGATTTCGTCATAATTTGGGTACCAAAAGTGATATTTACCCACTTCGAGAGAAAATGTAATTCTACTTTTACTCGTTCTTCTATATAGTATCCTTCCCCGTCTTATAAATATAATTTATTATTTTATTTTTATTCGTCCAACGTATAATTCAATTATCATATTTAATATATTATTAAAACTTTATTTTTAAATATATATTGATTAATATTTTTTAGAGAAAAATCTTTTTTACCTCCCGAACTATGGTCATTTGGATACTTTGCCTACTAAACTTTTTTTCGTGCAAATTACCTCATAAACTGTACGAATTTTGCACTTAACCTCCTGAACTCTCGTTTTTGGTGGAAATTCTAGCTGGATCTCACTCGTGCCACATGCACGCTAACATATAAGACGTAAAATTGATTTTCCATTTCCTCCTCATGACTCCCACTCAAAATAATGACACATGAGTACTACGTAGGATCCAAATCCTACGTGTATACATATATGTGAACATTATCTTAACAGGTCACACGAGTGCTCACGTGCCATTGTATTGAGTAGGAGTCATAAGTAATAGATGAAAAGTCAGTTTTAACCCTTATGTGTAAGCGTGCATGTCACACGAGTGAGATTCCACCAAAAGTTCCACAAGAAATGGGAGTTCAGGAGGTTAAGTGCAAATTTCGTACAGTTTAGGAGGTAATTTGCACGAAAAAAACTTTAGGAGGCAAAGTATAAAAATGACCATAGTTCAGGAGGTAAAAAAGATTTTTCTCTATTTTTGAAATACTAATTTTTTCATAATAAATTAAAAATTAATAATTATAAAGCAAAATCTTAATATTTTTAAATATACTAATTCTAACACTTATTCTATAAATATTAATTAATATTAATAAATTTAAGAAAAGTATAATCAGAAAATATTATTTAAATAAATGATATTACTATATAAACTACTAATTCTCTTATGTGGGTGTCCCTAATATGGATTTTAATAGAATTTAAAATTCCATATAAATTTGTGTGTTCTCAATTAGGAATTTTGTAGATTCTATAAAATTCTACGACCCTCAATATGGAATTTAAATGATTCTATATAATTTTGGGGTCCTCGAACACTTATGAAATTTGGTAGAGTTCCATCATGAATGGAATTTAAAGGATTTTGATAGATTTTTACGTGAAAATTAATTTCTTACTCTTGACTCCTCGAATAATAATAATAAAAAGAAACATTTCTCATAACCTCGTCTATCTCAACCGTGCTAAATCACCTATCTTCCCCACCTATGATGGAAAATCGCAAAGAAACTCGAAATAATGGTTCGGAAAAGCTAACTAGAACTCGATTGAGAACTCTTGAACATTTTTTAATTATCATATTTTATGTTATTTTCCAAGTTTTTCAAAAGGTTTAATGGACTCGTTATTTATTTTTGGTGATTATTGAGATATATGGCTATATTTGAATGCATGTGTATAATTGTGTAGTTTTTGGTTGATTTTTAACATGTGTATTTTGTGATTATTCTTTAGAATTAAAGGTATGATTATGTTTCTTTATATATATATATATATATATATATATATATATATATATATATATGGAATATGGTGAATTCTATACCATTCTATCGATTTGGAATTTTATCCATGAAATATGATGAATTCTATGAAATTCTAGAGAATTCTATCAAATTCAATAAAATTCAAAAAAAAATCAATGAATGTATAAAACTCTATTAAAATCCATATTGGACACCTCCTTAATTTGTGCGAAATCAATCGCATAACTATTATTTTGGGATAGATTGTGTACTTTTATATAAGGGATAAATTCTTTTTGCCCCCAATGTATGCAATTTTTTACACATTGCCTCCCGAAGAATTTTTTGTTCCACTTTGCCCCCTGGTATACAATAATTTTTGCATTACCCCCTAAACTTTATTTCCGGCGGAATATTCCTTCTAGATTGGGAAGCGAAATGCAAGAATCTTATAGTTTGGAGGGTAAAGTGCAAAAAATCTTACAGTTTGGAGGGCAATTAAAATAATATAAATATTGCATTTTTGTCTTAAAACCTTTTATATGAAAATGATGCATATTTTTGTCTAATACTCACACACACACACAAAGTTGTCAATACAATTACAATTAAAAAAAACAACAAAAAAAATCCATAGATTCTCAATTAGTATTTATAATTTCTAAATATAAATATTGTCAATACATCTTTTATATTATCAAATATGAAACACACGACTAAGTATTATGTAAATTATTAGGTTAAGTAACATAACAATATTATATTATATATTATGATTGAACAAAATAAAATAAAGATGTACTTCGTATATGCATTATAATATTATGATACAAAAAATAAAATTATCATTCGATATTATTATTTGTATAAAAAGTGTGATTAAAATACTATATTAATCACGAGTACATTATTATATAAGATTGTATCACAATATCAAATAGAGAAAAAGTGCAAAAATGGTTTTAATATTTGCGTCCAAGTGCAATTATAATTAGGAAAAAAAACTTTTTCCCCCCAAACTATTTTGATTTTTTACAGTTTACCATACAAACTTTTTTTTGAGACAAACCGCCATCTGAACTTTGCGCGAATTGTATTTTACCCCCTACACCACTTTTTCCTGATTTTATTCCATGTCATCCGATTTTCAAGGGGCATTTCTGGGTTTTCATTAATTTCTGCATTAATTTTGATATTCTTTGATTTTCCTTGCCAGCCTAACAATCACCAGATCCAAAAAGTCTGCAACGAAACATTTATGTTGTTGTTATTAATCCAAGAACTAAATCTATGAGCCACGGTTTGAATTTATCTTTCCACAAATCACGTCCAGATGCATTCCCTTTCATCTCCACCAGCACCACCTCTTCCGTTAACCGGTTTATCTCCACCTTCACAACGTATTCCAAATTCTTCCCATGCAATCTCACACCCATACCCTTCTTTGTCACCCTCTAACCCTCTACCGCTACCGCCAACGCCAACGCCTCGATCCTCTCAATTATCTTCTCTGACCGCTCGACACAAATATCTCAGAATTGACCCGATCGCCGCCGCACGCACTGAATAAACCGGACAGATCTGCACTGCCATAATACGAGATCAAATCGAACGCGTTCAAGTAACGCGCCTCTGATCCAACACATTCCTTCAATTCGAATTCTCTATCGACGGGTTGTTAAATCTCTTTGTACCCCTTTCTGAACCACAAGTCGGTCATGATCTCGTGGTTTGTGATTCGGGAAGTTGGATTTAGATCTAGTATTCAGCCCAATAACCACCTCAAATCGGGGGAGGTCCATTTGGGGCAACGAAATTCGCCTTTGTAGATCTTCCTGTAGAGGCGGCAGTGTAATGGTTGAGGTCTGAGCTGAGGGAGGAGGCGGCGGCGGATAGAGTAGATCGGCGTACAAATTGTCAAACGGATACTAAAGCCAGGACGCCATCTCATCCTCCTGCATAAACAGATACTGCTGCTGCTCTTCGCCACTGAAATTGATCTCCCTCTCCGCTGTCATCACCACCTTGTCGTCGCCGCTGCCGTCGACGGAGGAGGTCTTCTTCGGTGGCCTCTGGTTCTGCAAAACCACAGGTCCGTCTCCCCATAGCAGCTCCGTAAACCTCTCTTTGCATCTACAACTTATTTCAATAAAAACACACAAACCGTCTTCCATTTGAACAAAATCTGGATGTATTTCGTTGCAGACTTTTTGGAGTTGGATGTATTTGGAAACCCAATTTATAAAAACCCAGAAATGCCCCTTGAAAACCAGATGACGTGGAATAAAGCCACAAAAAAAAGTGGTGCAGGGGGTAAAATACAATTCGCGCATAGTTCAGATGGCGGTTTGTCTGAAAAAAAGTTTATATGGTAAACTGTAAAAATCGAAATAATCTGGGGGGTAAAAAGTTGTTTTCCCTTATAATTATATTATAAGATATTTTTTTTAATTATATTACTTTTTATTATTGTATCATATCACGATTATATATATATATATATATATATATATATATAACACATATAAATTCTATATCTTTTTAATTATATTACTAATTACTATGATATTATTTCATGATTACATATATATATATGAGATATAAATTCTATTCTTTAATAAAGATAGGGCTAATTTTTTTTGCCCCCCAATGTATGCAATTTTTCTCACTTTGCCCACCAAAGTATTTTTTGTTCCACTTTGCCCCCTGATGTACAATAATTTTCGACGTTGCCCCCCAAAATTTATTTCCGGCGGTATATTCCTTCTAGATTCCATTGGCGGGCAGTTGGGGGGCAAAGTGAAAGAATCTTATAGTGTGGGGGGTAAATTAAAATAATATAAATATTAAAATTTTGTTTTAAAATTTTATATTTGAAAAAAATATATAATTTCTTCTTATACTCACACACACACAAAGTTGTCAATACAATTCCAATTTAAAAAAAATCCCATAAATTTTCAATTAATATTTATAATTTTCTAAATATAAATATTGTCAATACATCTTTTATATTATTAAATATGAAACACATGACTAAGTATTATGTAAATTATTAGGCTAAGTAACATAATAATATATTATTATGTATTATGATTGAACAAAATAAAATAAAAGTGCATTTCGTATATGAATTATAATATTATGATACGAAAAATAAAATTATCATTCGATATTATTATTTGTATAAAARGTGTGATTAAATACTATATTAATCATGAGTATATTATTATATAAGATTATAATTACCGAATGATTAATATAATTAAAATCTTGATATTATAAGATTTTAATTATATTAATCATTCGATAATTATAATCTTATATAATAATTAATGTACTCGTGATTAATATAGTATTTAATCACACTTTTTATACAAACAATAATATTGAATGATAATTTATTTTTTGTATTATAATAATTTACATAATACTTAGTCATGTGTTTAATAATTAATAATAATATTAAAGACGTATTGACAATATTTATATTTAGAAAATTATAAATATTAATTGGAAATTTATGGTTTTTTTTAAAAACAAAAAACTTTAAAAATTATATATCTTTTCCAAATATAAAATTTTAAAACAAAAATTTAATATTTATATTATTTTAATTTGCCCCCCAAACTATGAGATTTTTTGCACTTTACTCCCCAAACTATAAGATCTTTTCACTTTGCCCCCCAACTACCCGCCGATGGAATCTAGAAGGAATATTCCGCCGAAAATAAAGTTTGGGGGGCAACGTCGAAAATTATTGTACATCAGGAGGCAAAGTGGAACAAAACATACTTCGAAGGGCAAAGTGAAAAAAACTGCATACATTGGGGGGCAAAAAAAAATTAGCCCATAAAGATAATACTTTTACATAAAAATTCAATATTAATATTTTTTAATTTGTCATCCAAATTATAAGATTTTTGCACTTCGCCCCCCAAACTTTGAATTTTCTTGCACTTTATCCTCTAAACTATTAGATTCTTGCACTTTATCCCCAACTGCTCGTCGATGGAATTTAGAAGGAATATTCCACCGGAAATAAAGTTTAGGGGGCAACGTCGAAAATTATTGTACACCAGGGGGTAAAGTGGAACAAAAAATACTTAGGGGGGCAATGTGTAAAAAATTGCATACATTGGGGGAATTTTTTTTATCCCTTTATATAACCTAAAAAAAATCAAAATATACGAGTATTTTTACAAAGTAATATAGTCACCTTTTCATTTCTCTATAGTTATAAATAATACTAAATTAATAAGTATATGTATCGAGAATTTCTATGGTGTCTTGAAAGCACCATTATTCACCTAATAAAAATCATTAGTTCCATTTTAGGTTATAAATAAAGAAATCAATAGATGTAAATAAATGGGAATGAAGTGCATGGTGTGTTCATGGCACACTAGAAGAATTCCTTATTTATTGGAGGAATTATTAAATTGACCCATAAGAAAAGTCTCAATCTTTAGGCAAAAATGCGTAAATATAATACTTTTCAAATTGGAACGTGAAAATGTGTGGTATTTTAAACAAGTTATTAATATAGGTGGAATCTCAGACTGAATCTGCGATTCCAAAATAAAACTTTCTTTTTTATATGAAATCGTAGATTTAGTCTGTGGTTCCTAAAAATACTTCAAAAAAAAAAGAGATAAAATAGGAATCGCATACTCAAGATTTGATTCCATTATTTTATATTTTTTTAATTTAGAATCACATAGTTATATGCGATTCCACAAATTATTTATATATATATATATATATATATATATATATATATATATATATATA
>BMAC01000213.1:858141-896878 GCA_014905375.1 Phtheirospermum japonicum
GAGGGCTGAGACGAGGGGGAAAGGTCCAGAACGATACAGAGCACCCTCGGTTCATGCCACCCTTCCATTCAAGCAAGATTAGAATTTAATAATTCGTAGTTCGTCATTTCCATGTTGTCCGATGTTCAAGGTCATTTCTCATCGCTGAAGATCGTTGGATTGCTGATGCTTTCTATAGATTATAGGTTTTTCTGCACCTTTTATTTGCTTTGTGTATTTGGCTTCAATGACCTTTGCTTTGATGTTATTATGCACTTTAAGTTTCGTTAATTTAGTCGTTTTCCTTTTATCATTTTTCCTAGTTGTTAATTTATTTTTATTGCTTTAGTAGTTAGTTGTTAGTTCTCGTAAGATTAGATGAATGATTATGTTAATTTAGTTTTGTATTTCTTTTATTATCGATTGTGATCACGCTTGCGTTGCATTTATGATTTGATTACGATCATGCTTGTTAGCTAGATTTATTGTTCTAGTGTGCTTTGGGTCGTTTATAGAACCATCGGGATTGACAACCCCGATCGTGGAGGCGATTCCGGACGCACTAGAACCCTCGCTTTTATTAATCGTTTTAAAATCTTTTAATTTTATTGCTCGTAGATGTTAGAACACCTCAAAATTTATTTGATCGTGTGTTTAGTTTAATTTAGTTTAGTTTCTATTTTCAATTCTTCGTACATAAAATCGAACATCGGAATAGTTTCCGATTAGTCTTCCTTGTGATTCGACTCGAGTCAACTTATTGCCTACAATAGCTCCGTTCTCTTGCGAATGAGCTTTTTATTTTTAAACACGAAAAAGTTCGACTCATCATCCTCCGAGAAAGGCGCGTCTTTGTAAATAATTCTAGCCTAATCCATCAAAACTAGAAAATGAAAACAGATTCCAAACAAACAAAAATATCATTCCATTCTAGAGATACGCATTAAAGTTAAAATCAATATTCCATTTTGAGGCTAAATGGGCAAAACATAGGAAAGACAATAATGTGAAAACCAAATAAGAGTAAGATTCTATTTGTCAGCATGTTTCAAAATGCATCAAATATCTGGGAAAAAATAAATAAAGATGTACCTGTTTAAATATGGTACTTGTCCCCGATCCATTATATCCAATCAAAAGAAGTTTCTGAATTGCTCTTTGTTCAAGATAATCTGGCAAACTCCGACTATTCATGCTAGTTGCTTGCTCTCCACAAGGTTGGGATGATTTAGAAGGAACCCGGAGAGAAAGTACAGCACAAAGCAGCTTCGTTCCAACCTGAACAACAACATTAATAAACAAGATGATGACAGACTAAAAAAGAAGAAAAGGCATAATTGTATTTTATTTTTATTTTCATAACAAAATAGATTTGAAATATGACGAACCTTTCCCCAGATATACCCTTTCTCCCCTCCTCTTGGTATGAACCATCTTCATTCACCAAAAAATGTGGATTCCCAGCACATTGAACTCCAGCTAACTATAAAACCCAAAAACATTAACTATTTATTACCCGAAAAAACCCCCCAGAATTCTTAGATATATAAGAAAACGTGGGATTTTATTTTTGTAAAGGGGAAACCAAGATGATTTAAACCTTCTCAAGATCGCGACTTTGGTAACTTTTGTCGATGGATAACGATGAAAAAGGTGCCAGCTTCTCTTTAGTGGTCTCATCGATGGAACTGAAAATTATATATACAAAAACAAATAAGCATACAAATTTCTAACATATAAGTTAAAAAGACTATATTCGTGAATATATATATATATATATATATATATATATATATTCACCTGGCACTACTCAAAAAATCATTGAATAACAATCTAGCAAAGCATACTAGCTGCAGGTTTCACGTTAAAATGTTAGCGAAACTTATTTATTCAGGCAATATATTATTATTATTCCCTTGTTTTTACTTTTTAGTACCTTGTTATATGGAGAATGAAATACAAAGTACTCATCATTAGCAACTGAAAACTGCTTGCCCTCCTACTTCTTGTACCTATTATGCATTTTACATTAAGTACCCAAAATAGAAAATTACAGGATGCAAAAGCAGATAACTTTTAATTTATGCAGTATAGTTTACTTGTCACATAAGATTTATAACAAGAATCGAATTCTTTTCATCAGCGCATTTGGATATGTGAATTCTTTTAAACTAATGGTGTTGACAATCGCTTCTCACTGTGAAAGATGCACCTGCTGACAAGCGCGTGGAGGTCAAGGAGCTTCAGTCCAAGGAAATGCAACGGATGGAAAATGACAACTGCACAAAGAGACAACAAGGCCACAACGGGCTGAATGATCAAGAGGACAACTGTAATCATCCTGGTGGTCGTCATGCAAAGGGTGGCAGCTGTCATGCATCAGTCCTGATCCCCAAAACCCTAGGATAGTCTATAAAAGGAATGTTGGTGTGTTGCTTTCTGGGTAATTAGAGCTGCTAGCTCAAATGTAGAAAACATCATTAATAAAGATGAAGTCTGTTTATGGTTGCTTGTTTCTTTTGTTTTGCCTTTTATAAAATGTTATTTTCACCTTTTTCTTTCATGGTACCAGATCCACATGATCCCATAGCCACATAAATCAGATCTGTTACCCCCTATTCTCATCATGTCTGATACAGCCACCTCAAATACACACAGCAGCATCTCAGGAAATCAAACACCTCTCATTCAACCAAATAGCCAGCTTATCTCTACCAAACTAGATGAGTCAAACTTCCTTATTTGGAAGCAGCAAGTCATAACAGCCATACGAGGATATGGTGTTGAAGGATTTATCAATGGGACCACAGTTTCACCAGAAAACTTCATTCTTGATCAACAATCAGGAGAAGCTGCTCCAAATCCTGAATATATCCAGTGGGTGAGACAAGATCAACTTCTAGCATCTTGGTTGTTACCCTCCTTATCTGAAGGAATCTTGATCTTGATGGTTGGACTTAGTACAGCAAAGGAGATCTGGGAAACCATAGAAAGCAATTTTGCTAGTCAGTCCTCTGCAAAAGTGTGCAACACAAGCTGAAGTTGCAGACCCTAAAGAAAGGGAATATGCCTATGAGAGAATATCTGAGCAAGATAAAGGGATGCTGTGATCTACTTGCAGTTGTGGGAGAAAAAGTTTCTGAGCAAAACCAAACTCTTCATGTTCTCACTGGTCTAGGCTCAGAATATGATCCAGTGGTGGTGAATGTAACATCCAGATACCCTCCTCATACTCTCTCTGAAGTCCACTCCTTACTTCTCACATATGAATCAAGAATGGAGATGAACCAAGGCTCCATTGTTAACTCAGAGGGGTCTCAGCATTTTGCAAATACTGTCACTCAGAACAATAGAAGCTTTAATCCTAACTTTGCAAGAGGAGGCAGGTACAGCAATCAGCCCACTAGAGGAAGGAACGGCCCTAGAGGAAGGGGAAGAGGAAGAAACCAAGGCAATAGACCTCTTTGCCAGATTTGCCAAGGAGCTAGCCACACTGCTGATAAATGCTGGTACAGGTATGACAATCAAAGCAATAACAACTCATCCTCCTCTCAGCAAGGAGGACAGTCTTCAAGAAGAAGCCCTTCACTGAACCTTGTACAAATGCCTGGATTGAGTGGTTATTCTGGTACTACATCAGAAATGAGCTGGTTTCCTGATTCAGGAGCTTCAAACCATGTGACTAGTGAGCTGGAAAACCTTAACATTGCATCAGAATACCATGGGAATAGTAAGCTTCAGATGGGGAATGGTGAAGGAGCAAACATAGCTCATTTTGGTAATTCTTTTCTTCAAAACTCTGATGGTTCAATCAGTCCTAAAATCTTTGTTCTTAGAAATTTGCTTCATGTTCCTAACATTACTAGAAATCTCATATCTGTTTCACAATTTTCTAAGGACAATAAGGTATTTTTTGAATTCCATCCTACCTTTTGTCTTGTTAATGATCTAGCCACTCAAGAAATCCTGCTCAAGGGCATACTTAAGGAAGGGCTGTACCAGTTTAATCTCCAAAACCTCAAGACTGATAATAAGGCTTCTGTTGAACCAGGATCTCAGCCACTTTGTTTTTCTGTTAAAATAAATCAGTGTTCCAACCTTGATCTTTGGCATCAAAGGCTTGGACACATTAGTTTAGATAATGTTGAGAGAGCCCTTAAAGATTGTAATATACCCTTCCAGAATAATAAAAGTTCTAGTTTGTGTCAGCCTTGTGCTCTTGCCAAAAGTCATCAACTTCCTTTTTCAAATTCTGATTCTATTTACAATACTTCTTTTGAGCTTGTTCACACTGATTTGTGGGGACCTTGTCATGTGAAAACTGCAAATGGTTGTGGCTACTATGTTAGTTTCATTGATCATCATTCTAGGTTTACTTGGATATACTTGTTAAAAGCCAAATCTGATGTGTATGAAGCTTTCACTAGCTTCAAGGCCCTGGTTGAGAATCAATTTGGAAAAAGAATCAAAATGGTGCAGAGTGATGGTGGAGGAGAGTACATTGCCTTGAGGAAGTTCTTTCAGGAAAATGGGATAGGACATAGGATGTCCTGTGCTTACACATCCCAGCAGAATGGGCTAGCAGAAAGAAGACATAAGGACATTGTAAACATGGGATTGTCATTGCTGGCACAATCAAACTTGCCTCTAAATTTCTGGGAAGATGCTTTTGTGACTGCAACCTACCTGTTGAACAGAGTTCCTAGCAAGCCACTACAGTTCAAGACACCACTTGAAGTCCTTTATGGACACAAACCATATTACAGGAGGTTAAGAGTATTTGGATGTCTATGTTATCCCCATTTGAGGCCATACAACAAGCATAAAATGGAGTACAGATTTTGTGCAGGAGTGTTTCTTGGATACAACAATCAATACAAGGGGTACAAGGTTTTGCTGCCAGATAGAAGAATTATAATAACCAGACATGTCATATTTGATGAAGGAGTGTTCCCTTACAAAGATAAACTCAACATACACGAAACTGTGCCTATCACTGATCCTCTCATAGTCCCAATAATCCCCACAACACAGATTTTGGATAAATCAAGCATTGATGCAAATATTAGGAAAGGCACCACAGACTCAGACCCCTCTAATCATGGCTCAGTCAATCATGGCTCATCTTTATCAAAGGGCACCTCATCCTCCATCAGTGTTTCAACTAATTCAGAAGGCAGTAATGAGACTATTCCTTTGTTTGTGCAGATACCTCCAATCAGCAACAATTCAGACAGTTCAGTATCACAAGAAGCTCCTCAGGGACATCCTATGATCACTAGGTCTAAATTGGGAATCCACAAACCTAAAGTGTACAACATCACAGCCACAAAGGAAACTGAGCCTAATTCCTTTGGTGAAGCCCTCAAATATGCTAAGTGGAAAGGGGACATGAAAGAGGAAATAGATGCATTGGAAAGGAACAAAACTTGGCAGCTGGTTGATTTACCAAAGGGAAAGAACATAGTGGGATGCAAATGGATTTTCAAGATAAAAAGACATGCAGATGGAAAAGTCTCTAAGTACAAAGCTAGACTAGTAGCTCAAGGATATTCACAAATGCCAGGATTTGACTTCTCAGAGACCTTTAGTCCTGTTTTGAAACACAACACTATAAGGATCATGCTTACCCTAGCAGTCAGCTACTCTTGGAAAGTCAGACAATTGGATGTTAGCAATGCATTCTTGAATGGAGAACTAGGTGAGGAGATATACATGAAACAGCCTCCAGGTTTTGAGAAAGGTAACAGTCAGATGGTTTGTAAGCTGTCCAAAGCCCTGTATGGATTAAAACAAGCCTCAAGAGCATGGTTTATCAAAGTCAAGTCAGTACTGATCAGGATGGGGTTCAGAGATTCTAAAGCTGACAGCTCATTATTCTACACAGGCATAAAAGGAAATTATCTCTTTGTCTTAATCTATGTTGATGATATCCTTGTTACAGGATCCAATCCCATGATGATTGAGCACTTTGTGAAATTTTTTGGCCAGCATTTTTCTATTAAGGATCTTGGTGAAATGAGTCACTTTCTTGGAATTGAAGTCACAAGAACAAATGAAGGAATACACTTATGTCAAGAGAAATACATCAGAGAACTTCTTGAAAAATGTAAGATGGAGGCTGCTAATCCTACTCCAACTCCTATGGTTTCCTCATTGCAGCTATCTAAACACCAAGGCATGCCAACTGTTGATGGAACAAAATACAGAAACATTGTAGGAGCACTTCAATATGTCACTCTCATAAGGCCAGAACTGAGTTATAGTGTGAATAAAGTTTGTCAATACATGTCAGCACCCTTAGACACACATTGGAGAGTTGTGAAGAGAATTTTAAGTTACTTAGCTGGGACAAGAAATTATGAACTATACCTCAGAAAATCTTCACACCTTGACTTGAATGGATTTTCTGATTCAGATTGGGGAGCTGATATTGATGATAGGAGATCAACTACTGGATATTATGTTTATTTGGGAGGTAACTTGATATCTTGGTGCTCAAGAAAACAGCCTTCAGTCTCAAGATCGAGCACAGAAGCTGAATATAAAAGTTTAGCCAATGCAGCTTGTGAGGTGACCTGGATCAATTCATTACTTAATGAAATAGGGCTGGCTCTTGCCAAGACACCTGTGATTTGGGTGGACAATCTCAGTGCTATAGCCCTAGCTTCTAATCCTGTCCTGCATGCTAGAACAAAACACGTGGCACTTGATTATCATTTTGTAAGAGAAAAGATTGTAGCAGGAAGACTAAAAGTGCATCACATTCCAGCTATTGAGCAGGTTGCAGATATTCTAACTAAGCCTCTGTCTTTACAATTCTTCTCGAGACTCAGGAATAAACTCAATGTAGCAAGTAGGAGCACGATCGAATTGTGGGGCATGTGAAAGATGCACCTGCTGACAAGCGCGTGGAGGTCAAGGAGCTTCAGTCCAAGGAAATGCAACGGATGGAAAATGACAGTTGCACAAAGAGACAACAAGGCCACAATGGGCTGAATGATCAAGAGGACACCTGTAATCATCCTGATGGTCGTCATGCAAAGGGTGGCAGCTGTCATGCATCAGTCCTGATCCCCAAAACCCTAGGATAGTMTATAAAAGGAATGTTGGTGTGTTGCTTTCTGGGTAATYAGAGCTGCTAGCTCAAATGTAGAAAACATCATTAATAAAGATGAAGTCTGTTTATGGTTGCTTGTTTCTTTTGTTTTGCCTTTTATCAAATGTTGTTTTCACCTTTTTCTTTCACTCACCAGCCTACAAATTGACAGACAACCAGCTAATGATAATATAACATCAAGTTTCTAATTTTTTTAATCTTATTTTAGTGTTTAATTATTCATGTCCCTACCGTAGCAAATATGTAGCCAACAAAGCTATTTTTTTCGTCCAAAAGCCTTAATGGATTGCATGATTAGGAGTAGTTGACATTTTGCTATTGTGTGTTATATAGTCCATGCAGCGAAAAGATATCGATGCTGCTATTAGTAAGGTTTATTGAATCTGATTTTGCTTCTATTTTCTTTTCTTTTATTTTTGGTATTTAAATCTTTTTATTTTCTTATGTGCAAGTTATCTTTCTGCTGCAATGCTAAATATTATTGTCTCATCGGGGAATTTTATGCTTACAAATGTATATATATGGGTGAGAATAAACAAACTAAAGTTGGCAAAGACTTGGGCTGGGTCAGTCCGAGCTCATCAAGCTACATAGAAATATAGGCCAAGTTAGGTTGACTTATGCCAGGTTGCTTGGGCTTTAGGCCACTAGTGTGAGCTTATAAAAACGTATCCCAATGCTGCCGGGATGGCTAAAACTTGTCATCTATAATACAAATATACCCCTTGGATTTCTATAATTGCACTTTAAAAGAAATATAACCCCTAATTTGCTCATTTGTTATTAATAGTATTAAAACAATTAAAACAAATAAAGTGTGTTTTGAATAAGGTAACACACACCTGACATGCCCTATTTCTGGCTCTAGTTTGAGCAGTGCTTGGAATATCGTTATTTGGCTTCTGAAACCTCTTCTCCCATCGTTCACATGAACCCCATCCATCTGAAAACCTTCCACCCCTACCAACAACAATTAGGAATTAAAAAAGGGTAATAGTTATGCGTAAGCAAGGAATTAGATGAAAACTCAACTTATTGAAATAGTAAAATTTAAAACATACTGCATGTGTGCACGAACAGTGAACTCAGCACGCTGGACATTGCGATTCTCATCGTATTCAATGGTCTTGTCTTTAATTTCATAGAAGTAAAATGAAATATTCCTCCAGCCTGTATAAACCTATATCTTAATCTATTATAAGAAGATTGCATCTCCTAACTTGGTCATGGAACTTTCTAGGTTAACACCCACTAGATCAAGGCCAGAACATCACTTTGTTTAATGCAGCAAGATTCGACCAAGATACAAATTTACCTGATACAGTACTTGAATGATTGTAGCAGCACTGTCAGGCTTGTGTTCAAGAAGGAAAACCTGGGAACACAATCGAGAATATTACTAAACACATGCTCAAAAAACCTATATTAGCAAGCATAAACATTGATATTCTGACAGTGATCAAGTAATCTCATGCAAAGGTTAGACCAATGAAAATTATCAACAGTAAGCAAATAAAATTTAAAATTAATAGTCGTAAACATATGAACTACCTTAGCACAAGAAAATTACCTAGGCTTATCAAACAAATAACACATGACTCATGGATTTTTCATTCCTAAAATTTCCCAATTCTTTTCTCTCCACACAACAAACCCTAATAATGGTCTTCAGCATAACATAAAAACACTACAAAATTAATCTTCTATATTTTTGAATTCTAAAAAAATAACAAGAATGATAGCAACCATAACAACAAACGTAAAAGAACATGACATCAATCCCATTTTCTTATATTTTATCGTGAGATTTTTCAACAAAATATGAGAAAAACAAAAAACTAAAAAGTTGCAGAACCAAGCGAATGTGTGTTTAAAATTTGATCGGTGTTTAAATTGGTACTACTCCAAGGGATATAATGGTTACAGTTTCAGCCTAAAACACTCTAACTCACCCTCAACCATAGACAAAACAATAAATAAGACTCATCCCTTAATTGTTAATTCTCCGGTAAATAAAGGGCATAACTTAGAACTTGGGCACTTTATACTACGTCACCCCTCTTTTGATGTTATCAAGAAATCTCTCATAAGTATTTCAATTCCTCACAAAGACATTGAATAACTTGGATTCAGAGTCAATCACTTATCTTCGTGGCACATTCTGTCGTCACGGCCATAGAAACGCCATCTTATTATTTGTTTGTTTTTAATTGTTTCTAGTGTTTCAGACAAAGAACATCTTGAGCATTTATTAAAACATTCTACGAATGGACAACAGTAGACGGTAAATATCACTTTGATCGATATAACTACTTGCATGCTAAGCTGAAATCTGAATTCACTTACCGGCTAGGATACTTTAGTGATTGTTATAACCGACCATATATAACACGCATATCTCTTAGTTTCTTTGCTTCAGATGTTATGATGTCAAAGGTCTTTCATTTGGGAATCCTCCTACTCCAGTTTCCGTACTGCATACACATAAAATAAAATCAGATTAAGTCTCAGTAAGTTTAAATGTAAGAAATGCACATTTCTTTTTCCTAATGGGTTCTCTCAAGTTGCCCCAAAAAGTGAGGTAAAATACACACACCATGTTGTTCATTATAAATGCTCACTAAGAAAAAGCAATTTAATTTTAAGAGAAAAAAATATGACAAAATTCATTTTAGATGCTTCAAGAAACATTACATTTGATCCAATATCTCTCTGTCTCTCACACACACATAAAAACACAAGCATATCTTCTCATGAAAATCTTTCATTGAGTGTTCAAATGTGATTAAGCCCCCCAAGAAACAAGAAATAAAGGCAAAAAGTACTAAATAAAAGAAGCCCATCTCTGCATGACCACACAATAAAGTTTGAATCTTTATTTGGAAAAAAAGAGTGCTGATATTATTTTGAGATCTGTAATTGGCTTTTTTAAAATTCTTGGTGTGGTTAAACCTGTGTATTTAAAAGTATATGTACATGATGGCTCTTTGTACATTTAGCTTTACTGGGAATTATGTTAGCAATGGCTTATTAGGTTCAGATACTCAAAGGCAAAAAAGTTTATGCTATCAGTCCCCTTTTAGCAAGAATAATCAGGTAATTATATTTGTCTAATTCTTTTTCACATCATGAATATTTCGAGCAACGATATATATATATTTGCCTAATTTCATATCTAGGTGTTCTATATGAATTGGGGCTTTTGAAAAAAAATACAATCACTTACAACGTGGGATTTTAAGAACGTTAAGATCGGCTGCGGTGGTGGTGGAGTGCAGTGGAGACGAAGCGGGACCCTCCGATTTCGCCTAGCTGTTGGTGGTAAACGGCAATAAAAAACTAGATTTTTCAAGCTCGGTTTTTTGGGTGTTGGATGAAAATCTAGATTGGATGGGATGGGGGTGGACGTTATGGGGCCGGACGCGATTGACCGGTTGGTGGAGATGACGGCAATGACGGAGTGGCGGGCTGAGGAGCAATGGAGAAGAAAAGACGGGGATGGAATGTTTTCAATGTCGCCGGTGTGTTTTATAAATCTTGGCAGCTATTATATTTATTTTATTTACGGTATTTTAATATTTTTTTAATATAAGATTTCACGTCAGTTTTAGAAAAAAAAGACGTAAATATTTTAAATCACGTCGGTTTACGTATCATGTCAGTTTATTTAAAAACCGACGTGAAACACTTTTTACGTCAGTTTTCAAATCACCGACGTTAATTTACCGATGTGATTTTCCTATTTTGTAGTAGTGATTCTTTTTTTTATTATTATTATTAATTTTGTTTTTTTTGAAGGATGGTGATCCTTAACACTTATTACAAAATTTTCATAAATCCCTGATCATAAATCCAAAACACAAATAACCAGCTAAAATAACTAACTCTTACCCCACGGTATTAATGACGTAGGAGTTAACTCACAAAACACTCATGGCTATAGGAAAAGGATTACTTGGCTATGAGGGGCTCATTCGGAATTTATAGTGGCTGATATATCTTGATATGGCCGGAATAAGGGTAATTTTTGTGCCCAATCGTCATATTCAAAGCTAACTACACACTGCGATTTCCAAGAGATCTCAAAACATAACTCACTCAAGTACATGCAAAGATGATAAACACTCAAGCTACTCACAGGCTTTTGCATGAAAAGATTTTGAATTGACCCCACTTTTAAGGTTTTGCAAAATCATTTGCGTCCAAGTACCATTTTAAAATATATATAGATAATAATTTCAAAAAATTTATGCACTTATAAACACTCAAAGACAAGAACCTCAATCACACATAGTCAACTTTAACAGGATAAACCAGACAAACACAATAAAGCGCAAGAATAGCAATCACGAATTCATATTGACTTGATCCACACTAAAAAAATAAACAAAGAAAGAAAAAAAAGAACAATCTAACTAATATTTTTGGATTTTCTTGATTTTTGATTTTTTTTTAAATAAACAGAAATCGATAAATAGATACAACAGCAACCGATGAACATCTCTCGCTCAAATGCCCGGTGGCGCGTCATCGAAGGGGCCCTGATATGGAACAATTTCCATCGAATCCGGAGGGGAAGCAAGCGGCCAGCGACCCATTATGTCCATCATGAGCTAGGCGAAGTCTGCTATCAGGGTTGTTAGGAGCTCTTGGTTCCTATCGCCAACCTCACGAGCGTAGCGAGCGTCCTCCCTCGCCGAACGAGCATTATCCTCGACGATAGAAATACGATCGTAGATGTTCATCTTGAATCCTGCATAGTCGGCCAAATAAGCGTCAAAATCGGCCCTTCCAAAATGTGATGATTCGCCTGCCGTCCCATCGTCAAACCCAGCATGGGTCCCAGCATCCTCCTCTGTCCCAGCTTGGCCCCCGCTGTCATCCTTTTCATCACTCTCCACCAGGCTCCACAATTCGTCACCTTCATCTTCATCCCCTTTGCCCATCCCAGCAAACGCACTACCCTTATCGTGAAAACCAATAGTTGCGGATCATGAATGACGTCATCCTTCTTCGGTGTATAGCCGCACATCGTAGCGAGGCTAGTAATGAAGGTACCGTGGGACACAAAACAGGCCTCTCGCTACCTATCTTCTTGACATTTCTTAAGCTGCGTATAATCAGGGGGTAAATATAGACCGATTTCCCCCTCTTCATGCACAACAGTGCATATAACTCGTCCTTATTTAAAAGTGTCCACTCCTCCTTTCCGAGCATCCAACGAGAAAAGAAACGGTACGCCGCGTAGAACGCATTGACCTGAACCATGGTAAGGGGGTACTGGTTTCTTACCTTGATCCCCGGGAGCTTGATCTCCTCCCAAAATCTTCTCTCATTGTAGGCGTTGTCGCGTTTGCCAAAGGTCATTCTCCCGTTGACATCGAAGAATGACTCAATCGCGTCGGCATTGAAATGATGTTCTTTGCCCCCGAAATGACACATAATTGTGAAATCGGCCAAAATCTCAAAAGTTGAGTAGAAATCGAGCATTAATTGCTCGTAGGCAAGGACTCGAATCCGAGCCCATTCAACACATATGAGGGCTCGAATGTAATGCATAAAGCGCTCGGTGAAGGGATCGTTCCCTTCGGCCATCTCGAGCCAATACTCTATGTCGATCACCATCGGTCAGATAATCACCTGATTTGTCAAGGAGTTATACAAATCGAACTCGTCGTCGTAAATCTTGAATTTTGCCCCCACATTTTTCTCTACATTCTTGTGCTTTCTCGATGGTTGAGATGACGACATGGTTTCGGTTTTGAAGAAAAATGGATTTCCAGATTGTGGTTCAAAGTTCAATTTTTTGCCGAATTGCGGCTATATAACTAATGTCGGACTACGACTAAAAGATGGTCGGAATTCGACTTTGATTATGTGCACGAAACTGCGAAAAACCGGTCGTCCACATCTGCTAACGGTGGGGTTAGTTGTTACCCTTACCATTAATTGGACCGTTACGTGCTAAGGTGAGCTAGCGGTTGCTGTAACCGTTAACCTTACGTCGAGCACTTGGTGTGCGAAATTTTTTTCCGGCGATTTTCAACCCAAAAACAAATAAAACTTAACCAAAACCTCACAAACCCTGAAAACTCAACCCCAAGCAGTTCAATCCAAGTTTAAAGGTCAAGCCACTCTTACCCACTTGCCGAGAAGATGGCCGACCCCTTGCTTCCCAGATTCTCCAAAAATTAATGGCCGGAGTGCGGCCAAAACGAGTTTGAATGCGCAGGTAATCGACGGAATGCGGCGGATTTCTCTTTGTTGTTGGTGGAAAAAAATGTGAATTGTAGAACTATTTCAAATTATGTAATCTTTTAATGTGTAAAGTTTTTCCTTTATTTAATAAAACTATTTAGGGATAAAAACTCTTTGCCACCTGTACTTGTAGCATTTTTATGGCTTGAAACTTAATGTTTTTTTTGTTGTTATTAACAATCCAAAGTATGCGGGTTTTGCTCTTTGCAACCTTCA
This sequence comes from Phtheirospermum japonicum, assembly GCA_014905375.1. Lineage (NCBI taxonomy): Eukaryota > Viridiplantae > Streptophyta > Magnoliopsida > Lamiales > Orobanchaceae > Phtheirospermum > Phtheirospermum japonicum. Next base: position 871,715 of record BMAC01000213.1, read on the forward strand.
GGTTATTTTTCATTCAAAAAATGGTTGAATCGAAGCACGTAAACCTCATGCCTCATTCTAAAAACATGAAAACATTGCCCAACATAATAATTGGTGATGAGGCATGAGGTTTACGTGCTTTGAGTCAACTATTTTTTGAATGAAAAATAGCCTAAAGGTTGAAAATAGCAAAATCCGCATACTTTGGGTTGTTTATAACAACAACAAAAAAAAAGGTTGCAAACCATAAAAACGTTACAAGTACAGGTGGCAAAGATTTTTTTTCCCAATTATTTATTTAATGTTTATCCGACCTTGCTAGTGACAAGATTACACATTACTCAATAGGTTTTTCAACTTTTTCCGTGACAATACTAGACACTATTCCATACTTTTTCAACTTTCTTTGTGACAAGACTACACATTAAGCATTATGTTTTCATATGTAGTTGTGACAAAGACTACACATTGAATACAACTTTCTTGTAAAATTGTAACCCATCTATAAATTTTGAACATTAGACTAGATTTTTTAAACACAATTCAATTACACCTTTGGGTTTCTCCACCATCTAGTTATTCCCATAACAAAAAGAAAAAACGAGTTCCCATCAATCTAACAATGTACCAAATTTTGATTTCGAATAAGACTTATTTTTCTACGATAGAAATTTAATCGAGTGGAGCATCCATATGGATACTAAGCTGGTTGACGATCTCCGTGAGAGTAAGCTCAATTGTGTCTACGATCCCAGAAGGGGATTACGCAAGAATATAACGTTGATCTTGTTGGACAAAATCAATGTTACGTTTGGGAAAGACTTCACAATGAGTTACTAATCAATTAAAAATACATTTTCTCAATCATGACTCTTGACAAGAGCAAACAATTTGACTGAGCTTTCTAGGGTCCCAGTGTCATATGATGCGTCAAACCCATACCTCTGAACATGGATCCGGTAGCTTCCAACTTCTAAGACTCTTTTAAACACTTGTTGCACGGGCACTTAATCAAGCCTCTTTTATTCACAAGAGGTCCACACATGTTAATAAATTAAGGGAGGATTCCCAACTAGGCCAATAACAGAAAATACTTACCCAAATAATCCATCCAATTCTATTCTTTACCACTTACTCACTAGAACAAAGATTTGGACAATTGTACCACCAATTTAGCATTAACCCTATCCAAAAATAAACCATCTTCACGCCCCGTTGTTCCAAATCACCTCCCGCATATTAAGGAAATCAGATTCCATACTAACCAAAAATCGGGACAACCCAGTTTTTCCACACAGATTCAACCAATATCAAGAAGATTAAACCAAAATCCGGGCCCGTATTTTCGAGCGCAGAAGAAAAATCACTCCGAGATCGTGATTTCGAAGAAAATGAATCATGCAATTCGGAAAAAATCAATTTTCTGGCTAGGGTTTCAATTGAATTGAAGATTTGAGGTGGGTGTGGTACTGCCCGAGATCCTTGCTTGCAATTCGATACAATCCTTCACAGAATCACACAATTGAAGTGGGTGTGATTCGCTAATTCTCAGCAATAAGTTTCCCAATTCCTGGAATTCTGTACTATATATATTCTAATGTAGTCGTCCAGTTTCGAATTTGTACTGCTTGTAGCCGGAAAACGAACAGACCTCCCCTTTCGGCCCAGCCAGTTTAAGATGACGACCATTCCCAGGATGTATTCGACGAAATGCTATTGATTCCCCCCCCCCCCCCCCCCCCCCCCCAATAAGTTATCTTTCGACGGAAATTGGTTCTGTACTAGTCACTATGAAATTCACCCCGTTTGAAGGAGCGCAATATATGCGCTAGTCCGTTATTTAAATTTCCTCGTGTGTATATGCAAATGAACAATATGAGACATGTTATTTTATAATGCCGTGTAGTCTGTAATTTATAACTAGGCTGGAATTGGTGTTTCGTAAATTCCCCAGTATGGAATTCGTCTCCGTTATAGTAACGGATTATATGCTAAGTTCGTAATCTAAATCCTGTCGTGTTTATATGCAAATGAACAATAATTTCAAGTCCAGTTTCTAATAGTAACTAGTCTGTAATTTATATCTAGTCTGTAATTGGTAGTTCATAAATCGTACTGGCTAGTAGTTTTTAGAGATGATTAAAGCTGCTACAATAGATCTTTTTCTTTTTTTTAATATACATGTGTTTTTGAACTTTTCATCAATGTAAAATTTAAAAGACTAAAAAAATACTAAATGTTTTGTAGTGCCAACAATTTATAAAGTAGAATGAGAAATGCATGAGAATGTGGTTTTTCTGTGCTATTCTCAATCATATTGCAACTTCCCAAATAATCAATATGTTCCCTAGTTGGTCTTACATGTGAGTCCTTTTTACAATATTAAACTTTAGATGTTAGCAATTGTAGGACTAACAATAGACTCTAGTAACCTAATTGATTTGTGAACTTGATTAGAATCTGATAGAAATAAGCAATTCAGACTATTTCTCTGACTATAAAAAAATACATACATTTCCTGTTTACTAGTATGTAATTATCAGCAAGTCTGTAGTCGATAGTTAGTATGGAGTTCGTCTAGGTTATAGTAACGGGATTATATGTCAAGTTCGTAATATAAATTCCGTCGTGTTTATATGCAAATGAACAATAATTGCAAGGTCAGTTTCTAATAGTAATTAGTCTGTAATTTATAACTAGTCTGTAATTTGTAGTTTGTAAATCGTCTTGGCTAGTACGAAATTCATCTAGATTGTAGTATATAATTATATGCCAAATTCGTAATATAAATTCCGTGTATATTTGGTGAGAGGGTTTTTGAGCAAATTGTATATTTGGTGGCTTGAGAATGAATTCTACACAGTTCTTAATTCATTTTTGCCCTCACCGGATTTTTTTAATTTTTAATTTTTGCAATGTTTTGACCAAAAATACTATAATCGATTCTTATAAGCCAAAAATATCAAATTCCTAATTTTGTAGGACGAAAAGTATAATTATCTTGATTTTTTTACGTGAGCTTAATGATCAAACTCAGTTTTTAGAGATGATTAAAGCTGCTACACTAATTCTTTTTCCTTATTTTAATATTTTAGTGAATTAATTTCCAAAAACATAAAAAGCAGATTTTCCCATCAATTATTAGTAATATATACAGAGAGGCAGTACTGTTAATTGAAGTATGCTCTGAAAATTACTTTCATATTCATATTCATATTCATATTCATATTCTGATCATCTTGCATGCCTCTGTCTAGTCACCGGCATGGGGATTTATGTGCCAAACAAAGTTTTGATATCATATCTAGTTTTGGTAGCCTAACCAAACAAAAGTAACCTATATGTATATGTGTTTTGTGCTTCGAAATTTATCTGGTAAATAGATTTATTTTTTTTAATAGTCCCTGGCATGGAGTAGGCTGCAGCTCCCTTGGCTAGATTTCAAGTTTATTTTTATTTTTATTAATAGTTTATTTTTCCTTTTTCTTGCACAAGATGCCCATGGAGAGTACAAAATGCAAGTTACTTCATTTGGTCCCCAGTTACTATTAGTAACTATTTTGTTGATAACTAGTCTTTATTGTAATTAGTGTGGAATTATTTAATTGTCATGCTAACTAGTCTGTAATTATCAACTAGCCTATAATTGGTATTCAGTTAATGGAATTCATCCTGGTTAGAGTACAAAATTATATGCCAAGTACGTATAAATTCCGTCGTGTTTACTAGTCTGTAATTATCAACAAGTCCGTAGTCGATAGTCAGTATGGAATTCGTCTCGGTTATAGTAACGAATTATATGCCAAGTCCGTAATATAAATTATGTCGTGTTTATATACAAATGAACATTAATTGCAAGGCCAGTTTCTAATAGTAAATAGTCTGTAATTTATAATTAGTTTGTAATTCGTAGTTTGTAAATCGTTAGTGATAAATGCAAATGGACTGAAGAAGTTGAAGGCAGATGCTGGAGGTACAGTTGAAAAGGCGTGGTCATTTGAAAATAATAACTAATTCCTGAAGATGCTGGATGGTCGATACCACACTGCGCGAAACACCTATCCGCTGAATGTTTGACGATGTTGGTGACAAGACTGAATCTGGGGATGGGGTAAGCATTTCTTAGTAAAGCGGACCATCTTGTAGTATAGAATTGTTACAAATTATATTTTTTGTGTGCAGCGAGACAGTGTACTGTGATGCGGAGACGAAGATGGTGGTGGATACCGGTAGTATCATGAATATATTGAAAGGCGTTTACATTACAGCAGTGTAAGTGTGTACGGAATTTATATGTAATACGTGAAGTTGGTGTGATGTGTTTTCTTGGAAAACTTAAACAATTATCTTGCAATGTCTTTGTATGTTTATGATATTTCCATGTTCATGTTTGATGGAATAACGTAAAAGTTTGATTGTAAAAAATAGGTTGTTGATGCTTAAGGACAGTACCTCATTAGGACGATGGATATTACCAAGAATGGCAGGTTAATAATACGGGAGCCGACTACATTTGAAAATTCAAGGCGGAAATAATTGAATCAATCATGACGACCAAGTGAACGCTGCGGTGCTAATTTGCAACAAAAACTACTTTGTTTATATTTCTGGTTAGAATCTTGTGGTTGTGTAGTTTAGTACTTTTTATCATATTAGTTGGCCAATTGGATTTCCTTTTTGTCATTAGGTAACAGGATGTTGAATATTTGTAACTTGTTTTAGTTTTCAATACACGACACATTGTACTAAATGGAATTATATACCATTAACTTTCATGTACAGGTTAATACCTCAAATTCCAGACTAACCGAAAACTAAATGTTTGATTAAACATTCATTTCTGAACAAACGCATACAAGCATTTGTATTGTTAGGGCATTCAATCTCGCTTATAGACATGCGTTGCCGATGACTCGCGCACCACGCCCTACCAAGTTTATACACATGCACATGGTGGTTATTAAATGGAACTGCTGCTGGCTCACAAAACATGCGAATTAGTAAAAAATTGCATTGACAATTGTAAAAAGTTCGTTTGAAAAAAAGCAGCAGTTTTGCGGAATGGAGAACAGCCAAATAAAGAAAGGCTCGTCACTTTAAATTCTAACTTGCTTACCCTCTGCAAGCAGCCGCAGTTTTACATCATGGCGAATTTAGGAAAAATGAATTATTTACAAAAAAGACTCCTGAGGTTTACCCTATTTAAAAAAGAAAATATATTTCTTAAAATTATCATAAATTAACCAAATTAGCTAGTTAATACTCTAAGAGTATATTTGAATGAATTATATACAAGGTACAATTGTATACTAGGCATAGTTTTAGACAGCACAGTGTCATATAATGTTATCAACACATTTAGAAAAATGAATTATTTACACAAAAGACCCCCGAAGTTTACTCTATTTACAAAAAAAAACTTAAATTATCATAAATTAACCAAATTACCCCTCAAAACGATATCTATCAAATCGTCAAAATTCATTTAAACCAGAATTAACATGATCTGACTCTTCACTATTTATTCCTCTGTTCTCAATATACAAACTCCTTGTTGACAATCACGCCCCATATAATTACAAACCTTAGTACCAAGCACAATTAGTTATGCAAAGTTCCTCCAGAAATCAGCAAACATACAAATCGAATTTTGCAAGTTAATCAATCTTCATATTTCCAATAGCTTCCAAAACCACTCTAAGAAATATGAGAACTAAATATGCACAATTCATTAAATCCAAGCATCATCCCAGCCTTATTGCCACATCCCAAAATTACTATTCATGTGTATCTACAATGGACTAACTAAAACCAAGCATCAATTGGCATTTAACAGAAACGCAAACACAACAAATATCAAAACCAGCACAAAAACACAAAGAAAAGCATCATCGCCATCAAAGAAAACCATGTTTTGTAAACTAAAGTGAAATTTGGATTTTGGCAGAACACAAATTATATTCGTAGTATGGAATAACGTAGACCTACGTAATGCAAAATATAAAATATTAATTTTGTTTAGAATATGAATCAAATATCTTCGACCTTATTACAAAATAAAGATGGCCTGTTTTCATAAGGGATGAAACTGGACTGTTTTCATAAAATTTAATTAGTACAGAATCATTCCATAACATAGTTCATAAAACCTGGTTTGTAGATTGGGGCCTTCGAATAAAATTCAAAACCAGGTTTGTAAACTGGGGCCTTCGAATAAAATTCAAAACATATTTCATATTCACATCATATATTATTGCCTTTATATATTACCCGTCTTGAAGACGACGAACTGAAAAACTTACTTGAATCAATTTCCATATCCTCTTGAGTAGAAGTAATTATTTGAGGATTAAAAACTCTTATTTGCAGATGTCCACAACMAGTTCAATCGATGAAACTAATCAATTAATAGTGAATGTTTTGGAGGGTAACGTAAGTATACATGATGAGAGAGACGGATTGGAGTGAGAAAAAATTGAGTAGGTCTCTCGCGTGATCTACGCTCCCAACAACAGTTACCAGAATTTTGATCATGGGTATATATGAGAATTTATATATGAGTTTATGATTTAATGGGTTTAAAACAACCTAAATGGGAATATAAGATTTGGTAGAATTATATGGAATATTATATTTTTAAAAGTGTATTATTTGGGAATTTTCCCATAAATTAATTCACTCCACGCCTGAACTTTGGTGACATTTTATTTGTAATTTGCGCCCATGTCTTATCCATCATCATATCTGAAAGCTGGAAAAAGAAAAAGGACCAAAATAATCAGGTAAATTCTTAGCTCCTCTATTATAAATTATTTACAAAAATTAAATCATTTGTTTTACGTTTATGTACAAACACTACCCGTAAGGTGTGGGTTAGTTTCTTTGATTATTATATTTCTATTTTGGGTTTTTTTATATCATTTATTTTATGCCCCCCCCCCCCCCTTTTTTTTTAGTACTCAACATATAATTGTGGATTGATTACCAAAAAAAATACAAAACACAAAACAACCCAAAATATAGAAAATTACAAATTTTCTTTTACAAAAGTTTCCTTTCTGTTTGAGTGTGTGTATGGTGTGCATTAGCGAATTTCTGTTCTTCCCTGTTTTGCCTATTCTGTGATACAAAATGAGTTCAACTGCATTTAGTCCACCTCATGTGAGACTCAGTTATTAATTAAATTAATATAATAACATTAATTAATTAATATTTATCAACATATACAATATACAATACATTGGTCTCAAACATGAACATACACTAGTGCAAAAATAATTTTCCAAAACGCCCTGTTTCAGTAATTCTAGAACGCCCTGCCCAGGCGTTTTGTATAGAGTTATTCTAGAATATCTGATTTTCCAGAACAGCTTTCTGAGGCGTTCTAGAATATTGGGTTTTCTAGAACGGGTTATTTGAGACGTTCTAGAAAATAACATTCTAGAAAGGTTACAAAAAAGGCGTTCTAGAATATACATTTTCGAGAACGTCTTTACGAAAAAGGCGTTTCTAGAAATATACATTTTCTAGAACGTCACTACTGCAGAAAACAGGATAACGAAAGGCGGCTTATTAACGGTGGTTTCTGAAAAAACCGCCGTTAAATATATAATTTAAACGGCGGTTTTCTAACAACCGCCGTCGATATCTTTATTTCCACGGCGGTTTTTATATGAAACGCGTAAACCTTACCTGATACTACGACGGTTATATAAAAAACCGCCGTAAAACCTTACCTAATACAAAGCTTTAACGTCGGTTCTATTAGAATCCGCCGTTAATAAGATGAAATTTTACGGCGGTTTTATTAGAACCGCCGTAGAATAGACAGCTGCCATGTCACCGATCCTCGTCCTTATCAAGCAAAAATCTTGGGCCGTTGATCCGTGTCTCATCCGACGATCTGCATTCGCCACATCATCGATTCGTGTAAACACATCCATGCCTTCATCTTCATCCTCTTCATTCAGCACCATCACTTCATCTTCATCTTGGACCAAGCTGCCGACGTCGCCGGAACGAGCTAGACTCGTTGAGCTCACCCGTATTTTTTTAATTTATATTAAACAACGGCGGTTCTGGAAACCGCCGTTAATTAGTTGGATTTAACGGCGGTTGTAGAACCGCCGTAAAAGGTTCCTACATTCAACAGCGTTGGCCTACAACGACGGTTCGAAAACTGCCGTTAAATCTCTAAAAAAACCGCCGTTAATTTCGTTTTCTGCAGTAGTGCGTCTTTACGGAAAAGACGTTCTAGAATATTTATTTTCTAGAACGTCTTTACAAAAAAGACGTTCTACAATATACATTTTCTAGAACGCCTTAATGAAAGAAGTTATAGAAAATAAGCTTTTTAGAACACCTTTTCAAAATAGACGTTCTAGATTTGACAGTTTTGGAATTCCAGGTTTTTTTTCCTGATCTGTTCATCCCTCATAAATCACAATTTTAAATACCTATTTAAATCACAATTTTTTCACAAAACACCTGTTATTTATATAATTCAAAAATCATCCATTAATCATAATAATAGACAATCACCAAAAGATGTCAATATGAACAACACAAGTTGCCAAATACACGATCACCAAATGTTAAAATAGAAATCACCAAAGGACGAGTACCTATTTTACTACCATTCAAGTTATCCACAAATAGTTTGTTTCTTACATTCCTAAATATATTGCACAACCTATAAATGGTGATCAAGAAATGACCTCTAATAAATACTCCGCCCAACGTCTACGTACATCATCAATTTCATTGTCCGAATAAGGTTGTTCCATGTTGAGTGCCTGCAGGTCAATGGAAAATCGAAAATAAATCTGAGAATTTGTAGAGAACACACAATAAGATAATTAAAAATGACGAAAAATAATGGGTGATATAAATAATATGAATAAAATCAGAAGCAAAATAAGTCAAATTAATGAAATCCAGTTTATGATTATAATCACAATATGGGTCAACTGAAAAAAAAAATTACCTTCATGTAAGTATCTACATCAGGATCCGAAATAAGTTTGGCTTATCTTTCATTTCTAATAACCTCAGTCATAATTTCTACAAACAAAACATAATAAAATAAAAGGAAGAGATTACTTAAAATAATCTTGATATAAAAAACTACATAATCTATAATATTCTTTTCGTATAAGATATTTTTACCTGCCCTGCTACCGATACCCTGACAATGCGACGAAAAGTCGAGTGTCTCTCTAACGGTTATTTCCGGGGCGCACGGACGTATTGGCCAATATAAGTCGATATTTCATCGAACTCCTAAATCGCATTTAAAAAGCACTAGGACATCTTAAACATCTCCATGAAAAATGAAGGAACTGTTTTATGTTCCAATAAATTAATAAATAAAAATAGATTTAAGATTGAAACCAAATAATCATCTCATGGAAAGAGTGTTTGGAACAATATCTAGTTGTGAATATTTTCAACACCCAGAACAAATCTTTTTGGGTTACATATCTTCTTTCTGGGACCTCATCACCCTCAAATCTCATCTTAAACCTCTTCCCCACTGAGAGATTCTGATTTTTAGCTTCGAGATACTTGTTATTACACTTACTATGAATTCAGATGGACTAGTCCTTGACCAAAATGGTTGCAGTTTAATAACCAATAAAAGTAATCGATCAAATAAATCATTGCAAGAAGACTGGTGAAAGTATAATAGATTGGCCTGGAGTATAAACAGGACACTAACAGTCACTTTATAGAAGGAATGCTGCAAGGAGAATATGCTATTAACACCAAATTAAAAAAAAAAAAGTTCCACAAATCATCACAATCAGACCTCGAAACATTAGCCTACATTATACTTATGAATCAGGATTGTTAATAAAACAACGAGCCCATATTAATGAATATTATTGTTAAGAAACAAAGAAAAAGAGATAATGGTTTATAAAAAACCGAAAAGAGTGTCCCAGTGGAGAGGGCATGGGATGCAGTGGCTAGAACCCCAAGATGCATATATATTGTGACTTGATAACAGAAGATGGAGCATTATTGAGCTGTCTCAGGGGCCGTCTCACTCCAACTCAAAGCTCCCCGCTCTCTCCTCTGCAAAGTTTAATGATGAAAAAGAGCTGATTTAAAAAGCTCAACACAGAAGAACAATAAGCAATTATTTTATACTCACTGGCATTTCCAACAAACCTAATGGAAAAAAGCAACATTTGAATTTTTTGAATGAAGTTTTAATTTTATTTTTTATTAACTAAAATTTTCATTTTACGTGTAGTAGCTTTCTAAACCTCAATTAAACAAATACATAAATGTAGTATGATCTTGGGAGCCACATGACAAAAATGGCAGCACAAAAATATTATAATCACATTTCAACAACATTCTTTTATTACGAATATGGACAAGTACTCGCATGGTTATAATATGATATTGTGCTACATTATAATCAGATTACAGGAAGAATAATGATTTTATTCACAAGGGATTCTTGTTCAAGTTTTTATCACGTATACAAGTAATCAACATTATGCACGAGAATAAAAGAGAACTTCAAAGCAAGCAACCATTCACTGACTTTCAACCAAAAACTGTGCGGACAAGACTGATAAAACAAAGAGCAATTGCATAAAAATATTAAAATACCTGAAAAAGATCCAATCGATCAGTTTTTTAGGGTTATTAGATTTATAGGTTTTAGTTTTTTTTTTCTCATTTTTCAGGGCATTTTGTTGGTTTATTTTAATTTTTCTTTTTTTTTTAATTTTTTTTAGGATTTAGTTTTAGTGGACTTGATCTAAAGTTAGATGATCTGACAAGAGAATGCCCCATTCAATTAATCAAGCAAGTTAAGAGTTAGGACCTTCAGTATCTCTGCATTCTTCCATGGTCCTTTATCAGAACGAAGGCAGCCTCCATGGTCTGCACAAGTACACAATCGACCCAAGAATTCTGACAATTGGCTGCACAAGCCCACCACAAAAAATGTGAGGAATCGTTTAAAAGTGTTATCAGTGAATGAGAAGGTATCCACTGCATGCATGAGTACAGACTATATTTATTAACCAGCAATATTGTTGCTCTCAGACTTAAGTGAATGAGAAAGTTTTAACAGTGATGTTAGAAACCCACGCAGGGAGGACGAACCCACTATTCTACAAATAGTTGTCTGAAACAAAACAATTGAAAATCATCATGTCTCATGGTAGACACTTTTAAAGAGCTTACAAACATGTTGTAAGATGTTTAAAGGAGCTTATTAGCTCAACCAAACACTTGTAAATTCTTTCCATGCAAAACTAATCACCACCAAATATGTATTTATTTGTACAAGAATGCACCTCTCAAATTAGATATCTAACTATTTCTCTAATATAAGAATTGATGAGCTTGACAGATGTAAATAGAGCAAGGAAAGTAAGTTTACCTGAAATGTAAACTCATGCAACAATCTGTCCTTATGGAAGTCATATGACACCAAATTAACATCTTTGAGTGTACATGTAGTGCTCTCATTCTTATTCGTGTTTAGTTTTTCCTTCAAATCGTAGGGGCGATCTATTCCCATGACCACAAAGTGTACCTGTAAATCAAGTAATCACCATCATTAGATTTTTATTTAATTTTCTTCTTAAGATAAATCAAAAATTAAAAATATTAATTGTGGACCATTACTGAACTTTTTTCCATGTCTAAACTTTATCCTATGTGCCCCGTAAATTCTTGTTATAAGTTTGTTGTTACCATGCACTTTCACGTGCCTGAGGTAATAAGGCAGCACCTTCAGTAACACCTACAAAGTAAAGAACTAGTTAAACATGTAAAAGTAAAAACTAAAAAAAAAAAAAAAATTAAAAACAATTAATTCTTTGTAAATTCACAATATATATCTCCATTCGTTCACACCTACATGATAATGGTTCACTATTGACTGTAACAAGGAAGCTACAGTTTGGTTTACTGTTTTATCCGAGTTGCAAAATCAGTTATTTGCAGTGAAAATTATGAAGCATAAACAGAAACCCAAGTAACCTTACTGTAACATCATCCAATACAAGAGCTTCATCAGTACAGTCCGCTGAAAGAATGGAATAAACTGAATTAGCTATATCCAAAAAAATAAGTAAATAAATGAAAGTATGAGTATTGAATAAACTGAATTAGCTTACTGTAACATCATCAAATTACATTTACCAATTATCAACTCAATTTAATGTTGCACAGAAACGATGGAAGCGTTGAAATACGGGCTTAAGTAAAACAGAAATTAAAAACAAACAAAAACAGGAAAAAAATCAAAACCAAAAGCTCATTTAACTGAGTACCACAGATATTGTGATTACCAAACAAAAAGCACAAAAATCAAAATACACAAAAACATCAGCGCATTTATCTGCATATTGTCTAACGTCTGGAAATAGACCGAGCTCAAATAAAACAAATCTGATCGGTGACAGAATGTAGAAACACGGAGATGCAGAAAACATTTCTGAATCCTCCTGAAGCGCAATACTTACATAAGTATAAAAATATCAAGTCGAATAAAAGTACAATCTAATTAAAACCTTGGGTTCAAAATCTAACAACGGCTAAAACCGCATCTTTATTAATAGATAATGCCAAATAGTTAATAAAATTCAGAGAGAAAAAAAAACATATATTTTTTCTAATACCTTGGTGGTTTGAGCTGTTCTTGAAGTGTGAGAAGTGGTTTGTGAGGCGCCGGCGAACCAGACTAACAACTGGCCTACAAAATATCAAAAATACCATATATATATATATATATATATATATATATATATATATATATATATATATATAATAAAAAAATCATGATAAGTAAATTCATCTTTGCTCCACAGACAAACACTGTACATGTTTCAAATCAAGAAAGCAGCAATACATCAATAAATCCATACATTTTCTTATTCAATGAAAGGTAATACAGTAGCATGTCTTTTTAGGAAGATGACTGCTTCCTTAAATAAGGCTGCAGTGCAAGGCTTATCTGATCATCTCTAGACACGTGTACAGCTACAAGAGCCTGGTCTAAACCTAGATAACGGTAGGTTACATGTAACAGAATATCCTTGTACCTTATTTGATACCGTTTGACAGCTATGGACTTAGCTACAAGACAAACTGTGCAAGATGGACAAACTTGCTGAACATGATCAACCATTGCCCATGCATGGACATGCATGGCCATATGTTTCAACAGCCTCCCTCAATCTGAACCTGGAAAAGAGAAACATTAAGTTTTGATCTGAACTAGATGAAGGATTGATCTGGCAAGGGTTTGGTAAGAATATCTGCTATTTGATCCACAGAAGGAACATGTTGAACTCTAAACACTCCTTGATTTACTTTGTCTCTTACAAAGTATAGATCCAACTCTATATGTTTGGCCTTTGAATGTAGAATTGGATTGGCTGCTAGGGCCTCAGCACCAATTTTGTCTGTCCATATAACAGGTGTGGATTTTAAAGGAAACTGAAGTTCTTTGAGTACGTATGTGATCCAAATGATATCAGTGGAGCAGTGTGCTAAACTTCTAAATTCTGCTTCAGTACTTGACCTGGAAATGGATTGCTGTTTCTTAGAACACCAAGTCACAAGGTTATTACCTAAGTAAACACAAAAACCAGATAATGACTTCCTGTCATCCATGTCAGGCCCAATCTGAATCAGAATAGGCAGTGATATCTAGTTGAGTAGACTGTGAGAAGAAGGTGAGTCCATATGTGTGAGTTCCTGCAAGGTATCTCAAAACTCTTTTCAATGCTTTCCAATGAGGCTCAAGGGGTTTTTGCATAAACTGACTTAACTTGTTCACACTGAAGGTGATCTCAAGTCTAGTGATGGTTATGTATTGTAAAGCTCCAATTATACACCTGTAAGTAGTGGCATTTACATTGTTCTTGCCAATGTACTTTGAGAGTCTAACTTTGGATCCCATAGGTGCATCTATCCCCTTGGCATTTCTCATTCCAAATTTCTGCAGCAAGCTTTGGATAAACTGACTTTGAGACAAATGCAATTAGTTTGTGCCACTATACTTGACTTCAATTCCCAAGAAATAGTGCAAAGTTCCTAGGTCTTTGAGACCAAGTTTCTGATTTAAAACACAGATCAGATCACTGATTTCTGTGTCAGCATTCCCTGTAACTATGATATCATCCACATACACCATGACTAAAATATAACTCTGTCCTTTGATCCTGTAGAACAATGAGGGATCAGCCTTTGATCCTTGAAACTATAGATTGAGAAGTTCCTTCCTGAGTTTGCAGTACCAGGCCCTTGGAGCCTGTTTCAACCCATAGATGGCTTTCCTGAGTTTGCAAACAAAATTAGGGTTGTTTTGGCTTTCAAAACCTGAAGGTTGATGCATATAGATATCTTGTTCCAGATCTCCATTAAGGAATGCATTGTTGACATCTAGCTGCCTTATAGTCCAGTTTGAACTTACAGCAAGAGTTAAAACAATCCTGATTGTGATTGGCTTGATGACAGGGCTGAAAGTTTCTTGATAGTCAATGCCAGAATTTTGAGTGTAGCCTTTAGCCACTAACCTGGCTTTGTATCTTGCAAGAGAGCCATCAGAGTTCCTCTTGATCTTGTAAATCCATTTACACCCTATGATAGGTTTGTTTGAAGGTCTAGGAATTAAAATCCAGGTTTTATTTTCCATCAGTGAAGAGTACTCAGCCTGCATAGCCTCCCTCCTGTTTTTCAATTCAAAGGCCTCCTTCTCAGAAGCTGGTTCAGTGTCTGAACTTAAAGACATAAGAGCTTTAGGCTTGAAGATACCTGCTCTAGACCTTGTAATCATGTGATGTATTGGTTGTGGAGATGGTGTGGATGAGTGTATGTTTTTATCAATTTGGAGGTCAACAACAAGAGGGATGGTGCTAGCACTGGACAAAGGAGAATTTGTTCTAGAAGAGTGATGTGTGGATGAAGAGTGATCCTGAGGTGAGGAGTGTGGATTTGTAGAGTGTGACACAGCATGCTTTGAGACAGTGATAATAGGGGAACAGGTAAATTGGAAACTTCAGAGTTTGTAGAAGGAGTTTTTGTTGGGAATTTAGTGAGATGAGGAAAAACAACTTCTTCAAACAGAATGTGTCTAGTGATGATCATTTTCCCTGAGGGCAAGAGAGCTTTATATCCTTTGTCGTTATCACAATACCCAATGAAAGTAGAAGGTAAGGACCTGAATTGTAGCTTATGCTTGTTCAAAGGTCTGATGTATGGATAGCACAAACAACCAAATACCTTAAGCTAATTATAATCAGGAGGAGAGTCAAACAAACACTGATAAGGAGATTTGTCTTTCAGCACCTTGGTAGGTAGCATATTGATCAGGTAAACAGCTTCTCTGAAGGCATCAACCCAAAAATAATGTGGAACACCTGATTGGGCTAGGAGAGCTAAAGCCATTTCAACAATGTGTCTGTGCTTCCTTTCAACAAGTCCATTCTGTTGTGGGGTATATGGACAAAAAATTCTGTGTTTGATACCTTGTTGCTGAAGCAGAGGAGTGAAGGTTAGGAATTCAATCCCACCATCACTCTGAAGTGTTTTAATCTTGGTCTTGAACTGATTCTCCACTAGCTTACAAAACTGAGTAAAGGCATAGAGAGCCTCACCTTTTGTTTTTAAAAAAATCCATGTGTATCTTGTGTACTGATCAACAAAGCTGATGTAATATCTATGATGAGAGTAGGTACTCGCTGTTGAATGTCCCCATAAGTCACTATGAACAAGCTCAAATGCATGAATATAAGTTGTATGAGATTCAGGAAAAGGCAACTTATGTATTTTAGACTTGTAGCAAGCATCACACAAAGGTAGCCTGTTATTATCATCAAATGGAAAATTACAACGCTTAAGTACATTACCAACAACCTCAATGGAAGGGTGCCCTAATATCTGATGCCAAACATACATGTTTGGACTTTTTTGAGAAACAGAAACATTAACTGAAGGTTGATTCAAACTCAACTTATTTGCATCAAAAACTTTATTAAGCTTAACAGAAAAAGCAGCTGCTTGACTTTTCTTGTCTTAATTTCCCTTGGTCTTGAGTTCAAATTGATATAGACCATCCTTAAGCTTCCCTTGAAGAAGAGTTACCCCCGTAGCTTGATCCTTAACAACACAAAATGTGGGATGAAACTCAAAAAACACAGCATTATCTTGAGCAAATTGAGACACACTCATAAGATTTTTTGTGATGGAAGGGACAAGTAAAAGGTTCTTGAGCAGAAAAACAGAAGTACATTGAGGAGATTTGAGTTTAGTATTACCAATGTGTGTAATATCCAGCCTGTTCCATTCCCCATGTGGAACTTGTTTGATCCTTGATACTCAGAGATGGTGTTGAGGTTGGACATATCATAGGTTACATGATTTGTGGCACCTGAGTCTGGAAACTAATTCAAAGTGTCTGAGGTAACAAATGTAGTATCTTGACTCTGAGAGGCTATCATTGCAGTAGGGTTGTAATTCCAGTTATTGAACTGTCTTGTGTTCTAACCTTGATTAGCTAAATTAGGAACAAAGTTCAAGTCTCCTCTGTAGTAACACTCTTCAGCTGTATGATTTGTATAGTGACAAATCTGACAAGCAATCTTGTTGAAATTATTTCTACCTCTGCCTCTTCCTCTATTTTGCCTTCCTCCACCTCTAGAATAGTTACCTCTACCTCTTGAATTCTGATAAGAGTTGTAGTTATCCCTCTTTTGTCCATGAATAGCAAGATTAGCAGCAAGGGTGCTACTGTCATCAATCATAGCTGGATTAGCAGCTTCAATCCTGTTTTCAAAGCTTAACAAGAGTGCACGGACTTGATTCACTGTGCAAAACTCAGGCCTTGAGGTAACAGACACAACCACAGAATCATACTCACTGCCAAGACCAGATAGAATGTGCATAACTTGTTCTGATTCAGAGACCTTTTGACCAGTAGAAGCTAAGGCATCACAACACAACTTGACCTTATTAAGATACTCTCTGATGGAAATGTTTCCTTTTTTCACTGTAGATAATTGCAGCTTATATTGCATCTACCTAGCTAGGGCTTGACTGGAGTAGTTCATCTCCAACGCATTCCACATCTGGTGAGAGGTGTCCAGTCCAACCATGAGAACTAACAAGCTTTCTGAGAGTGAAGATAACAGCCATGAAGCTAACAATTGATCTTGTCTTTGATAGGCAAGAAATTCAGGATTCAGCTTTAGCACATCAGGATTTTCTGGGCTTGTGATGATTTTTTGTGGGATAATGACAGATCCATTCAAGTACTCTTCAAGGCCATAACCTCGGACTGCTGTGAGAATCTGTTGTTTCCAGATGAGGTAATTTGAATCTGAGAGTTTGGTGGTAAGGAGCTGAAATTAAGGTTGCACAACTTGCAGATTTGAACTCGAATTATGGAGGATAGGGTTTGAAGATGTGGCTGTGGATGATTCAGCCATGTTGGAACAGGACACGGTTTATTAAATGCAAAAGATAAAAGTAGCAATAGAGACAGGTTCAGGGACCCGCTCTGATACCATGTTTCAAATCCAGAAAGCAGCAATACATCAATAAAGCCATACATTTTCTTATTCAACGAAAGGTAACCTTTTTAGGAAGATGACTGCTTCCTTAAATAAGGCTGCAGTGCAAGGCTTATCTGATCATCTCTAGACACGTGTACAGCTACAAGAGCTTGGCCTAAACCTAGGTAATGATAGGTTACATGTAATAGAATATCCTTGTACCTTATTTGACACCGTTTGATAGCTATGGACTTAGCTACAAGACAAACTGTGCAAGCTGGACAAACTTGATGAACATGATCAACCATTTCCCATGCATGGACATGCATGGCCATATATTTCAACAGTACATCTCCATAATTGAAATAGAATCATCAATTAAAATATACGAACAATTACAAACTTGATTACCAATATATATGAATTTTCCCCGTAGGGCCCTGATTTCCTCGTGTCGTCAACCAGAGAGGTGCGATTGGGCTAAATGTTGAATTGCTGCGGACTGTAATTAAATCCCCCAGGCGGCGATGGGAAATTAGGGTTTCGCGTTAGGGTTTTGCAAGAAGTAATAGTGCGGAGCGAATGGGGGGGAAGTGGAGTGATTCCAGGCGTCATGAGGGAAATCGCGGTCGTTGGATGGGAACAACGCCGTGTGCAGGAGGTGGAAGGTGGGGATCGAGGGGCCGACCGCCGCGACGGCTGGGTCCTGTGAGAGCGTTTGGGAAGGCTGCTGATGTGGCGAGAGAGTATGAGGATTGGGGTTGGTTTGTTTGCGGAGGAGTTGGAGGAGGAACTCTCCGCCGTTCGTCGGCGGCGCGTCGACCTCCTCGGTGGTTGTTTGGAATGGTGGAGATTGAATCGGTGGTGCAGAGGAGAGGAGATGAATGATATCAATTTCTGGTTTAGGTCTATCGAAAAAGGTAAGGTAAATTGTTAATCCAAAATATCTTTAAGAAAGGCGTTCTAAATAATATGATATACTGGAATGCCTTTTCCAAAACACGTTCTAAATAATACGATATACTGGAATGCCTTTTCCAAAACACGTTCTAAATAATACGATATACCAGAACGCCTTTTATAAAGACGTTCTAGATATAGAATATACCAGAACGTCTTTTTTAAAGACGTTCTAGATATCTAGTATACCATAACTTTTTAAGAAAGGCGTTCTGGTATATGAAACTTTTATTAAAAAAATGCCACGGGCTCATATTCTAGAACGTCTCTTTCTGAGGCGTTCTAGATTGATTGTTCTAGAATATTTTTTTTGTACTAGTGATATTTCTTATTCCACGCTTCTAATTTGTTCTTTTTGTTAGATGAATAATATATTTCATGATGAAAATAAATATGCAACCCAAAAATATTTGAAAAATAAATTGACAACATTTGTTTGGGTGATTTCTCAATTACATGGTTAATTCTTATTTAATTTTTTGTGCAATTGTTTATGGAGATGGAAGTGATGATTATTTCTCAAATGTACTGTTGATTTCCAAGATGGATCTTTTATTTTGAAAGTTTTTCAGGATAACTTATTGGGACGACAACATCAATATTTTGGAAGGACAAGTCCTTCCACACACAAGAAGAAGGATTACTTGTAGGAACGACAACATCATATTCTGGAAGGACAAGTCCTTCCAAACACAAGAAGAAAGATTTACCCCCCATTTATCTGTCAATGCTGCAAATTTCTTGAATAATATATTTCGCGATTTCACAAACATAGATGTATTGTGGATTTCAAAGATGGTTCTTTATTTTTGAAAACAAACACAAAAACAAACACATTTGGCAGAGAGAAGAATTGAAATCATACCTCTATTTTGTTTCCTCAGGTTCACTTATTGGAATGACAACATCAGCATTTTGGACAAAAACACCAGAAGAACGATTTACTCTCGGTCATTGCTGCAAAAAAAAAAAATTTGGAGAGGAGAAAGTGAGAAGAAGTACTGAAGTTGGGGGGAGAAGGTTAAAATTAATATTGAAAAAGTTTGGGGAGGGTAAGGTGAAAATTAGGTGAAAGGTATTAAATGAGGTTAGTGATATTTTGGAAGGACTTTTTTTTTTTTAATTCGAAGGACTTTTTGTTCCAACAGATACACCATTAAATTGGTGCTTTGTTGGCAAAACTATTGTACTTATAGGAGCGACATTCTGCTGGCACGACAATTATATTTATAGGGACGACTAATATCGTTCAATATGTAAAAACTGACCTACAAGAACAACTTAGATATGTCGTTCCTATGTTGACCCTGTAGGAAAGACATAATTGTCGTTCCAATATTGTTCTTCCAGTTAGTCTCATTTGTTACAGTGTAATCAGCATTTTTGCACTTAGTGTTCGCTAAAATTCAAATTTCTTCAAATCTATGTTGAGCCCTAAACCACCATCATGTTAGCGTAACAATTTTAGCAGGGCCTAGAGTTGTCCAATTTTGCAGTTTGGCTCTATTATTAATTAGGATTGATAAAGACAAACAAAAAAGAATTATTATCTCTTTATTTTCAACTGACCAAATTGGCTAGGCAGGGAATTTTGCTTTCTAGATCACCTTTCTTTTCCTTTTGTCAAATCACTGTGTAACCAAAGTCAACCACAAATTCTGGTCATAAATTTCACAGCTGGTATAAATACTTAAACCCACCAAAACGGCTTCATTTCAATTTTAGAGAGAGAGAATCTTAATACAGAATAAACTGAAAAATCAGAAACAAATAACTGGTAGGTAGCCCATGGCAGATGAATACCAGATGGGAAATGGGAGCTGGTGGGATACTAATCCCTCAAGAAACAGACTTGATGGTGGAGCAACAACTGCAGCTTCGATTACTACAACGTTAGCGAGTTTTGGATGGCCCACAGATTTGGTGGACATGAAATCCAGGTCGGCGTCTGGTGTGCTTCACGGCGGCGATCAATCATCCACCGGTGCCAGTGACGGCGTATTAGCCCACCAGGTGGTGGGTTTAGCTCTTTCTTCTGAAACCATGGACTGGAACCAATCTCTTTTGTAAGTTTCTTTATTTCAACTTTACTTTTTTTCATTTTACATCGATCCAAGTGACAAAGCGCTGAATCGAGTTTCATTTTTCATTTTCTTATTATTTTTAAAATCTTTGATTTTGAGTTATTGTTGAATAGTAGAGGTGAAAAAGCTGAAAGCAGTTTCCGTTCCCTGGTTGAAGAGGACATGATGAGTACAAATACAAGCAAATTCCAGCATGACTCAGCATCTAATTCTCAACAACGCTGGACACAAAAATTATTTTCTGGGCCCGACGATTTCAAACGTATAAATCGCGGGTTTTCGTTAGATCAACCGCATTTTAGTCAGGCGAGTTCAAATGACAGCACAATAACATCCCAGAATCTATCCACCAGTTTTCAGGCGATGAATTCAGCACCGGCCAGCTACGTGGGCCTGTTATTATCTGAAAACCAGCCGGTGATTAACTATCCCTATCCATCGTCTGGCGGCTATGGCGCCAACGCTTTCTTGGGTAGCAACAGCCATTTGCATTTCAGTACTAACGTCAACACACCTTTCTGGAATGCACCTGCACCGGCACCGCCAGCTGCCGCCATGGCTGATGCTCGCTCGAGCTTTTTTCCGGCCGATCAAGTTCCGTGCTTTGATGAAAATTTACCGGAGGTAGTCATGAAAACTAGTTTGGGATTATGAGTAACCATAATAAAATAAATTTACTTAATATATGTTTTATTTTTATTATTTTCTGTCGAAAGAATACATCAGAAGTTCGGGATTTGATGAGCAAAACGACAAAGAAAAACAGTGCAGACCAAATTGCAACAAATAAAAGGACCAGGAGCGAAACGCCTTCTCCGTTGCCAGCTTTTAAGGTACGTACCTGTGTATATATATGCTATTTTGACGAAGCTTGTATAAGAGCTTTTTTTTTTTTTTTCAAAAGAGCTTCAGCTTTACTTTATTCAGGACCGCTTAAAATGAGATAAATTTAACTTTTGTTCTTGAATAGGTGAGGAAAGAGAAGATGGGAGACAGAATAACTGCACTTCAACAATTAGTCTCACCTTTTGGAAAGGTTAATTGAATTTGTGCAAAATGTTCATCACTTTCCACTAAGTGGCTTCCAGTGATCTCCTTTTTTCTGATTATTAGCAACAGATAAACTGCTGATCCTGATATAAACTTTTGTTTTATTTAAATTATTTCTCAGACCGACACTGCTTCTGTCCTTTCCGAAGCAATTGAATACATAAAATTTCTCCACGAACAAGTCCGTGTAAGTCTCTTCCATCATCTGTGAAAAAGAAATATAAAAATACTAATTCAAAGATTTATGGAGTTATAAATTTTACGGTTCACTTATACGTTGTGCTTATGCAACAAAGCAGGCCTTAAGTGATCCTTACATGAAAAATGGAGCTCCCATTCAGCACCAGCAGGTATATATACAAATATTATAGTTAATTACTTAATTATTGCTAGTTATTATCTAGAGTATTACCATTCATAAAATGGGTCTTGCATGTTTCCCTATGCATGTTTGTGTTTGCCAAGTAATTTATTAATTAATTAATCAGGCATTTGTTTTCTGTTTTTTAGAAATATGATAAGTCTAGACTTGATCTAGAAGGACATCGTCAAGATCTTAAAAGTCGAGGGCTATGTTTAGTTCCGATTTCTAGCACATTCCCGGTGACTCATGAAACAACGGTTGATTTTTGGACCCCTACATTTGGAGGAAGTTTCAGATGAGCAGCAAATTACACAACGAGACCAAGTAGTGTTTCATATTTTTATTTTTTTTTTTTACTTGAGGCACAATTAAAAAAAAAAGTAGGATGCACAGAAAAGTTGTACCCCTCAGCATCACTTTTATCTATCCAAATTCCAAGCTGATGATGAACAAAGAAAAAGGAAATGCTGAAAAAGAAAAGGGATATGATAAAAAGACAGGAAGACTTTTGGGCCATGGATACAAGCAAAATGATGCAGCCCTGGCCAGGATTAGGGACCAATTGTATGCAAATGTTAGAGATCTAATAATTGAAGAATTATGATTAAAGAGTTTCTTAGGAATCATGATCTTGGGTACCAGAGTTGGCTGGATTAAGTTACAAAAAGCATAGATTAGTTTAGAGAGCAATTCTTGTTGTTTGTAGCTGAATTTAGCACAATGACAGTATATTAAAGTAGCTTTCGTGGTGTACATGTATGTATTATTTGAACTACTCTTTATTATTGTTATTTATTAGTTTGTTTACAAAAGAAATGGAAGGAATAATTGAATACCAGAACAGGAGTGAGTAAGAGTGGGGAAATATAATTGATTAGAAAAATCTGACTTTTGAATTGTTTATATGTGTGGAATATGTTAGTGGAAGTCAGAAGATGGCCCATTTAGGGTTTTCTTATTCTTTTGTTGAATAAGGAAGGGAAAACGGTTCTGTCATACCTTTGTGCTTTTTATCTAATGGTCACATTCAACTGCTTCCATTGGAAGGTACTCATCTCCTTCTATATATAACTAGACTAGACTCCATTTATATGAGAGGATTTCGATATGAGGAAATCGGGGACAATTTGAGACAAGGATTTCAAATGATTCTATATAATGAAATTTGTAATCTGCCAAAATTACACAAAATATAGTTCAAAATTAGTGTTGTCGAGTCACGGTTCATAATTTTGCAGGACGGAGGGTACCAGATCTAGTCTATTGTAAGGGGTACTTTCTTAATTTCAAGTACCCCTAGGTTATTACTCACTTATTCTTATTCATTTACAAGTTATTCTAAAATATATATATATATATATCACCTCTGTATATTAATGCAAAACCCTCATAACCTATGTGTCTGCTTCGTATGCTTCGATTGACAAATAAAAAATTATGGTGCTTCGTTTGCTTATGTGTCATCCGAACTTAATATTTACCTAATTTAATACATTTCTTTTTATTGTATCTTACCTAATTTAATTCTTTTATTATATTTTTCCTTATTCAATACTTTCATTTGATTCTCCTAATATAAAAATTGAAATAAGTCATATATAATTAGTAGATAATATCTAATTAGTTATTTTAATTAGAAGTAAAACTACATATGAAATAATTTTAATTTCAAAAAAATATTATGAAAATAATTAATAAGTTTTATTGATAATATAATTTATTTGGAGTTTCAAATATTATATATAGGTAATATATGAGTTATTTATAATAATTAGAGTATGTAACTAAATATTAGATATGTATTCAATCTAAACATAAAAATATTAAATTATATGCTAATAATTAATAAACATTAAAATTTTCACTACAAAAAAACCCGGCGATATTGACGGCCAAATCCGTCAGGATTCCGTCAGTATATGAAATACTGACGGCCTCCTGACGGATAACGGCCGCCAGTATTTTTGCGGTCAGAATTATCGAATCCTGATGGGAATATATACCCGCCAGGAATGCCGGCGGTTTCCTTGACGGCTTCTTCCGCTAGAAAAGGCCCGCCAGCGACGCCAAAATGATATACTGACGGGCAATTCCCGTCAGTATAATAAAGCGGGATAAACTCCCGCTTATTCGCTGGCGGTTTACTGGCGATCTCTTTTGCTGGCGGCCATGGCCGTCAGCAAAGCCGCCAGCATTGTTTTCCGCCAGTAAGTCCGCCAGCATGTCCGTCAGTATCGCCGGTTTATTTTGTAGTGTTTGTTTGTTCCTGGGATAGAGTGATAATGTACACTTTTCATTTTTGTAAATTACAAAAACTAAAATTTGAGCAAAAAGACAAAAACCTAGGCGGTCCTCCACCGCCCGATTAATGCCTAGCGAATTTTACAACCCTACAATGGAGATGAACAGTCATCATGATAGAGATGTACAATTATAACGATGGAGAAGCATTTATCATGATGGGGGATAATCATTTAACACAACGAGAATGTACATATATTTTTTAAATTAAATTACGAATTATATTAAGAAAAAAGGAGAAAATCATCAACAAATACACAGGTCATGACGTCCGTTCATTAACTGGAGGCATTTTTTCAAACCTCATTAAAACCTCCTGAGGTAAACCCACCATTGTGGGAGAAACCCTCGTAGAGGAAAGAGTACCCTCCCTTTGCTAGTAGTAGAAGGAGTGGATAAAAGCGACAAAAAAACGTTAAAGGAGAAGACGACCAAAAATAAAATCAAGTTGTAACAAGCATGTCGTGATCTATAAAAGCAGTACTATCAGGGTCTTCTGTCGAACCGAAAGTAAGCTGCCACACTAGGGGCCCAAATAATTATCGTGATGAACGAAACACCTTTTTTCCCAAAATATCATCATTCACGAGATCTAAGAGGAACTTCGGGGGCGACGTAAATAAGTCGTAACGAGGAGAATTGGATTTGAAAAGCGCATCAGTAGCGCGATTACCTTCTTGATAAACATGCGAAATCATGAATTCAATCGAGGTAGTGAGGAAAAGAACCCGACGCACCGAGCCAAGAAGCGCTAAGGGACATCAAGACAACGCTTCACAAAGAGGTCCACCACAATAGTCACATTCCAACTGCTTCATTGGAAGGTACTCATCTCCTTCTATATATAACTAGACTAGACTCCATTTATATGAGAGGAATTTCGATATGAGGA
>BMAC01000213.1:906585-921867 GCA_014905375.1 Phtheirospermum japonicum
TAGTGTAATTTTATTTTTTCATTAAATTATATTTTAAATTATAGTATTTTTATTCTTAGCATATTAAAAAATAATAATTATATTTATTTAAAAAAATGTGTTTTTTTAATTCTTTCTTTGTAATTTTCTTTATATTTTTCTCCACAAACCATTAAGTTTCGTCATCACGAATTTTTTGTTCTAAGAATGAAATTCATTTTTCTTTCTTTTTTGTTTTCCCTCTCATATTTTAAATTCTTATTTGAGATTTTTGTCCTTAGTTGGCAGCTATAAAATTTATCATTTAATTTTTGTATTTAAATTTTATTTCTTTGGTGTTTTAATGTTTGGTTCTTTTTACTATATTTTTGATTTAATTTTTTTTTCTAATGTATTTTTTATTTTTAAGTTTTAATATAATTCTCTAGTAAATGAATAATACTCAAATTTTAAGATGAAATATTATTAATAAATATTTATATAGGTAAAAGAATATTATATTGTATAAAAAATTATTATTTCAGAACACCTAATCTAATAATTTTGAAATGTTTATAATATGAATGAACTAGAGCTCATATTGAGGCAAATTGGCACCCTAACCGTTAATCGTTAGTCAGACCCCTCAAAATTATTTGTTAAAATAAAAAAACAAAATCTAGGAGACCTACAAAAAATTGCCTAAAACCAAAAAAACCTTAAAAATAAAACAAAACAAAAACTAAACTAAAAATTAAAAAAAAAACCCTAAAATTAAAAAACACTTAAACCTTTTGGAGTTGGCTAACGAAATGTACCCCTTTAGATTGTGTAACATAAATTTTTTTATTTTATATTATCTATGAATTAGTTGATTCAATGTTACAATGCAATCTTTTTTTTTATATATAATACAAATAACTAAAGCCTAACATCTAAATTTTTGATTATGAAGTGAATCAATAATATGTCATGGTTAACAGAAGTGATTATTAATAAAAATATACAACTTTTTTATATTTTTCACTTTTATCTAATATATTATAAATTAATTTAAAAATTAATAAATTTGCCCGGCAACAAAGTGCGGGTCAATTTCTAGACAAGTATAGGTCTAGTTGGAAATTATATTCTACGCCGTTTATATTGATTGTCCATAACCATAACCTATAAATTCTAGACTATGTATGAGTATACTTGCATGGGGGGTTATTGAAGCAGGCAAAAACTTAATGAATTATGTATAAATTGAGTTAGGATTTCAACGCAAATAAAATTTAATGAATTAAACAAACAAAGTAACAGAACTTCAAAGACAAGAACAAGAACATAAAAATTGAAATAAGAGACAAATTTTATATTTCCATATTAATTCAATCACCTAATTAATAGCATACATAAACTACTTAGTTATTAAATTTGAATAAATAAACCTAGATAATAATAAAATTCCTAATCACATAAATCTCGTCCTAAATAATAATTAAAATACAATAAATATCTGTTATGTATTATTAGTAATCTACATCAGGTTTAGCTTTGTCTCGGTCTTCCTCTTCCTTCGTCTTTCCACCAAGGCATCAACAGTCGGGCTTGACTATAATGTGAGAAAACCGCACTAACACTTTTTCTTAGAGCTGAGTAATTAATTGGATAAACCATACCTACACTATAATGTAAAAAATCTTTCGTAATCAGGTTAATTAAAACTAACGCTAATTATGAATATATTTAGTGGAAGAAAAAAAAACGATCATCAAAAAGTAATGACGATCAAGGAAGAAAAACCTGACACATCCTAAAACAAAATCGAAATATAATAATCCTTAATGTCAAAAGTCAAACCCACCTGGATTCATATAATGCTTCAGATCAGAGTGCACATTGTTTTCTTTGACTTGGGGAAAATGAAACTGAACCAGATTATGCTCACAAAAAAATATATATATAAAAAAAATAGAAAAAGTAGTTTGCATATGAAAACCGTAAATAATCCGTACAAGCATCGTATTAATTGTAGACTTTACATATTAAGATATCAACAACAACGCTAAACGCAGGCTAGGGGGCATAATGTTATGAAGTCAGACCTTACATATTAAGATATTAACTGTAGTTATTTTTTTGGGTAAATTTTATTTTTAAGTACTCAAATTATGCCTAAATTTTAGAATCAGTACTTCACATTTCAAAAGTATCAATATCAGTACCTGAGTTACATTTTTTTCTCAAATTTCATATCTCGAGTTGACTTGCTTTTAAAAACTAACGAAACCAATAAATTTTGGGTGGAAAATGATGAGGTGGAGTATTTATTCAAAATTTATCATTTTATTAATTTGAAAAATAAAAGACTATTAATAAATAATATAATAAATAATATTTAATCAAAACAAGAAGAAGAAAAATGAGAATGCACCGACCCCAATCAGAGCAGTACATATGTTCACGACGGCAGAGATCTGCTGCGTCACCGCCACACACCACTACCGCACCTAATAAACTTACCTCCGTGAGAGAGTTACTGGCAGGGAGACTGCAAGAGAGAGATCCGAGAAAGATGAATTTTTTTTTTTTAACAGAAATTTGTCAAAAACTCAAACAGAAATTCACAATCAAAACCAATTCAAATCGTAAATTAGTTGATGGGTTTTGAAGCTTATGTGAATACGAACAAATTGAGGTAAGATTTATCATCTTTGGACCGGTGATTCACCGGGAATCGACTGTCGGAGTTGTCGTCGTTGTCGTATTTCATAACGAAATCTGTTGGACCTTTGTCGGCATTATGCTTGCGATATAGAAACTTGATCTTCGATCGGAAGGTACCATTGAAAACCTCATCAAATTGACTTTCCAATTATGTATTGTTTGCAAAGATCCGATTGTCAGATTTTTAGCACGAGACCGGCAAAGTTGGCGGTCAATATATATATTTTTTTTTTGCCATTTTTGTGGCGAATTGCCGGCAATCAAAGCTTCGGATCAGAAATCCGATTCGGATTTTGGAAAAGGGCAATGAGACGATTCAATTGGAATAGGGTTTGATTAGTTTCGTAACCGGACGGGAGTTGAGTGGTGATGGGCGGCGCTGTGTATGTTAGTCTGCATTTTATTATTTGCTTTCATTTTTGATAAACATCATTCATTATAATTTATAAATATTTTTTATAAAAGCATAAAAATAAATAAATACTTAAATTTCTAATTTAATATTCCACCTCATCATTTTCCATACAAAATATGTTGGTTCCGTTAGTTTTTAATGGCAAGTCAACGCGGGGTACGAGATTTGAGAGAAAAATGTAACTCAGGCTACTAATATTAATACTTTTGAAACGTGAGGTACAGATCCTAAAATTTAGGCATAGTTTGGGTACTAGAAATGGAATTTACCCTTATTTTTTTATATGGATAGATTATCAATAGTTTTTTCAATATGCAAGTTTTTTAAGATTTTATTAGTAGATATTTACCAACAACAAATTTATCTACAATTTATATTTTTTTCCGGTTACTCACAACTTTTCTCCAAGTTATTGGTAAAACATTTAGCTATATATTAAACTAGTTTAACACCCATGTATTACACGGGATTTTTAAAAAGTTAAATATAAAAAATACTTGAGTCAATTACAGAGTTCTAAATTTAAATAAAAAATCGAAAAGATGTGTTCTCAACCCGTCTTGTACATGTCAAATCTATATATTAATTATTATAATTATTAACTAATTTTATATTTTAATAAAATTCGATAATAATTATATTTATATATTTAGAAAAATTCAAAATATGTTACATTTTCAACCCGTGTATAAATTATATTTATTAACTATTATTATTATTAATTTTATATTTTAATATTTATATTAACTTCGTTAACAATTATTAGCTACATAATTTGAAATTTTCAAAAAATATCATACTCTCAAAGCCCGATCGCATTGTGTCGTTGTCTAATAGATATTTATTAATTATTATTATATAATTTTATATGTTTATGTTTATACTGAATTCATGACTAATATTTAGTTACATTCTCGGATTTTTGCAATAAGTCATAAGTTACCTATATAGAATAGTTAAACTTCCAAAAATAAATTATTTCAATTTTTATAATAAATACAAATTATTTAATTATTTTCATAATTATATTTTTTTAATTAACACTATTTCATATGTAATTTATCTTTTAATTAAAATAACTAACTTAAGTTTTTTTCTACATTTGTATGATTGGTATATATTTTTATATTAGGAGAATAAAATGAAAAATATTTGAATTAGGTAAAATACAATTAAAAAATATTAAATAAAGCTAAATATAATAAAAAGAGAATATTAAATTAGGTCTATATTAGGTTCTGATGACACATAGGCAAGCGAAGCACCAGAATTTTATATTTGTCAAACGAAGTTTACGAAAAAGACATATAGGTTAGAAGAATTTTTTTTTTTTGTGTGTGTGTCTATATATATATATATATATATATATATATAGTTTAATACTTGCATATTATGCGGGCTTTGAAAAAGATTAACACTCATTAAAAATACTAAAAAAATAATATTGAAAATGGGACACACGAATCGTAACATTATTTTTCTATTTACACAAAGACTATTCTTCACAATAAATGATATTTATACATAAATCGAGAGCATTATTTGTTCTAATTATAGTAAGACTGATTTTCACAATAAATAATTTTTAATTATTTTTACTTGGGGTCACGAAATTAGTTGTAAGAAGACATATCGAAATACCCTATATTTAAAAGGAAACTCGTAAAAAGTTGAGTTTGTAAAAATGTAAACCATACAACATCTCCACTTCACATGTGCAACTGATTCCGCTTCCGCTTCTGGGAGATCAAACGGAGCTCTTTTAGTTTTTGCTGATTCAATTATTCATTTCTACAGGTCAGGTTGGACCAGCGACCCTATCTATTCGTTGTGTAAGGCACTGATAATTCTATTAAAAACGTCGTATATCTAATATCTAACTTGTAGTATGTGTAATGTTATTTTATTATTTTTTTTGTTGCTTCCTTTTTTCCGGTGTAGATAAGAAATATAATGTGTTTATCAATGCATTTTATTGGAATTAGATAAGAAATTTAAAATATAACTAATACTTATTTTCCTAAGTGTAATAATTTGTTATTATTAGTTTTTATTTTTGTTGTTTTTCTTTTCTTTTCTTTTTTTTTTTTTGTTTTTTTAGCGACTAGTTTTAGCACTACTAATATGCACGCATATTGTATGTAAGATGTTTGATATTTATATCGTGTAATAGTCGGTTCTCACATATTATTTGTAAAAATTTATGAACTTAAAAGACTTGATCGGACATATATCAAAAAAAGAAATAAAAAGATATGATCACCTGTAACAATTATATCATTTCGAGATAATATATTCAAGTCACATTGATGAGGTTTTGGGTGCGTACAAATTTAAATTTATTTATATATTTTATATTTATTTTCTTTTTGTAATAATTCTATATATTCATATTTTTTTTAAATATATATTTAAAATTCTAAAAATAAATTATTTCAACTTTGATTATAAATAAAAACTAATTCAACTTATATAGATTTTTTTAATTAAATAGTATTTTTTTTTATTATTATAATAAAGTAAGATATTGAATTAGGCAAAATCTGATAAATAAAAATATTGAATTAGGTAACATATAATAAAAGAAGAATATTAAATTAGATAAAAATATATAAAAAGAAAATACTAAATTAGGTAAATATTAGGTTCGGTGACACCAAAGAACCAGAATTTTTTCCAAAACTAACAAAGTATGAGAAGCAGACACATAGAATAGGGAAATTCTGTATTAATATATAGGGGAGATATATACTAGTTATAAAATGAGCTTTTACGGACTAAGGATC
The DNA here is from genome assembly GCA_014905375.1 of Phtheirospermum japonicum. Taxonomy (NCBI): domain Eukaryota; kingdom Viridiplantae; phylum Streptophyta; class Magnoliopsida; order Lamiales; family Orobanchaceae; genus Phtheirospermum; species Phtheirospermum japonicum. Next base: position 912,457 of record BMAC01000213.1, read on the forward strand.
TCTTTATTAATTCCTATTTGTACCGCATCATTTTCTTAAGGGCAACACTCTTGTCAGGCGCACTAACGGATCATCTGTTAGGTCAAAAATTCATACCAACACATCATAATACAAAAGTCAATACATTATAGTGAAAAACAAATACATCATAGTACCAACACATCATAGTATAAAACCAATACATCATATCACGTGTCAGCAATTTATGAAAAATCAATACTTTCTAGTACAAAAACAAATATACCATAGTACAAAAATCAGTACATTATAGTATCGGGTCAGATGGGCTAACGGGTCATAACCCGTTAATCTAGCCTAACTCAAGTGTTTGCCTTTTCTGAAATGTATAGATAGTAACATAAACTAAGTAGCAAATTAAGGCAAAAATATTTTTTTAGTCCGTTAACTGACCAATCTTTGACATTTAGTCCGGTTAATGGTCACACTTGAAAATTAATCCACTAAGTGGACGAATTGCTGATTTTTGGTCCAGTGACCGCATAAAGCAGGTCACTGGATCAAAAATCAGCATTTAGTTCACTTAATGGACTAATTTCCAAGTGTGATCCAAAACCGGACTAAAAGTCAAAGAGTGATCACTTACCGGACTAAAAAAATAATTTTAGGTTTTTGGCGAGTAAGTGTAATTAGGAGGCAATTGTCCAAAAAAATATGATATAGGTAAAAATAAAAATGAAATATTTGGGAGAAAAAAATCCTTATTTATTTTTATTTTTAATTTTAGATTGTAGGTTTTTATTTTATTCTATTACTTATTTATAACTTGTAAGTTTTTATTATATTGCTTATTTATCAAAATATTCGAACACATGAGTTTTGTTCGAGAAATCAGAGACGAAAACCCCTATTTTGCATTTATTTTTTATCTTTTACCGCCTAGATCCGTCACTTACCTTTCACCACCCACCAACGTTTTTTCTTCTTTCTGTTTGGCGGTGGCACAATGACGACACCTATGGCGGTGGCGACGATGGTGTGATGGGCGACGCTAATGGAAGAGTTGGAGTGGTGGTGGAGGGTTGAAGGAGATGATATCTTTTGGGTATTTTTTATGGGGTGAACTCGTGAATAAATGGGGTGCATATATTCGCTCTCTAAAACAAACTAAATGTAAATAACTCCACTTTTATATATTATGAAATAGTTTTTTGCAGATTACATTATACATCTAATTATAGTTTATCTTATTATCATCACACATATCAATAGTTTTAACCTAAGCAAAATTATTATTTTTAGTCCGATATGTGGCCACTCTTTGACTTTTAGTCCGGTTTTAGATCACACTTGAAAACTAGTCCACTAAGTGGACTAAATGCTGATTTTTGGTCCATTGACCTTCAGTTTTCGGTTTTTTCGGTAAAGATGACCTGCTATAGGCGGTCACTGGACCGAAAATCAGCATTTAGTCCACTTAGTGGACTAATTTTCAAGTGTGACCAAAAACTGGACTAAATATCAAAGAATAGTCACTTACCGGACTAAAAAAATATTTTTGCCAACAAATTAATTAAGAATAATTACACATAGCTGAATCATAGGAAATCGTTTCTTTCTTAATCCAAGTTATAAATTATCGTTATCAAATTTATTACACTTTTAACTATTTACGTACTTAAATTAAGAACTTGCTATATTACAATGTCTCTAAATTGGAGACACTATTTATATCTTACGTTGGGTCATGATTCTTCAAATTGTCATCACAAGATTTTGCAATGCTTTTAGAACTATAGTCACTAACACGATTATGCTTTTGACGACTTGTGTCATTAAAAAAGCAATATTATTCATTTTTTGTGTCTTAAATTCTGTTACGTCTATTATTATTATTATTATTACTACTACTACTACTACTAAACTCGAAAATGAAATAGAGGTATACTAACTCAAACTCCTCTTTCAACACAATAAAAAAAATCCAAAAAGGAGAAAATTGAACCAACACACGAAGGCCTATAAAAATATCATCATAACCAAAGGATCAACAATCTTAACATCAAATTCTCAACTAAATGAAGCCATTATAATATCAATGGAAAATCGAAAAAAAAGTTGTGAGCTCATGGCAAGCTGATATAATGAAAGGCGAGCTATAATAAACTTTATATAAATAAAGGCGACTTGAGGAGAATGTACTATCTATATTTTTTTGATAATCTATTTCATAAATCACATCAATGAAATACACAGTTATTTCTAGCAACACTACAGACTAAGATCGCCCTAAATCCTGTGGTCAGAATTGTTATAGTATATCTGACAACAGCTGGCTATGATCGTGTGGCCAATAATGCTATAGTACTATTTGACAGTTGTAGCAGACTAGACTATACTAATCTAGGGCTGATGTCATCCGACGTGATGTAGGCTCCATGCAGACCTCTGGTGCTAAGACCTATCAGGTCGGCACTCACTCGACCTGAACCTATCAGGTCACCCCTCATGCGACCTCAGGTTATCAGGGCACCAAGTAGGTCTATGATCATGCGACTTGAATTTAAATGAGCTCAATTTGAATGAGCTCTTGGGCATGATTCTCAACCTGTCTCTAAACTTGGTGAGGAATTGCTCGCTTAAAGGTTTCGTTAGAATATCAACTATCTGCTCTGAAGAAGGAACATGTTGCACTGTGAGCTGTTGTGAAAGAATCTTGTCTCTAAAAAAATGAATATCAAGTTCAATGTGCTTATTTCTTGCGTGTAGGTCAGGATTTGATGCCAGAGCAATCGTGCTCAAATTATCTACCCAAACAGTAAGCGTGCGAACCGATCCAATTTTCAATTCCTTGAGCAGATATTATATCTATGTGATCTCTGCAATAGTGTTCGCTAAACTCCTATACTCTTCCTCAGTACTCGAACTCGACACAGAGCCTTGCTTTTTCAAACTCCATGATACAAGATTATTGCCAAGATAGACACAAGAACCACTGATAGACTTCCTATCATCAAGCTCGGCAGCCCAATCAGAGTCAGAAAAATCAGATAAATTGAAGTTTGGAGCTCTCATTATTCTAAGTCCATGATCAATGGTGCCTTCCACGTATCTCAGAATTAGTTTCAAGGCTCTCCAGCTCATATTTAAGGGATTAGCCATGAACTGACCAACTTTGTTAACACTGAAGGAAATTCCAGGTCTCGTAATAGTGACATATTGTAGACCTCTAACCAACTACACTGTTTCAACAGGTCGTAAGCTCCATATGGAGAATTTGTCCTCGTTGAAAGTGGATGGAATTGGAAATATTGCTCTTAAGTTAACTTCTGGAAAAGAGCTACTGCTAAAGCTAAGAAATTTTGGTTAAGCAAGTTTGGACATTTCCTAGGTAGGGGTTATCTAAACAAAGGATTGTTCAAATTGAATGTAACGGTTACTCGCCCTGTCAACTCTTCAAGTATGAATGAAAATCATCTAATTCTGTTTACTTGATTGAGTGTTCTAATTTAAGGCATGTTAGGTTAGGACATGTTAATCTAAATGCAATAAAAATACTTATGAATTTGGTTTTGTTACCAAACTCAAGAATTGATTCACAAAATAGATGTGGAATTTGTATTGAAGTCAAAATGGCTAAATTACAATTCCATTCGGTGGAAAGATGCAATGAACCTCTGGGTTTGATTCACACTGATATACGTGATCTCAAATTTGTGCAAACTAGAGGTGGAAAGAAGATTTTTATAACATTCATTGATGATTGCACAAGGTTTTGTTACTTATATTTGTTAAGAAGCAAAGATGAAGCTCTTGAAATATTCAAGAGATATAAAACTGAAGTAGAGAATCAACTTGGCAAAAGGATTAAAATAATCCGAAGTGATAGAGGCGGTGAATATGTAGCTCTGTTTGAACAATTATGTGCCAAGTAGGGTATAATACATCAAACGACGGCACCCTACTCACCACAATCTAATGGCATCGCCGAACAAGAAATAGAACTCTTAAAGAGATGATGAATGCCATCTTGATTAACTCGGGTTTACCCCAAAACATGTGGGTGGGAAGCTGTTTTGACGGCCAACCACATATTAAATAAAATACCACTTAAAGGTGAAAATGAGACTCCTTATGAACTTTGGAAAAGTCGTAAGCCATCTTATAAATACCTAAAAGTGTGAGGGTGTTTGGCAAAGGTCGATGAGCTTGAACCAAAGAAAATGAGAATCGGACCAAAGACGGTCGACTGCATTTTCATTGGATATGCATACAACAGTATGGCATATCGATTCTTAGAACACGAATCAAGAAATCCTGAGATTTCTGAAGGTACTACGATTGAGTCAAGAAATGCGATATTTCTTGAGAATATCTTTCCATGTAAAGATAAGACAGAACCTAGTTCTAACAAAAGAACGTATGAAACTGCAAGTGGTTCAAAACCAAATAGTGATGAACCAAGATGTGGAAAAAGAGTAAAGACTGCAAAGTCTTTTGGACCTGATTTTATCACGTACTTATTGGATGATGATCCAAATTCCATTAAGGAAGCTTTATCCAGCCCAGAAGCACCGCTCCGAGAAGAAGCTATTAATAGCGAAATGGAATCCATACTGCAAAATCACACTTGGGAATTAGTTGATCTACCACCTGGTTGTAAGCCCCTGGGCTGTAAGTGGATCCTGAAAAGGAAACTGAAAGCAGATGGAACCGTTGATAAGTTTAAAGCTCGTTTGGTTGCCAAAGGGTTTAAACAAAGAGAAGGTTATGATTTCTTCGACACATACTCATCGGTAACGAGGATAGCATCCATTAGAGTACTTCTTGCGATTGCTGCTCTGCACAATCTAGAGATTCATCAAATAGATGTGAAAACTGCATTTCTGAATGGGGTATTGGAAGAAGAAATATATATGGATCAACCTGAAGGATTTGTAGCACCTGGTGAAGAGAAAAAGGTGTGCAAACTGATTCAGTCTTTGTATGGACTTAAGCAAGCTCCAAAACAATGGCATATGAAGTTTGATGAAATTGTGTTGTCGAACGGCTTTAAAAATAACGAATGTGACAAATGTGTTTATGTCAAAGGAACATCAAATGCATATGTTATTATGTGTCTATATGTGGATGACATGTTGATCATGGGTAGTAATTATGATGTAATCATGAATACTAAGAGAATGTTAAAACGGTATTTTGACATGAAAGATATGGGAGTTGCTGATATAATCCTTGGGATTAAAATCAATAAAACTCAAGAAGGGATTATTTTATCACAATCTCATTATATTGAGAAACTGCTCAATAAATTCAATGCCTACGAGGGTCCATCTACTAGAACGCCCATTGATCTAAAGATAAATCTGGTAGCTAACAAGGCTGAACCAGTTGCTCAGTTAGAGTATGCTCGTGTCATAGGAAGTCTAATGTACTTAACGAATTGTACACGACCTGACTTAGCCTATCCCGTGAATAAACTGAGTAGGTTTACAAGCAATCCTAGCCATGAGCATTGGAATGTAGTGAAAAGAGTATTGATGTATTTGAAATACACAATGGACTATGGGTTATACTATTCAAGATACCCAGCCATACTTGAGGGATATTGTGATGCTAGTTGGATTTCAGATTCGAAAGATTCTCACTCCACTAGTGGATATATCTTCTGTATTGGAGGTGGGGCAGTTTTGTGGAAGTCTAAAGTCTACGAAACAAATTTATATAGCTCGATCCACCATGTAATTCGAGTTTATAGCTTTAGATAAAGCTGGTGAAGAAGCTGAATGGCTTCGTAACTTCTTGGAAGATATTCCATGTTGGAGTAAGCTTGTGCCACCTGTGTTGATACATTGTGATAGCCAAGCAGCTATTGGAAGGGCACAAAATTATATGTATAACGGAAAGTCTCGACATATTTGTCAAAGACATAACACCGTTAAACAATTGCTCTCGAATGGAGTAATATCTATTTGCTATGTTAAGTCACAAGATAATATTGCCGACCCTCTCACAAAAGGGCTTAATCCAGATCAATTGAGAAACTTGCTAGAGGGAATGGGTTTAAAATCCACAAAATTAAAGAATGACCATAGTGGTAACCCAACCTTGAGGAATGGAGATCCCATGAACTTAGTTCAATGGGAAAACTAAACTATGGAAATTCAGTTGAGCACTTGGAACTTGTGTTCAAATATCATCCCTGAAAAGCAATCCAAGTGAGTTTTTTACCTTAGAATTGTGGTGAGGTTAAAGCATAAAGGCTTTTTAATGAATCTCAAACCTTTGAAGGTGAAGTATATCAGGATACTTTTGATGGGAGGTCACCTATATAAGTGTGAAGTGAGGGCCGCTTCAAAATGTAAACACTTATGAATCTAAAGTGATGTCCATGACAAAACGGACACAACTTTAGAACAGAAAGGTGTTAAGATTTTATTGTGTAATTATCATTGTCTTGATATACACTACAGAGGGATAGTTCAATGCATCAAGTCCACTAAGCCACCAGTATATTCTATGGTAGTTACTATGGACGGTTCAAATCCACAAACTACTTATCCTGATGCAATAACGTCTTGTGATGACTGAGCACAAGAGTCTGCATACATACATGCATTGATTTTCACTCATGTGGGGGATTGTTGAAAAATTAGTTTTGTTGAGACTAATTTTGATGGCTAAATATTTAATTAATATAGAATTAAATATTATAATATGATTTTACGTATTGAGTAGATAATCGTAGTATATTTATTTTCTCAAAATTGATTTTCGGTGAGTGAGAAATAAATTGTGTAAGTTAGCAATTTGAAAAGGGGAAGTGTATAAAATCCCACATTAAAAATGTAAGGATAATTTATACGCTTTATAAGTTAAGAAGAAGTTGTATTGAGTATCATGTGATTAAGCCCATGCACTAGTTGGTTGTAATTGTGGGCTTGGGCCAAGGCCTTGGCCTTGGCTTTGGATCTTGAACATTGACTTAGGACTTTGGACTCTTTGGGTCCTGGGCCGTGGGCCTCACTTGGGCTATATGAGATTGGTTTTGAACCAATTTTATTTTATTTTTGGACTCTCCAAATGAAAATGGGCTCGACCCATTAAAATATTTGGGCCTTTTGGTCAAATGAAAATGGGTTCGACCCATGACTTCTCAACTTCATCAGCAGCATTTGAGGAGTCTCAAAGCTGTGATAATGGAGGTAGTGGATATATGGAAAATTAAAGCCACTAATTACAACTGCTCCATCCTTTTCAAATTCTCAAACCCTACAAGGTGAAGTCTATAAATAGATTTAGAAGTTTTAGGCATAATACACAATGAATCATTTTCATTCGCATATTTCCGCACTAAAGTCTCAAGCATTCGTTTCAAAATTTTGTGCTCGGTTTCACACTTTTCAAGTTCGTTGGAACTTTGAAATTTGGTGTGCTACTACTTCAAAGGCGTTAAGTCGTTGTATCTTTTGGGACATTACGCAAGTTCCGTCAGCACAATACGGGGCGTATTTGTCTTGTAGAAAGAGAATTTTCTCGCATCGAATTCCTGTTCAATCTGCCAGATTCAAGAAGGTGTTCCTTTCAAGTTTTACTTGTTTTTCATTCTTACGTTTTTAGTTTTTGTAAGAACTGTAGTACAGTTCAGTAGCAATTTCCTTTTTGTATTATTATTTTGTAACACTTCCCCACTAAACTCCCATAAAGTGTCTTTATGTTCATTAGACATTTTTTCTCTAATCTGATTACTGAATGGAGCAAACTTCTTCTTTCCTTGCGACAACACAGTACCAATCTAACTACCAGTGATTCCACCACCATTTTTAATTGGTTACCCTAACTCGTTAAATTGGACAGTTGCCTTTGAGCTTTTGGGTAGTGTCCAAACATTCTTAACACAATTTTGTACTCGCTTTCTACACACATTACCTTCTAGATCTAAATTTCAATTTCAACAATCAAAACACAATTTAATCATGTTGGCCCATTTATTTCACAGCATTCAATTAGATTTGGAGATGCTACTCATATTCCTTAGTAAATCGCTCCAAGTCATGATATTCTACAATTGTCAATATTTACATGAAAATAAATATTATTTGATCTTGGCATAATGAGTACCAAAAGAATAGAAATTATGTTGGTTCAGTGTGAAGATTGATTTGTTTTAAGAAGAAGTAGAACCTTATTATAAATTTAAGAAGTCAATAACATATAATGTGTGTGAAGAATGGAAAATAATTTTGTGATGGATTAAAAAATCAAATTGAATCCAGTTTTCTATATTTTGTTTGCTAATAGCACAATTTTTACTAGGTAATAGGTGAAAGAAAGACAATATCATAAACCACACTTTTGAATCTGTAAATTAGTTGAAATGTTCTCGTCATATGTTATACTATGGCATAATTGGTAGCTTTTTTATCACCAAGTTTCGGAAGTACCTCTATTTTTCATATATTCGTACACTTCGTTAGCATTATCATTCTATTTTTGTACTTAAATATCGAAGTCTTGACTATCCGGTGGTTGGTTTTCATCATCTAAATCTTCTTTGTCATTTCAAATGTTTGTGAAAAATCTGCCTTAGAACTCAATACACCACGCTGACGCTTTCATCCAGCCATTGACATAATTATGTCATAGGCAAGACAACAAATACATTATTAACCAAGATGAATAAACTGTTGGACGCATATCTAAACTACAATTAAAACTAGTCTACCTACCTGATGTGTTGTTTTTGGATGTGTGTACTGTGTTAGTTAGAATATAGTTGATGTGTATATGCTTTATGTTGTTGTGTTTCTTTTAGTACTTTAATAGATTATAATATATGTATAATATAATATAGGGAACTTCTACGGTGCCGTGAGGGAAGCATTTTTCACTTAATCATAATCATTGAATCAAAAATTAGTTATAAATAATGGTTAATGGATGAAAATGCGCACAAAACACATGACTAATAGATACAAGTAAAATAAAAATTGACATACTCAAAAATTGACTTCTATTGATATCTTAACTAATTGAGTTTGATTTGTCAAGTATCTTCGAAATTTATATTGGTTCTGATTATTAGAAATGACTACGGTGCCTTCACGGTACCCATGACCCCCACCACTCGTGCATTTACATCCGTCTATCTTTTAATATTTATACCCTAAAATTGATCCAACTGTTATAAATAGGTGAGAAATAGTACCTTCACGGCACCGTAGAACTTCCCATATATATATATATATATATATATATATATATATATATATTATATATATATATATATATATATATATATATATATATACAACTGTTATAAATAGGTGAGAAATAGTACCTTCACGGCACCGTAGAACTTCCCATATATATATATATATAGGTGAGAAATAGTACCTTCACGGCACCGTAGAACTTCCCATATATATATATATATATACTATATATATATAT
>BMAC01000213.1:921892-943315 GCA_014905375.1 Phtheirospermum japonicum
TGTCTTATTATAGTCTACACCAACCCCGCTGAGAAATTATATAAATAAATAAAATATTTAAATCAAAAATAATTAAGCCAAGGCATTATCTACAATAACTCATACTTTAATACATAAATAACTTTATTTTAAAATGAAAATGATGATTGCGGTGACAATAACCCACCCCACCATAATTACAGTCATCGATGGGTTCAACGTCAATTCGACCCAACGACGTCTCTGCCTCCAACTACATCAATTAGCTTTAATTAATTAACCAAACTAATGATGACCACTAATTAATGTGGTGTCCCTGCACTACAAATAGGGCGGGCCCAGTTCATTAGCTCACTCTCTCTGTTTGGCAACTGTTTATTTATCACTTCAGAGGAGAGATAAAATCCTGAAATACAAAGCAGTCGCATTACCAATGGCCACCAAAGTTTATATTGTGTAAGCACCTGATTCTCATATCTCTGTTTTTAAATGAAGATTCGTGATCATACTCCACTGTTGCAATTCTTCATTTTTTTAATTGGGTTTTGATTTTTATGGTCGAAATTGGATCTACTTGATATTGAATTTGCTCTGCTGATTCTTGGCTCAAAGAACCTCCATTTTTCACTTTTGGCCCAGATAGGAAAAGTGTTTGATTAGCTACCATATATTTCCGATATTTGAATTCTCTGGGGTTTTGATGTTTACTGCATACTTAATTGAATTTCCATTTCCATAATTCTTTGGGTGATTCTAATTTTATTTATTCATTGTATTTGCTGAAGTTCATATATTACAATGATGCAACTGAGGAGTTTGATTTGTTTCAGCCCCAAATTTAATGAGTGCATGTTTATCTAAATATTTTAAATGGAAACATCTGTATTCTGCAATTGTATGATTGTCTAATTAAATTAAAACCCTTTTAGGTACTATTCGATGTATGGGCATGTGGAGAAACTAGCTGAAGAGATAAAGAAGGGAGCTGCATCTGTTGAAGGAGTTGAGGCCAAACTATGGCAGGTAAGAAAAGCATCTTTTAGCGTTGTAATAAATGATGGTGAAACTTGAGCAACAAATTGCAAATTAGTGTATATAGGCAGAGTAAGAAAAATACTTCGAATAAGCACCAAATTCAGAATTTTTGTATTAATGATTTAAAACTTCATTTTGGACTATTCAGGTATCTGTAAGCTTATGGGACAGTTCTAATGGAGCCTATCTCATGGAGAAAGAAATAAGAAAAGAAAACAATGGTTTTAAAATTTATGAATCCTCCTAGAAACCTTTATGCACGATTAATTACATAACAAAGCAAAACTAGAGAAACCCAAAAAACTCACGATTACTAATTATTTGAGCTCCCAACCGATGGTTTTTTTTCTGCTAGATAATGCCATATCTAATCTTCAGCTTTGGAAGCATCTTTTTTGTTTTCTTTTAGAAATCTAACAGGCTGTTATCATTTTTTCTCTTAAAATACTATCGATCTGCATTAGGAAATTAATTTTCTTCTTAGGTTGAAATCTACAAATTTGTGCTGCAAATAATCTTTGTCATTTGATATTTCAATTCTCTTTAGGGAGTCTTTGCCATCACTAGTTAAAAGAAATGATTGTCGGACTTTGGAAAAATTACTGTTAATGTCTAATGCAAATATATTTTTCTAAATAAAGAGAAGTTTACTTAAGTGTTTTTATCCTCAAATATATTTTGAGGACAGAATTTTATAGTAACATCGTCTTTTTATCCCAAAAAAAAAAAAGAAGAAAAAGGAAAAAACTTCTTGAAACCAATATTTACTACAATTACAAGAAATCCATTGTTTTGGAAATACTCTCTTAATTTCCTTCCTTCTAAAGTGACTTTGCTGAAGCTCTTTAACAGCCTTTCGCACGATTCTGTATTTAATAGGTCCCTGAGACGCTACACGATGACGTTCTTACAAAAATGAGTGCACCACCAAAGAGTGAGGTGCCCATTATCACACCCAATGAACTTGCTGATGCGGATGGGTTCGTGTTTGGGTTTCCCACGAGATTCGGAATGATGGGCTGCCCAGTTCCAAAGCGTTTCTTGATGCCACCGGAGGGCTATGGAGGACACAGCAACTTGCTGGCAAGCCCGCTGGGATCTTCTACAGCACTGGGTCTCAAGGGCGGCGGACAAGAAACTACACCGTAAGTGTCCCTCGTAGGTTTCACAGTCCAACTGGTCGAATAATAATATAATCATTAATTAATATATTATGGCCAAATACCCCTTCCATCACGCAAAGATACGCCTCTAGTCAAAGAAAACATTGGTTAATATACTTAAAATATTGCATTTCACATTTATGTCCCTATCCCTAATTATTTTTTATTCATTGTCTACCGGTTTTCATAAAAGTTAGTTAGGTAAATGGAGTAGTGTAATCCTAGCATAAATAAATGGGTATACACGGAAATGAGAAAATAATTGCATACTTAGTGCCGTACAAGCCCTATCTTTGTGGGGACAGAGGGAGTAGACATTCGAATGAGAGCACAAAAATATAACAAAATATTAAATCTATATATATTTTTTTAATAAACAAGTTAAAGCAGTGGCTGGTTTTGACTGATTATCTGTAGATTGACCGCAATCACTCAGCTTGTTTCACCACGGGAATGATATTTGTGCCGATTGGATACACATATGGAGCTGGCATGTTGAGATGGAGAAAGTGAAAGGTGGAAGTCCGTATGGTGCTGGGACTTTTGCCGGTGATGGTTCGAGACAGCCATCCGAGCTCGAGTTAGGGCAAGCTTTCCACCAAGGGATGTACATTTGCCACCATTGCCAAGAAACTCAAGGGAGCTCCCTGATCACATCTCATCTCTTCCAGATATATAATTATACTATTATGATTTCTTTTTTATAATTGAAATATTCCGACATATTATTTGATAAGATTTCAAATGTAATTCTTGATGTGTTGCATAGTGGCATATATATTTATATGCCATTGTAAAACGTTGTATCAACAACATGCGATTTCTAAGCGGTGTGATTATGGAACTCGTTATACGACATCTGGTGGCGGTTCATGTACAAAAAGTTTTTGGTTGCAGGGATTTGAGGGACACAATTTTTATTTTTTCTGTGATTAATCTTCCCAAGTGGGGTTGTAATTATCCCAAAATAAACTGCCAACAATTAGAATTTTGGCAGGTTTGTGATAAACCTAATTCGGTGAAGCAGGCATTTGACGTTCGAAGGATTTGATAAATGTGTAATTAAGTGGCTACTCTAGTTGCTAGTAGCTATCCACTACATGTTGATTTAGAAGATAAATATATGAACCTACTACTATCGACACGTTGATGTCTCATTCTGAAATTATATATTGTAGTCGAATTTAATGTGAAATACATAAAGTTTTATCTGTCATATCACCGACACAAACCGGTGACGTTATTTAATAAGGATGATTAAAATCAAGATATAACGATATTTTTAAAAAATATAATTAAATAATATTTTTAGAAAAAACACTATTTAAAAAAATATGATTAAAATCAAGATATAACGATACTTTTAAAAAAAATATAATTAAATAATAATATTTTTAGAAAAACATCAGTATGTTTAGTAATATAATAATAATATTTTTTTAAAAAGCATATTTATACATCGACACATTTTCAAAAGTGTATTTTTTTGCCCATATTGACGATACTTAAAATAAATTAATCAAGAAGTGTCAGTAATTACACCTAAAATCATGACAATTATTAAAAAATTATTTCACAAAAGTGTATATTTATAAATTAAATATAAAAAAAGTGAGAATCATATAGGAAAATGTTCAAAAACAAAATTTAATGCAATTAACGAGTAACTAAAGGAAATTAAGAAAACTTACTAAAACTAAAGGGTCAGGTTAACATCCCAAACTTGTAATCCAATGTAAAACTTCAATCTTGAGTGAAAATAACAAGAAAAAAAATTGTAGATCTAAGAACAAAGATTTTTGGGAGAAACATCTCAACAAACTTAGAGAAAACATAAAGTACTTTAAAAATGACTAGAGAAAAGATTGTATAAATGGGAGTAATGTGGCGTATATATAGCCATTTGAGAGGAAAACAAGGTGAAATGTAACAATTGAAGAGGAACATTACGCAGCAAGCCAATGACTTGAACAGCGCGTGCGCATGGACATGCTAGGTGGTGGTGGTGATTTGGGGTCTTAAGCATTCATAGAAAATCTTAGTGTCTTCATATGATACGTGTAACAACCTCTTAGTTTTCCATTGACGCTTGAATCAACTCAATGTGAATTATTTTGAAAGAGTTATGTACTCAACATTAAGACCTGCCACACATATAAGAATTTTGCTTATTTCAACTTTCACTTTCACCTGATTTTTACCATTTCAAACATTCGAATCGGTGAAGTTTAGATGAGTGGTTTATTTTTTCTTTTTAATGACGTAGTGAAACTGCGAGAATAATGAAAGGAGGGTCAACTAATTTTTATGGCCATATGCTTTTGGTACCTTTGTTTTGCAACGATTTTGGTTATTTAACAACTAAAAATTAATAACACTGATATATACTATGTTTTGGTTCACGGGCCACACAGTTATTTGTTAATTATTGTCACAAGTGTCGATAACTATGTGACCTTCTGTGTTATTAACATATAATAACATCGATTGTTTAGTGTCACATAATTTCAAACAACATTATTTGTTAAAATTGCAATGCTTACTTTATTATGCCTCTAGTAAGCGTCACATTATTAAGGATGACAATAATAAAAATTGTTGGTAATATTTTATATATTGCGACGCTTATAAGAAAATGTTATTGTGAAAATACTAACGCTTTTGTAAAACTATCACCTATATTGTTATAAATATCACATTTCATATTCTTATTTTAGTTATTCAAACCAAAACCCAAAATTTCATCGAGTGTGGTGTGTGTGTGTGTGTGGTGTGTGTGTGGTGTGTATATATATAATGTAAATGCAAGGATTGGGGGCATGGTGCCTTCACGGCCACCGTAGTTATTATATATATATATATATATATATATATATATATATATATATATAATATATATATATATATATATATATATACTATTCATTTCTTTTTTTTTCTTTCATGACTTTACCCAATAATCACAACCACTTAGCGTTTCACGTGAGATATGCTTGAGACATCTTACCGCATTATGATCAACCATATATTCTTGATATTCATTTCTTTTTTTTTCTTTCATGACTTTACCCAATAATCACAACCACTTAGCGTTTCACGTGAGATACGCTTGAGACATCTCACCGCATTATGATCGACCATATATTCTTGCGGACGATTTTCAAATTCTTTATTTCATAGTACATTTGAAATTGAATTAGAACTTTTAAATTAATGTTATGTATCAACCTTTGATTAATGGAAGTGATGCAAATGGTGGTGAATAATTCAGAAATTAAGGACGACTAGTCCATCCCGACCTTCAATTAGGATGACGCCTCGGTTCCTTTTAGTTCAGAGAAATTAAAATTAACCTAAAATGAGACAACATACACAAAATAAAATAGAAAACATACTAAATAACAAATATACGAATATGTTAATAAAAATGTGACAAAAACACATGACTAATAGATACAAGTTAAAATATATATACACACACACACACACACACACACACACACACACACACTCGATGAAATTTTGGGGTTTTGGTTTGAATAACTAAAATAAGAATATGAAATGTGATATTTATAACAATATAGGTGATAGTTTTACAAAAGCGTTAGTATTTTCACAATAACATTTTCTTATAAGCGTCGCAATATATAAAATATTACCAACAATTTTTATTATTGTCATCCTTAATAATGTGACGCTTACTAGAGGCATAATAAAGTAAGCATTGCAATTTTAACAAATAATGTTGTTTGAAATTATGTGACACTAAACAATCGATGTTATTATATGTTAATAACACAGAAGGTCACATAGTTATCGACACTTGTGACAATAATTAACAAATAACTGTGTGGCCCGTGAACCAAAACATAGTATATATCAGTGTTATTAATTTTTTAGTTGTTAAATAACCAAAATCGTTGCAAAACAAAGGTACCAAAAGCATATGGCCATAAAAATTAGTTGACCCTCCTTTCATTATTCTCGCAGTTTCACTACGTCATTAAAAAGAAAAAATAAACCACTCATCTAAACTTCACCGATTCGAATGTTTGAAATGGTAAAAATCAGGTGAAAGTGAAAGTTGAAATAAGCAAAATTCTTATATGTGTGGCAGGTCTTAATGTTGAGTACATAACTCTTTCAAAATAATTCACATTGAGTTGATTCAAGCGTCAATGGAAAACTAAGAGGTTGTTACACGTATCATATGAAGACACTAAGATTTTCTATGAATGCTTAAGACCCCAAATCACCACCACCACCTAGCATGTCCATGCGCACGCGCTGTTCAAGTCATTGGCTTGCTGCGTAATGTTCCTCTTCAATTGTTACATTTCACCTTGTTTTCCTCTCAAATGGCTATATATACGCCACATTACTCCCATTTATACAATCTTTTCTCTAGTCATTTTTAAAAGTACTTTATGTTTTCTCTAAGTTTGTGAGATGTTTCTCCCAAAATCTTTGTTCTTAGATCTACAATTTTTTTTCTTGTTATTTTCACTCAAGATTGAAGTTTTACATTGGATTACAAGTTTGGATGTTAACCTGACCCTTTAGTTTTAGTAAGTTTTCTTAATTTCCTTTAGTTACTCGTTAATTGCATTAAATTTTGTTTTTGAACATTTTCCTATATGATTCTCACTTTTTTTATATTTAATTTATAAATATACACTTTTGTGAAATAATTTTTTAATAATTGTCATGATTTTAGGTGTAATTACTGACACTTCTTGATTAATTTATTTTAAGTATCGTCATATGGGCAAAAAAATACACTTTTGAAAATGTGTCGATGTATAAATATGCTTTTTAAAAAATATTATTATTATATTACTAAACATACTGATGTTTTTCTAAAAATATTATTATTTAATTATATTTTTTTTAAAAGTATCGTTATATCTTGATTTTAATCATATTTTTTTAAATAGTGTTTTTTCTAAAAATATTATTTAATTATATTTTTTTAAAAATATCGTTATATCTTGATTTTAATCATCCTTATTAAATAACGTCACCGGTTTGTGTCGGTGATATGACAGATAAAACTTATGTATTTCACATTAAATTCGACTACAATATATAATTTCAGAATGAGACATCAACGTGTCGATAGTAGTAGGTTCATATATTTATCTTCTAAATCAACATGTAGTGGATAGCTACTAGCAACTAGAGTAGCCACTTAATTACACATTTATCAAATCCTTCGAACGTCAAATGCCTGCTTCACCGAATTAGGTTTATCACAAACCTGCCAAAATTCTAATTGTTGGCAGTTTATTTTGGGATAATTACAACCCCACTTGGAAGATTAATCACAGAAAAAATAAAAATTGTGTCCCTCAAATCCCTGCAACCAAAACTTTTTGTACATGAACCGCCACCAGATGTCGTATAACGAGTTCCATAATCACACCGCTTAGAAATCGCATGTTGTTGATACAACGTTTTACAATGGCATATAAATATATATGCACTATGCAACACATCAAGAATTACATTTGAAATCTTATCAAATAATATGTCGGAATATTTCAATTATAAAAAAGAAATCATAATAGTATAATTATATATCTGGAAGAGATGAGATGTGATCAGGGAGCTCCCTTGAGTTTCTTGGCAATGGTGGCAATGTACATCCCTTGGTGGAAAGCTTGCCCTAACTCGAGCTCGGATGGCTGTCTCGAACCATCACCGGCAAAAGTCCCAGCACCATACGGACTTCCACCTTTCACTTTCTCCATCTCAAACATGCCAGCTCCATATGTGTATCCAATCGGCACAAATATCATTCCGTGGTGAACAAGCTGAGTGATTGCGGTCAATCTACAGATAATCAGTCAAAACCAGCCACTGCTTTAACTTGTTTATTAAAAAATATATATAGATTTAATATTTTGTTATATTTTTGTGCTCTCATTCGAATGTCTACTCCCTCTGTCCCACAAAGATAGGCTTGTACGGCACTAAGTATGCAATTAATTTCTCATTTCCGTGTATACCCATTTATTTATGCTAGGATTACACTACTCCATTTACCTAACTAACTTTTATGAAAACCGGTAGACAATGAATAAAAAATAATTAGGGATAGGGACATAAATGTGAAATGCAATATTTTAAGTATATTAACCAATGTTTTCTTTGACTAGAGGCGTATCTTTGCGTGATGGAAGGGGTATTTGCCATAATATATTAATTAATGATTATATTATTATTCGACCAGTTGGACTGTGAACCTACGAGGGACACTTACGGTGTAGTTTCTTGTCCGCCGCCTTGAGACCCAGTGCTGTAGAAGATCCCAGCGGGCTTGCCAGCAAGTTGCTGTGTCCTCCATAGCCCTCCGGTGGCATCAAGAAACGCTTTGAACTGGGCAGCCATCATTCCGAATCTCGTGGGAAACCCAAACACGAACCCATCCGCATCAGCAAGTTCATTGGGTGTGATAATGGGCACCTCACTCTTTGGTGGTGCACTCATTTTTGTAAGAACGTCATCGTGTAGCGTCTCAGGGACCTATTAAATACAGAATCGTGCGAAAGGCTGTTAAAGAGCTTCAGCAAAGTCACTTTAGAAGGAAGGAAATTAAGAGAGTATTTCCAAAACAATGATTTCTTGTAATTGTAGTAAATATTGGTTTCAAGAAGTTTTTTCTTTTTCTTCTTTTTTTTTTTTGGGATAAAAAGACGATGTTACTATAAAATTCTGTCCTCAAAATATATTTGAGGATAAAAACACTTAAGTAAACTTCTCTTTATTTAGAAAAATATATTTGCATTAGACATTAACAGTAATTTTTCCAAAGTCCGACAATCATTTCTTTTAACTAGTGATGGCAAAGACTCCCTAAAGAGAATTGAAATATCAAATGACAAAGATTATTTGCAGCACAAATTTGTAGATTTCAACCTAAGAAGAAAATTAATTTCCTAATGCAGATCGATAGTATTTTAAGAGAAAAAATGATAACAGCCTGTTAGATTTCTAAAAGAAAACAAAAAGATGCTTCCAAAGCTGAAGATTAGATATGGCATTATCTAGCAGAAAAAAAACCATCGGTTGGGAGCTCAAATAATTAGTAATCGTGAGTTTTTTGGGTTTCTCTAGTTTTGCTTTGTTATGTAATTAATCGTGCATAAAGGTTTCTAGGAGGATTCATAAATTTTAAAACCATTGTTTTCTTTTCTTATTTCTTTCTCCATGAGATAGGCTCCATTAGAACTGTCCATAAGCTTACAGATACCTGAATAGTCCAAAATGAAGTTTTAAATCATTAATACAAAAATTCTGAATTTGGTGCTTATTCGAAGTATTTTTCTTACTCTGCCTATATACACTAATTTGCAATTTGTTGCTCAAGTTTCACCATCATTTATTACAACGCTAAAAGATGCTTTTCTTACCTGCCATAGTTTGGCCTCAACTCCTTCAACAGATGCAGCTCCCTTCTTTATCTCTTCAGCTAGTTTCTCCACATGCCCATACATCGAATAGTACCTAAAAGGGTTTTAATTTAATTAGACAATCATACAATTGCAGAATACAGATGTTTCCATTTAAAATATTTAGATAAACATGCACTCATTAAATTTGGGGCTGAAACAAATCAAACTCCTCAGTTGCATCATTGTAATATATGAACTTCAGCAAATACAATGAATAAATAAAATTAGAATCACCCAAAGAATTATGGAAATGGAAATTCAATTAAGTATGCAGTAAACATCAAAACCCCAGAGAATTCAAATATCGGAAATATATGGTAGCTAATCAAACACTTTCCTATCTGGGCCAAAAGTGAAAAATGGAGGTTCTTTGAGCCAAGAATCAGCAGAGCAAATTCAATATCAAGTAGATCCAATTTCGACCATAAAAATCAAAACCCAATTAAAAAATGAAGAATTGCAACAGTGGAGTATGATCACGAATCTTCATTTAAAAACAGAGATATGAGAATCAGGTGCTTACACAATATAAACTTTGGTGGCCATTGGTAATGCGACTGCTTTGTATTTCAGGATTTTATCTCTCCTCTGAAGTGATAAATAAACAGTTGCCAAACAGAGAGAGTGAGCTAATGAACTGGGCCGCCCTATTTGTAGTGCAGGGACACCACATTAATTAGTGGTCATCATTAGTTTGGTTAATTAATTAAAGCTAATTGATGTAGTTGGAGGCAGAGACGTCGTTGGGTCGAATTGACGTTGAACCCATCGATGACTGTAATTATGGTGGGGTGGGTTATTGTCACCGCAATCATCATTTTCATTTTAAATAAAGTTATTTATGTATTAAAGTATGAGTTATTGTAGATAATGCCTTGGCTTAATTATTTTTGATTTAAATATTTTATTTATTTATATAATTTCTCAGCGGGGTTGGTGTAGACTATAATAAGACAGCGAGAAACTGTTATGGGTTTGTTGTGTTGGATTCAATTATTTGAGTGATGGACCTATGCGGTTGGATGGGAGTAATTGACTTTTGGTTGGGTTTAGGTATGGACAAGAAATGGATTAGTGCATCACAGTTTGCATGTTGACAAAAGCTACTTTTAATAATCAGTACTGCTGGTTCCGACCATTTGGTGTCCTTTGCCAAGGATTTATTTGGACGCCCTTTAAGTTTTTTTATCCATGTCCTTCATCATATTTCAAGTTTTTACTGAACTAACCTTTAAAAAATTACAATAATAAAATTTAGAAGTGGCAATTACTAAATACTACATGTGTAAAAAATATTTTTATCAAATAATCTAATCAATTATACAAAATGTCAAGTAATCCAATTATAAATATACAATTACAAAGGTTATCCTTATTAAAAATAATATAATAATAATATCAATAAACAATACACCACTACCTCCCGCCGGCCACTGCCGCCGGCTGCCGAAAAATTTTCCGGCGAGATTTTTATTTTTTTGCCCAACAAACATAATTAAGAGATTTTACTATAAAGTAAGAAATTTTTAATAAGAAATTTTTTTACTTTTCAATACATAAAGTATGAGATTTTCACTATAAAATATAATTTGTTTTTTTTTAACATAAATTAAAAATATTTTTATTTTAGGAAATAAAGTAAGAAATTTCACTATAAAATAAGAATCGAAAAAAAAATGTGTAATAAGTAAGAAATACATAACAACATTTGCACATTAAAGCAAAAAAAAAAATCAATCAAATAAAATACTTTTGTCATCAAGTATGAATTTTTGGACATTAATAAAAAAATTGTTACATATAGTAAGAAATCCGGACATCTAGTAAGAAATATTTCCGGTAACCGAAATTATTTCTGGACATTAAGTAATAAATGTTTGGACATATAGTAAGAAATGTTAAGAAATCTAGACATATAGTAAGAAATTATCTGGGTTGAGAAAAAAACTGACTTCACTGACTCCATGGACATGTAGTAAGAAATTCAGACATACAGTAAAAAAATTTGGGCGAAAAAAAAAAGGCGAAAATAAATTTCGGCAGCCCTTCTTTTAACACACGAGAAGGGCAAGAGTCTGGGGTCAATTTGTAGTTTTTCAGAAAAATTGGGGTATAAAAGTGAAAATCAGCCCATCTCTGCCCTCCCGTTTCTTATTCCTTTTTCTTCTCCAGAAATGGAAAATGGTCGGCCCCTCTCCGCGACTTGCGTCTCTGGATACTGAACCATGACGGCATCGGCAAACGGCGGTCGTGGAACTTGGCGGCTACCGGCGAGGGCAGGCGACGCCCTATCCACCTTCTTCGACGGGCACGGCGGATCTCCCCGATTTTCAGGAATTGGGCGGCCAAATACCTTCCACCTTCTTTGACCGGCACGGCGGATCTCCCTAGTTTTCAGGAACCGGGCGATCAAATCCCTTCCACCTTCTCCGAAAATGACGGCGGCCCGGGATTCGGCGGCTCCTCCGGCGATTATGCAGGCGGCGGTGAAGTCTCAGCGGCAGCGGTAAAATCGGGCGGCTCGGCTGCGTGGGGTCGCTGGGCGGCGGTTAGAAACGGTCGTGGTTTGGCTGTGGCTACGACTGAGTTGGACGGCGGCTGTGTGCAAGCACCATGATATATAATAAGAAAATCCGAACATGTAGTAAGAAATCCAAAAATACAGTTAGAAAATTTGGGTAGAAAAAAAAATGCCGAAAATAAATTACGGCAGTCGGAAAATTTTTCGGTGACCGAAAAATATTGTCAGATGCTCGGGGAAAGAAATCGGTGATGGAAAAAAATTCCGGCGGCCGGAAAATTTTCCGGCCGGCGGTAACAGCCATTATTATTATCATTATTAGTTTTTTTAATAGTAAAGGTATTGTGGAATTTTCATATTATAATTTTGAACTATTTGGCAAAAATATGCACTATTTGAATTAAAATTGAATTCATGATTAATTGACAAATGGATCTCCACTTGAGTTACTATTTAACAATTTCCCCAATTTAGAACTATGTATTTTAATTTCACTTCTCTACCATCTTTGGATGAGAAATCGGCAATTAATCGATTACGATCAATATCCTGTAACAAGACTTTTTATACTTCACGCGGAATCATTAGACTTTTTATACTCTTTCATATCATCTCACATAAGTTTTTAAATGAGGTATAAAAGAAACTAAATGACAACATAAATTTGTTAATTTAGACAATTCTTTATTGTTGTGTGATTATTCAAATGCTCTTAAAATAATTCTATATATTAGGTGCAAAATAGAAAGAACCCAGATTTAGATTCAATTTTATTTTTATTCTGATCCATTACATTTTCAGACTCAAAAGGATATTTAAAATTTTAGGAAAATTAACAAATAGTCCTCCAAATGGAGAATTATTTGTCGTCAATTAGGACTAAATCCAATTTTAAGTTAATGGTCCCTTCTTTTGTTAAATAGTCCAACATTATGATATGAATATACAACAATACTCTTACTATTAAAAAAAAAACTAATAGAAATAAATCAGAAATAAATAATAATAATAATAATAATAATAATAATAATAATAATAATATATTGGACAGGAGTGTGGCTGCCGCCGCCACCGGTCGGAAGAAAGTTTTCAGTCGAGTTTTTTTTTTCACAAAAAATTATTTTTGTCCAAAATATTTTTTACTATATGTCCGAATTTCTTACCATATTTCTAAATTTCTTAATATATATTCGAAAATTTCTTACTTAATGTCCAAAAAAGATTTTGTTCACCGCAAAAAATTTATTATTTATTTCTGAAATCTCTTACTTAATATCCAAAAATATTTCCAGTCACCGATTATATGTCCGAATTTATTAATATATGTACATAAACTTCTTAATTAATGTCCAGAAATTCCTACTTGATGACAAAAACTATTTACTTAATTTCATAAATTTCTTGCTTGATGTGCAAATATATGTATTTAATTTTTACTTATTAAATACAAATTCTTTTGTTTTTGTGTTGCCAAAACAAAGAAAGAAAATTCATACTTGATAGCAAATTATTGTTATGTATTTCCTATTTAATACAATAGTTATATAATTTATTAATTTATAATGAAATTTCTAAATATATGTTCGAAAAGGTAAGAAGATTTATTATTTTATATCCTATAAAGTAAGAAAAATTATTACTTTATATTCGAAAATGAAAAAAAATATTTTATAGTGAAGTTTCTTATTTTTTCTTATTAAGAAAAATACTTTATATCAAAAAAGTAAGAAAAAATATCCTATTTTATAGTGAAATTTTCATAATTTATGAGTGAAAAAATTATAAAATTCCTTACTTGATAATATCTTACTTTATAATGAAATTTCATATTTTTCGGGTAAAAAATATATATTTTTGGTATAAGAAAAACTTGCCGAAAAATATGAAATTTCATATTTTCCGGGTAAAAGAAAAACTTGCCGAAAAATTCTCTAGCGGCGACATCGGTCGGCGGGGATGATATGGTATAGTGGTGATAGTGTTGATTATTTATATTAATATTATTATTTTAATTAAAAGTAGCCTTATAATTGTATAAGGTTGAACTCTTGATATTTTATATAATTAATTATAATTCTTAATAAAAATATTTTCTCTCGTATAATATTACCGATATATACTAATTCAAATCTTTCTAACCTATGTGTCTGCTTCACATGCATCGTTTGACAAATAAAGAGTTTTGATGCTTCCGTTGCTTATGTGCCATCCAAGCCTAATTCTATCTAATTTAATATTTTCCTTTATTGTATCTTGCCTAATATAGTCTTTTCATTTTATTATGTTTTACGTAATTTGATATTTTTCTTTTAATTATATTTTTCCTAATTCAATATTTTTTTTATTTAATTTAATAGTTTACTTTTATTCGCCTAATAAAAAAAATATAAATAAGCAATATATAATTAGTAAGAAAAATCTAAATTAGTTAATTTAATTAAATTACATGTGAAATGATTTTAATTACAGAAAAAAACTTAATTACAAAAACAATTAAATAAATTGTATTTATAATAAAAGTTAAAATAATTTTATTTATATAATTTCAAATATTATATAGCAGTAAACTATGATTTATTTACAATAATCCAAGTATGTAACTAAATATTAGTAATGAATTTAATTTAATAATAATCAACTTATATTTATTTGACACTGTTTGCGACACGAGTTGAGAGTATGACGTCTTTTGAATTTTTCAAAGTATGTAAATAATAATAATTATTAACGAATTTAATCTAATATTAACACATAAAATAATTTAATAATAATAATAATTAATTAATTAATAGAAATTAGACACGGGTTCAGAATATGACATCTTTTGAATTTTCTTAAATGAGTAAATAAATTTATAAATGAATTTAATATAGACATTAAAATATAAAATTAGTTAATAATTACAATAATTACTATATAGTTTAGACATATACAAGATACGGGTTGAGAAGACATCATTTGAATTCTTTATTTTAAATTTAAGATTATGTTATCATAAATATTATCTATATTTATATTTTAATAAATCATGTGTATAACACGATTTTTGAACAAGTTTGGTAACTAACCTAAAATCTTATACGGAGAAGTTGCAACTTTTTTCTCTAGCTAAGCAAGGCCCACAAAAGGCATGAACAAGAATCGGCTTTTGCATCAAGAAGCCAACACTCTTTCAATAATGATTTCAAAAGTCTCTTTGTTCGCCTTGCTTGGAAAGCCAATTTGACCCAAGTATTGAGTTCCCACTTTGCCTGTTTATTTCGACTCCAATTGATTCCATTCTCAATTGGCCATAAACTCATTATTATTTCTCACATGGCTGTCTGTCCAGGACATGTTTATCGCACATTTGCTCACTGACCACCAACAAAAAATTTGAACATAAAAAGATAATGACTAAATAAGTAAGGGTGAATTAAAAAAACTATGGGTGATTGTAGTTAAACATCACTTTTTTTTTCCTTATTAAGTTGAAGCTCAGCTTTTTCACGAGGTAGAAAAGGAATGCTTGCAAGGCGTATATACTGCTCTTTTCGTTCATTTTAAGTTGTCATTTTAGAGTTTCTACTA
Organism: Phtheirospermum japonicum; assembly: GCA_014905375.1. Lineage (NCBI taxonomy): Eukaryota > Viridiplantae > Streptophyta > Magnoliopsida > Lamiales > Orobanchaceae > Phtheirospermum > Phtheirospermum japonicum. The sequence goes on from BMAC01000213.1 coordinate 937,618, forward strand.
ACAATAGTGTTGTAAAATTGGAGCCGATGGCGAAAAAAATCTGTCTCATTAGAAAAATCGGGTTAGGTGGCAATAAATCGGAAAAATGAGTGTAAAAAAAAGAGAAAAAAAATTGATATTTAGGCGGGGCCTAGCGATTTCTACAAATTAAGGGATTCTTTTTTTATGGCGATTTTTTTTCCTCTCAATTTATGGCGATTTTTTTTTTTTCCATTACCTACTAAAATATAATTTTTTAAATACCTTCTAAATTGGGGTTTTTTGCTAAAACTACGGTAGAGCAGTTCATGAATATCTTCGCGGTGGACTTGATATTATCATCTGATGAGAACATGAACTCCCAGCCATGTATGCATTGGAGAGATCGTTTCTTATTTTGTGCCGAAGCAATTTATAAAACACATGCTGAAACAAGCGAAATTAAATGGGCATTACTTGAATGTTATTGGGGGTACATGCAATGAAATACACGAGTTTAACACATAAAGGATGATCAAGTGACCTACTTACTGAGCATGTTCTGTCCGCAGTCGGTTCTGTTGGACTTCTCTCAACTTTTCGGCCACCATACAAAATGTCATCTCCATCAACCGTCGATAACATCTGCGAAATCCCAAACCTAATTACGTTGTAATACACATATATTCACCAACTTCCGGTGCTCCGGCCACCGTCGGTTCCGTTGAATTCTTCTCATTTATTAAGCCAACAACCAAAATCTCAGCCCAAGCTACAGCCGATTATCCCTCCGACACTCCAACACCAACTTTTCTTTTGTGCGCACAGCTTTTTTGGCCACTTCTTTACCAGAAAACTGAAAGTAGGAGGAAATTTGTCAAATTCATGTATTTCAGGAGGCATTCTATAAGTTTTATAATAGGAGGTAAAGGAAAAAAAATCTACATATATAGGGGGGGCATAATTTTTTCCCTTTTTAATCACTACTAGAGTAAATGAATTTCACATCCGTTTATTGACATTTCACATCGGGTTTTGAACCGATATCCAAGCTGCCGATATTAAAAGTCACGTCAGTTTTTCAGAATACATTTAACATCATTTTCTTATAAAAAAATTTGTTGTGGATTTTAACATTGGTTTCGATAAAAACCTATGTGGATGTTCACATTGATTATACTAAAAACCGATGTAATAATAACATTGGTTTTTATAATAACAAATGTGAGAATTCACATCGATTCAAATAACATCGGTTTACTAAAAATCGATGTTATTTTTAACATCGGTGGTGACATCGGTAAAAAAAACCAATGTAAAATGTAGCTAGAACCGACGTGATAACTCACATCACATCGATTAGAAAATCGATGTCAATGATGCCAAACCGATGTTGTTTAACTTCTGGTTTTCTAAGGTAGACCCTTTTTATTTAAAAATTCCTAGCTAAAACTAATTAAATAAATCTCAACTTCACATCAAACAATACCAATAACATCAAACAATGACAAACAATATCAAAATGTTCAAAAATCAAATAAAACAACATTACTAACTCGAGAGTCAAATCTATAGTTCGATTAGCCCCACCAAATATCAAAGTCAGCTCATAATGCACATGTTTATAATATCAAACTAACATAAGTATACTTAAAACCTTCTAGAAAATAATTCAAATATATTCAAATCATCCAAATAATATAATCTTAATTCCAAGTAAATATCTTGACCATTCAGCCTGAACTTCTTCGACCATTGTTCGCCTTGGGCTTTCTCAGCAGGTAGCCCATGACGCTCGGTCGCTCGGCCACATGCGAGACCCCGCTCGCATTATCCCCCCACGTCAGATGGGAAGGTCTTGGGTGGTGCCAACCGTGCCGCACTCGCACGTCGTCGTGCACGCCCCATCGCCACATTTCGCGTCCTGTTGCCTAACTCTCAGCGTCATGTGCCATTCCTAATAACCACATGTGCCGCACGTCCCAGAAGTCCTGACAGTGAGCCTCGGTCCCGCCCAATCACCCGCTCCGCACCTTACGCCGAGTGAATGCGCCATGAATGTGCGCATAGGACTCACCCCGCTGAGTCCTTCGCCATGGGCCGTGACACACATCTCTTTAACTTGAACAACTTCTGGGTCGACATTACAATATCAAGGGGCATGACAGGGCTAACAAATCCGATTTAGAAATGTCAAGGGCATCAGAAACTCAAAACCCAGGTTTTTGATATATGCAGCGGGTCAAGGCCTCTACAATATTTGCAAGATATGAGAACGATGAAATGAAAAATGAAGTGGAGGGATGATAACTCCAATCGCAATATCCATAGGCATTGAATGTGAGACTCGGAAGGTTTTCCCCATGAGCATAGAGTTAGACATTGATCTTTTAAGGAGGGAGGTAAAGATTATTCAATTCGAAGACATATATCAGTTCCAACAATCAGGGGTCAACGAACTCCCCCTTTCGAACATCACCCTCACTTTACTCGGGAGCCTAAGTAAAAAAGAAATTGGGGATGGATTCATCCAAGCATCACGTGGTCAAAGTAGCTCTTCAAAGAGAGCTAGACCACCACGCAGCAGGAGGAAGAACAAAAGGACTCTCAATTTATGTGGACATACCCATGATGAGTTATGAGGAGTAAGAAAACAACGAAGAGCTTTTAACAAAAGACGAGTATATTATGGAGAGACTAATGAAGTTAGAGCATCGAGTAGATGGGTTGGACTGGAAGAATGACAAGTTACGAGGAAATTGAAGAGTTTAAAGAGAAAGATCAAATCCATGAAGGAAGTTATTCGACGAATAGACAAGGCAATGAGAAGCCAAAACTTTCACACACAACTCATCATGAATCTTGTGAGTCACGACTCATGAAACACTTTCTTCTTTTCCAAGCTTATTACTATATAGTAGCAAAATAAGTTTGGGGCGGATGGAAATGAGTTTAACTTTGGTCATATATTATCATTCTGAATTTCATATAGGGTTGAATCAGTTGTTTTTCAATTTCATTTTTATTTTTATTATATTTCATTTTAATTGCACGTTTAATTGTTTTATTAAAAATAAAATGAGAATTTTGAATACTTGGGTCTATAATAATATTTATTATTTATTAAAATGTGCATGTGTATGAGTTTTTTTTGAAATAATTGATGATGTGCTAAGAATGAGTTGATTTTCGAAAACTTTCTATATTTATAAAAACTCGTGCTTAAACTTTGGTTGTTATGCCTTAAGCGAAAAATCTTGGCTTCTTACTTTGGAAAAAATGACATGCTTGTGAGATTTAAACTTTTTGACTAAAAATCATGAACAATCATTTTATCTTTCTTGTGGGAAATTATCGACCACGTGTGTATCACTTTAGAACTTGTTCTTGTTTTTATCTCGAGGTTGCAAGTGTATGAAACACTTGAAAATGAAATACCAAAATTTTTTAAAACCCAATTTCGACCATATTTATAATAGTAATAATAAAAAACTGAAGTTAATTCATCAAGTGTCCCTTTTTATTTGCAGGTGATATATACATATACGAAATGCGTGTGTGTGTGTGTGTCGATCTTTAATAACCTTGCTTTTGATTCACCTCCCATAATTTAATGAGAGATTTAGCTATTAAACTGGAGATGAATGGAGAGAAACTTAATGTTGCTATATGTTCAAGCATGTCCACATTTTGCTCCAATTTTTGCCACTTTACTTGGTTTTCAACTCCTTTTTGCGCAATCTATACGCAAACACAACTCGAGGTAGAAAGAACTTGGAAAACAACAAACAGCTATGATGTGAAAAGATGGACAAACAGACTAGAAAATCAACCAAAATATACAACTTAAAAATGCAAGACACTTATCAAAGAGGAATAGAATACGAAGAATTGGTCACGAAATTATTAAGAAATGCAGATAAGTGAAAACACTTAAACAGAAAAATATAACTTATCTACTGCTTCAAAGTATAATGTTGTCTGTTGAAGACCATTAACCAAAAAATTTAAAAACAAAAACTTTCCAAGAATTGATCTCTCTAGGAATCAATATTCTTACGCAGTTTAAACCAATTGAACAGAACTCAATCATGAGACCAAAATGAAATCAAATTCTTTTAATCCTTTTTAGAAACAGCCTACCACATTCATTAATTGAATGAATATTTCCAACTTCAATATTATTATTTCAAATCACTCAACAATTTGCAACAGATGTAACCAAATACATATGCAGAAGAAGTCATCTGTATCCAAATCAGCCAACAACCATTTCAGTTTTATTGTCAATTTCTGTATAAAATTAAAATCAACATCTCCCCAAAATAACTCAACAATTAGTAAACTTACATACTGTCAAAGAATTTCATTAACAAAACAAGCAAATTAAAAATAAAAAATAGAAAAGTTGAAATAATCATTACAAAGAAAAGTTACAATCTTGCTCGAGAGCCTCTTCCAACAAATAATGAGACTCATCCATCAATTCGGGACTTAATCTAAACATCAACACGCAAAACTCCATCTGATTGAGCGCCCCATCTCCATCAAAATCCCCTTCTTTAAGCATACTACGAAGATCATCGTCCGACAATCCTTGTAGGCCCAACAAAGCAGAGTTCTTTTTCAGACTCTCGAATGTGATGACCCCTTTGTCAGAATCCATTAATAGCTGAAACCCATTACAGAGTTCACCGATTAAGCCATCCCCGCCAAGTTTCTCCGCCATAAGGGGCAAGAAATCTTGAAAATCGGATTGATTTTTCGAAGCCATCAAGAGAAATTCAAGGGATTTTTAATTTTTAATTTTCTTTCCTGTGGATGTGAGAGATTATTGTTTCGAGAATGGGGATGGATTGTTAGGGGATGGGGTAATAATATAGAGAGAAAGAGAAGCAAAAGCGTGGGAGGTGAGAAGGGGCTTCGGGGAAGGAGAAGCATATTTGGACAGCTAAGCTACAGTTTTATGAAACAAAATATAAACGCGAAGGAGAGGTTTAGTGGTCAGATACAGCCTTTGCTTTGGCTTTTAATGCACAAGAAATTGCGTCCCAGCTTCGCCGGTTGCGGTGGTGTGGTGTGTCTGATGGGCTACGAATTAAATTAAATTTCAATAAAAAAGAATCCTATATGGTAAGTGGGGATTTAGAATGGTCATTTACAAAACTGCCCTTTGTCTTCAAGGGAACTGACAAAAAGACCGGGAGTTTGTAGGGAAAGTGCCGAGTTCCCAACCAGGGGTGCAATTAGAGTAGGAAAAATACCGAATTTTGCCGTATTCGTGGTATACGTACAATTATTGTTCATTCATCAACAAAATTACTGATTATATATATATATAGGGTTTGGTTCAAATGAGAACCCGTTCGTCATTATATGTGAACCTAGGAACTCATCTTGATCATTAGATTGAATAATCTTGATGGTTGAACCTGGGGACTCATCTTGACCATTAGATTGAATAATTTTGATGGTTGAGATCATGACATGTCAATATGCTAATAATGTAAAAAAATGCATTAATTAATTAAAAATGGTATTTTGAACATATATCAACATTTACAAAGAGCACTACATTGTTCTTTAGAAAGTACAATAGATTAAGAAAAAAAACACTACGATTGTATACAAAAAGCATCGCAAATTTCGTCTATATAAACTGCAAATTCAAAAATTTGAAATGAAACTCAAATCTTCAACAAACCATAACTTTTTCAAATTTTATTCGTTTTGAATGAAA
>BMAC01000213.1:943890-961987 GCA_014905375.1 Phtheirospermum japonicum
ATATATATATATATATATATAAAATTAAAAAAACTGGACTGATTTTAGCACTACAGTACTGTGTAAAAAGTACAATGAAACTGGACATATAATTGCACTGTGCAATATTAGATCTAAGGTTAGGATTAGTCTTTAGGTTCACACGGAGTTCTCATTTGAACCCAATCACATATATATATATATATATATACACACTAACTAATATAACACCGAGTCATTATACCATGTACATGAGTGCACCTTGGAAGGTGCACCCAATAATTTAATTTATCATATATATATATATATATATATAGATAGATTTATAAATTTGTAAACATAAACACACCCACACACCCACACCCATATATATATATATATATATATATATATATATACACACATACACTAACTAATATAACACCGAGTCATTATACCATGTACATGAGTGCACCTTGGAAGGTGCACCCAATAATTTAATTTATCATTGCATATAACTGACATATATCATCACCTATAATCGACACATATCATCACATACAACTAATACATCACAAATAATTAAATTCTAAATTTAAAATTCTAAAATGAAAAATATAAACCTAAAACAAAAAACTAAACTCTAAAAATAGAAAACTAAATCTTAAAATAAAAAACTAAACACAAAAATTGAATATTAAACTTTAAATCATAAATTTCTATCACATATCATCACATATAATTGACACATATCATTACATATAGCTAACACATATCATCACATATAATTGATAGAATGATCGATTTTTGTTGGGACCCTAAAATTAAAAATTAAATAAAAAATAAAAATTTAAACCTTAAAATGAAAAATTAAACCCTAAAATGCAAGACTAAACCTTAAAATGTAAAACTAAACCTAAAATGGAAAAATAAACCTAAACTCTAACTTTTGTCACATATCACCACGTATAACTACCATATATCATCTCGATAACTGTCATATATCATCACATATAACTGAATGATAATATATCTTTATAGGGTGCACCTAATAAATTGTTGTATAACACTGTGTATTACACGGGATTATCAAAAGAAAATATAAAAAAATATTTGTGATTATTATTGAGTTTTTAAATTTAAAATAAAAAATTCAAATGATATATTCTCAACCCGTGCCTTGTACATATCTAATTTATTTATTAATTATTTTATTATTAAATAATTTTATATTTTAATGTTTAGATTAAATTCGTTAATAATTTTATTTATATACTTAAAAAAATTCAAAAAATGTCACATTCTCAACTCGCATCTAATATCTATTAACTATTATTATTATTATTATTAAATAATTTTATTTTTTAATATTTTAATTATATTTATTAATAATTATTAGTTACATTAGAGAAATTCAAAATATATCATACTCTTAACTCATGTCGCATTGTACTGGAGACAATCAATATTTATTTATTATTATTATATAATTTTATATTTTTATATTTAAATTAAATTTATTGCTAATACTTAGATTATGGCAAATAACTTGTATTTAACCTATATAGAATATTTGGAATTCCAGAAAATAAAATTATTTTAACTTCAATTATAAATACAACCTATTTAATTATTTTCATAAATAATTTTTCTAATTAAAATTACTTCATATGCAGTTTGTTTATTAATTAAGATAACTAATTTAGATTTTATTTACTAATTATTTATGACTTATTTATATTTTTATAGTAGTAGAATAAAAGAAAAATATTGGGGTAGGTAAAATGTAATAAAAGAAAATATTAAATTACATAAAATATAATTAAAAAATATTAAATTAGGTAAACATTAGGCTTGATGACACATAAGCAATTGAAACACTATAATTTTGTATTTGCCAAACAAAGCATACGAAGCAAACACATGGGTTAGGAGTATTTCACTCGCATATTATGCGGGACTTGAATAAGAGTAACGTTTATTAAAAATACTAAAAGAATAATATTGAAAATTGTATAAACAAATCGTAACATACTATTTATAGGAAGTTTGTTCTTCACAATAAATAATTTTAACAAACAAATCGGAGCATTATTTATTTTAACTACAGTAAGACTGGTTTTCACAATAAAAAACTTTCAAATATTCTTACTCGGGAGTCACGAAATTAATTGTGAGGTATAGCAAAATACACTAAATTGACAAAAAAACTTGTAAAAATTTGAGTTTGTAAAAATATAAAATATATAACACCCGCGTGTCACATGTGAATATGTGATATAAAAATTTAAAAATATATATGATACTGAAAATTAAATCAAAAAGCATATATGTAACTTGATGTATATGCAAATTATAATGTTTTTTTTCTTTTTCTTTTTGGCGTAAAACTATTTGTTCATGTAGATATATAATGTGTGTATCAATGCATTATATTGGGATTAGATGATGTCATTTAGAATATACTTAATATTTATTTTCCAAGGCATAATACTTTTTTATTATTATTTATTTTATTTTATTGTTTCCCTTTTCTTTTTTTGGCGTAACAATAATTTTTCATATTAATTTTTAATGTCATTCTCAATGCATTATATTAGGATTAGATAATTAAAAAAATTGAAAGGAAAAAAATAGAAATCATTAATAAGGGTAAAGTAGTATTCTTATGTATTAGTTTAAATTAAATGGGAAGATAATTAATTATATGAGAAGTTAATGTTTTTACTAGAGTGTTTGGGATAAAACATTTACCTAATGGATCATATGAGAATTGCCTCGGCACAGGCATCCAGTGGAAAGTAATCTGTCTACTTGATAAAAATGGTAGTTGACTTCTAAAAGGATATGCTGCAACTAAAAACATATCTTACCATATGTGAAAAAGAAAGTTATATAAAGTGACAATAATTAGTTTGAGAGACACGATCTCACTCTATTTTTTTCTCACTTGAGCAAATATACTGATACACTTGTATAATATTAACTATGATTGGGAGAAATGGTATTATTCTTCGTAACACCAATGTTAGACCTTTGAATAAAAAGATTTCTTTAGGCTAACTATGGTCGATATGAATAGTGGAAATAACCTCAAATCTAAGGGGGCGAGACATGTTGGTTCCCTACTTGTATGGGAAGAATGAACCACAAGATGAGATATGTAAGGGTTCGTGATATTTATTGGTCGTGGTAGAAGTTATGGAGGTTCTCCCAATTACCTTACTTAGTCAATGGATAACCTCTATTTTAATTGATAAAATTTATTTGTTTCTTACTTTACAAAGAACTTGTGAAAGTATAATGAATCATCTTTTAAACTATTGTATTTGGTTTTAAATTTTATTTTGAGTTAAATTTATGTGATGTGGTCAGATTTAGTTTAATTATTTTTATTTTATTGGTAATCTTTGTATTTTATTATGAAGTATAGAATGTAATTGAGTTTATTTACCATACATTTATATACAAGTTTCAAGAGTAATACTATTAAATTATATTGTAACATATTGGAATGAAAAAGAATGTCTTTTGAAAAATGTGAGAATTTGTTGAGGAATAGATAATTATTCACTGAATTAATAATTCATATGTGACTACAATGATTACATCATTCTAATCAGCCAAAATGCAAGGAACTACCAAATTCTTGATACCTAGTGACACATTAATTAAAGTCATAAAAGCTCAGTATTGACCAAGAGCCAAACAAATTTTGTTAAGTTTAATGATATTCATGTTGATGATTATCACTGAAAAACACATTATGAGAATGGAACCATACCTTTATCTTATGTGGAAGGAAGCACGTGAGTCAATCTAGTAATTTTACTTTGCTACTACTCTAATTATTGAATCATAAGATATGACCAACAATGAACTCTTGGACACTGGCTCATTCAAGTTTTGACACGACTGACATGGATTCTTTGGTTGTGATATGATGATCCATATTATAAGAAATTATCATGGACATAATGTGATAGACTTCCAATGCACAGTATAGTGTCGACCTAGTGATGTTCAATTATAGTCAATGCATTCTAAAGTACCACAAGCACTACATACATTCATATCTCAAACAGATCACTCATTTTTTCATAACTTGTTTCTTAGCAAAACTGTATGATTGAGACCTTTATATGCTAGAAATATAAAGTATAGCATTCCATTCTTATAATTGATAATAGGTGATAAATGTGGACACAATCATTCAAAATGCGGACCATTTAAGTGTTTTATGGTTTTTGTCAAATATTTTAGTACGCATTGTCCATAGAAATATTGCATTTGCAAAACTCTTAGCACATTTAGTATAACTGAGAACTCACAACCCTTATGAAACAAAGTTCGGATCAAAAGTATTTGATATCTATTACATATCAGTCAAGATCGATATAGAGCATCTTGTACCCTAACATGCATATACAATAAGGTCTCGAACAAGACACCATCAAAAAAGGTATAGATGGTGGCTAAGACAATATTTATGCTCACTCATATATTTATTTCTGTCTTGGGTTATGCAATATTACACGCAACTCTTACTTATTCGTTTATGACCCTCAGCTAATCAAATATTTTTTTGTATCAGTTGATAACTGGATATAAGCCTAATAATTTAAATTTACTCATATTTGGTTACACAGTATATGTGCCTACTGTGCCTCCCACAATGCGTTCATATAGGTCTTCAAAGACGATTAAGTATTTATGTTGAATATAAATCTCCAACAGTCATCCGCTATTTAAAACATTTGACACACAATCTCTTTACCACCAAATTCATGAATTTGTCACTTTAATGAGACAGTCTTCCCGCTATTAGGGGGAAATAAGAAAAAGCATTTTCTAACGAAACGACAGGAATAGTTTCGCACTCTGTCTCATTATGATCCCCACATTTCATAATGTAAAGTGAAAGTACAATAACATAAATACTTGATCTTTAAGTATAGGAGACTCAATTTTCAAAGTGACGAGATCTCATATACTAGCTGCAAATGTGTCTGTAAGGTTAAAAGTCCCCATAAGGGTCAAAATGCCATAAATCGAGGCATTAGAAATACACTTAGTAGAGGTGTGGTTAGAGTCGTGAAAAAGAAATAAGGGAGGTCAATTGCGATTTATACCTCCTAAAGGAATAAGAGGGAAGGTACGATATAACTTCAATTGATCAACAATGAAGATAGTTCATCTCATGATATCATCTTAGATTATACTTATGTCCATGAATCATTACTGGAGGACGCCCCGATATTTAATATGATTCCATAGAATAAAGAAATCTCAATGTACTATGAGATTTTATATGATGAAAAGACTTTCCACACACAATGATGATGTATACATTGTTGCTCAAGAAATCATAGAGTATGATGATATCAAACCACGCTCTATTTAATTATCAACAAAGAGCAAATTGGCCTAAATGTAAATAACCAATTTAGGTACTAACTTACATTCACTGACAACCAGACCAGTATTTGGTATAGTAGTACTAGCCTCACCAAGTGTAAAGCCTCTAAAACATAAACAAAGTTTTGTCAGAAAGCGTAATGAGAGATATAATGCCATCAGGTGCAAATTTAGACTTGAAGTACAAAGTTTCTCACAATGCCCTAGAATTGACTACGAGTAGTATGTACTCTCACATAATAGATATTATAATTTCAAAGTATTGAGAATGCAACTTATACTTTTGGTTACATCATATCTATATGAGATCATGATTTATATATATATATGAAAGTGCTTGCTGAACTTTCATTGCCAAGGCAAGTAACTCTAATCCACATAGTGCATTTGTAATTAAATTAAAATGCTCACTTTATGCATTGAAATAATACATACGTATGTGGTATAACCGTATAAGTGACTACTTGATTGATAAAAGATAATTTATGCCATTACGTATTATAAAGAAAATAAGTCTTGAATTTTCAATTGTAGCTATGTATGTTGATGATATGAACATAATATGCACCCTTAATGAAGAAAAGAACCGCTAGCTACTTGTATTTAATTTGAGATAATGAATCATGGAAAAACTCGATTATGTCAAGGTTTTAAACTAAAATCCGAGTTTATGGAATACTAAATTCTACAGTTGGCATATTCCAGAAGATGATTAGGTGATTAAATATGGATACGTGTAATATTTTAGCACTCATATCATTGTCCAAAGTGAGGATATATGAAAAGATCAATTTCGCCAGGAAATGATGAAGAATTGGTGGGAGATGAAGTTCTTTACATATGTACAATATGGGCATTATTGTACCATTACTAATACACACTTGACCAAATATTACTTTCTCGATGACTTGTTATTTTGATTTAAGTTAAGAAAGCGCAATGTCACTGAAATGGAACCAAAACATGAATACGTGGATTTATTTACCATTCATATATATAACTGGGACAACAGATAATCTTGTAACCTTTAAAGAAAATGTTGAGTTTATTTCCAACTGTGAAATACCAAATAGTACTGTTGATGTTGGTTACCCATTTGATCCATGTAAAGAGATTAGTATCATACATGTAGTAGTTTGTAAGTATCTATGGTAAATGTTATAATCATACATATCTCTAAGAATAGTGACTTGAACTCTACTACTGAAGAACTCGCTTGTAGTTTTGAAGATAATGCAGTTGTAATGAACAAATGAAAGTAGGCTATATGAAAGGTGATATAATACAAAGAATATAACCACAATTCTTCTACAACAAGCAATTATGAACTTTCTTAAGAGTCAAATAAATTGAGGAAGTGAAGACTTTCAAAGCTCACTTGATAAATGTATATATATCACTTTCAAAGTTCTCTAGATAAATGTACATATCCGAGAGAGGTGTAGCTTTTAGGGGGGGGGGGGGCGGGGGAAACTGATCACTAAATAGATCAAAATAGGTGAAAATTCAATAATTTTCCAGAACAAGTATTTTTGTTGATCAAAGTTTTGGACTCGCTCTAGATCGAGATGTTCTAAAAAGGCTACACTTTTAAATTGTTTTTCTCCCATTGTACAAAGTACAACCTTGTAGATGATTAAAAACAGGGCAAAATGTTAAAATATAAAAATAAAAATTATATTCATATTACTTTCATTATTATTTACCATATGAATATATAAATAAACAGAGAGATTGAAATTGAGAGAAATAACTAAAATTCTACACTATATGTAAAATTAGAAGGTATATGGATATACGAATAATTCTCAAATTCACGATGGAGGGGTCTTAATGTAGGTGTGTTGTACTCTTTTTCCTTCGATCAAGTTTTATTTTTTCCCATTGGGTTTTGTTATTTAACAATGTTTTAATGAAACACTATTTACCATTTGACTTAGTTAAAGAAGGAGTGTTGAAAAAAAATCACAATTAGTGTATTTTCGTTAACAAGTATCTGACGAAGGAATTTAAATATTTATATCTTTATATACAGTAAAACTAATGCTCTTTATAAAAGAAATGTTTGATAGATAAAAGAACCATAACTTTATTTATTTCTTCTTTCTTTTCTACTTGTCTTCCATTCCATCATATCGATAATTCAGTAGATATCAATTATTTTCTTGGAAAAATTACAAGAATAACTAACTTAACCTTTTCTTTTTACAATTTTACGATGATTCGAAACTTTTTACAATTATACTTAGATTTTCTTATTATTTTAATTAATTACGTATATTCTTTTGAATGGTTATAATTGACTTTATCCATTCAAATCCACCTTCTGATCTCTTCAAATCTATCTTCACATTTTTCTTTTATCCCACCTGTATACTAAACGAAAATATTTATATCCTACGTGTCTGCTTAGGAAGCTTCGGATTGACGTGGATTTTTTTGGTGGTTTGATTGCTTACTTGACGAATCTTAGAGGTTTGAAACTTACTAAAATATAGGAACTAATGTCTACCTAATTAAAAAGTAGTGAGAAGTAAAATACAGAGAACCAACAATACGCAATGTCATCTCATAAAAGTATTTCAACAAATTTGCAATTTCCTTAACACAAAACCAATCACTGGAAGTTGGAACCCCATATTTCACTATATTATTTCCAATGTAAGTTTCTTGCTCTTCAAACCTCTCACGCGTTTTCTCAAATTGTGCAGTTGTGTTTAACATCAAATAGGTGTAATGTTAAACAGTTTTTGGGAATCTATTTTACCTCATCCGCTGATGAAATGCATTTAAGTCAGGGGCAATACATAAGAGAGCTTCTCAAGAGAGCTAATATGCTATCATGCACTACTGCAGAACAACACTTTAACGGCGGATTTTTTAAGCTTTTAACGGCGGTTTTTGAACCGCCGTTATATCGGACCGCCGTTAAATTTTACGGCGGTTTTTTAAAAATCGCCCGTAAAAAAATCATGAATTAACGGCGGTTTTGGAACCGCCGTAGAATGCATCATTTTTACGGCGGTTTTTTAAAAATACCTTCTAAAAAGCCTGTTTTCCAGAACATACTATTTACGACGGTTCTGGAAAATACCTTCTAGAAAGTAGAACGAATGCCGAATGTTCTGTTTATTTGGAGGGCTGAGCTATTCTTGCACCAATACTTGATGTAGTCAGTTTAATCAATGAATATATGATTTCATTGAATGAAGGGGAATGTAAGATACATATGAGCTCAGATAGTGCGTGCAAATCTGATGCAATGTTTTACCGAATATGACAAGACGAGCCTTCAAACGCTCAACTGTGCCATCAGAGTTATGTTTAATTTTGTATACCCATTTGCAACCGAGAGCTTTCTTTCCCGGAGGTATCAAGTTCCCTATTATAATGATATCAAGAAGCCAGCAACATTAAAGCAGAATATAATATGAGCACATTGATATAATGTTCCCTATTATAATCAATATAATATGCATTAAAAGAATTAGTCTCGATTTAAAATAAAAAATAATGTGTTCGAGTAGCGCCCGGCATAGCTTGCCAGCCTTCGCCACGCCCACACCTGATTCGAACTTTTGTGTACCTACTTATAAAGATTTGTCAAAAATTTAAAAGTTGGCCCGCAAGAGAACGAGATCGCGTGTAGGTTGGTAAGTTGAACCAAATCATCTCTCAAGGAAAACTAGGCTCGGAAGTTCATTTTGTGTTTGTTGTTCATGAATAAGAGAATAAAATAAAATTAAAAAACTTTGCACACAGTCACTAACGTAACTTTGTCGGGTCATTCTATCTGATTTGCAGACTGAGGTTAGATACTTGGGCCAGCTTCGGCATGAAAATTTGGTGAAGCTAATTGGATATTGCTCAGAGTCTAAAAACAGGATGCTCGTCTATGAATTCATGCCTAAAGGTAGCTTGGAGAATCACCTTTTCAAAAGTAAGTTTTTCTTTATAGTCTTGGTGGTGGTGAAGCCTTGGCGGCAGTGGATCGAATTGAAGGTGGCTTCGGCCGAAGGCAGGCTCCAACGGTGAAATTAAGAGAGAAATGAAACTCTTATAGCCATTCACTTTTTTGAGTCGATAAAAAGTGAATGAAAAGTAGATAATAATATATTATTATATTATATTTGATATCAAATTATATGTAAAAAGTGAATGATGATGTATATAATATATTATTTAGTAATATTTAATTATTTAGTTGTAAGAAATTATTTGTTGATATGTTCAATAGACAACTGTTCCCTTTGAATTATTTCTTTAACAACTAGAAACTTGATGTCTATATGCCAAGACTTCGTCGAGCTCCTATTGTTATTGGAATACAAGACTGCCAGTTTATTGTCACAAAATAACTTAAATATCTTTTCAATTAGATCTACTATGCGCAGCCCCGTGACAAAGTTTTGGAGCCATACTCCGTGGTTAGATGCCTCATAACATGCTATAAATTCCGCTGCCATGGTAGAGGAGGCTATAATAGACTGTTTAGCACTCCTCCAAGATATAACATCTCCAGCCAGCAAGAATACATAGCCAGACGTAGATTTCATACTATCTTGGCATCCAGCATGATCGGAATCAGGATACCCAGCGATCTCAATCCGATCTGAAGCAGTGCTTACACCTAGGAATGCACTTCACTATCTCTCGGGGACTGTAATCATCTAAGCATATCGGGCAGGTTGCGCTGTTAGGACCCGGAATTCTTCGGCTTTCTCCAATAACAATCGGAGTACATTTATTCGTGCCGATATTGTTTGTTGTCTGTGGAATCACATGAGTAATAGTACTTGTTGTGGAACATATAATCAGATTGTTCTTGCACATATCATCAAAATGTACATATAAAATCTTATCACAATTTTAAAATATAGGAATCGATGATTGAACTATAGAATCGAAAGCATCAACTCCTGATAGTTGGTTAGCTCTAAAACGTTATGGTTGATAATTTACTCGTCTCCAGTAACTGCTCGGTAAATACTCCTAATCAACTATTGAAAGTTGATTAGAATAAATATATGTATTTTATCATGTTATATTATACAAATTTATTTTGTTTTTTGTATATTTTACAATTTTACATAAATATTAATTCTTCTTCTCTTATATTTTCAAGTTTAAAGAAGTCAAGTTTCTAATTTGTGCAAGAAATAATATTATCAATAATTATTCATTCATAATCTCGTTAAAATCTGTTTTTCCTGATTCCTATAATTCAGAAAAGTCCATTTTTCCTTAATAAAATTATAAATCCATTTTTTCTTAGTAAAATTATAAGATTCCTAGAATTATATTTTTACTATGATTAACAGTGCAGATCAATAATTAAATTTATTCATGTGTTTTACAAACATGTTTTGTTTAACCATGTATGGATAATCGCTTTTATTTTGGACACGAGAGTAGATTGATGACTTAAGACCGATAAGTGTGGGGTGGTTGTTTTGCATGTAATTGTGGTATTTTTCTTGTATTTTTAATTAGGTTTTAATGTCATTTTTAGTGGTTTGGAGTCGATTTTTATTAGGTTTTCTATTTTGCTTGCATTCTCATTGAAGGCATTGTCGTTTGGCAATGGTCAACCCAACATGATTTGCACCATGCCCTCCCACGTTGGGTTGACCATTGCCGTTAGCACCGTTGACAACGTGGTTTGCACCATGCCCTCCCACATTGCTACTATATGAGGTAGTTTCTGTAATTATCTTTTTTTTTTTAAAAGTAGAATGTACTAATAAACTTAATTAAATCCCTAATTGATTTCTTGCATAGGAAAGCTACCTACCATTAATTTTTTACCATACAAATATTTTATTTTATTTTTCCTCTCTCATCTATCCACTATCATTAATTCCCACCACACAATAACCTTTGCGGGTCCCATTTAAAATTTTTGTTTATCAAATAATTTTATATTCAATCACTTACTTAAAACACACGAATTATATCTAATTATTATCTTTCGATTTAATTGCTCGTAGATGTTAGAAAATCTAAAACCAAATTGGATCGAGTGTTTAGTTTAGTTTAGTTTTTATTTTTGTTTTTATGTACGTAAAATCGACCGACGGAAGAAGATTACTACATGTCCGAATGGACTTCGGCTGAGAGATAGAAAGGCTTTCACAGGGCTAGCTTGAAATTCTCGGAAAACAGCAGAGGCGAAAGGGGTAAGAGGGTTGGATCGGTGGCTACGCCAAGTCAGGCCAAGGACTCCGAATACATAATTCTGAATAAAGTATTTTTATTATCATTTTTACTTGTGTAGAAATTCATATGTTTGTCTAATTTCATAAAAGCTTTGTTAAATCGAGTTATGGGGAAAAAGGAGAAAATCATTCGGTGAAAAAAGATGGATTATCGGAGTCGGTTTCATAGTCGAATAAACAGATTAAGGAGAATTCGATCGTACGGGATTTCCCGGCTTCAAGGTTTCAATTTCTCGTCTTCAATTTCCCAGCTAATTATTTGAAGGTTTCAATTTCTAATGTTTGGGGCCGCTGTTTCTCAGAAGTATAAGTCGCGGTTATGATATTCAACCGACACCAGGATGGGAATTATTAGTAGCGTTTCGGCCGAAATCACGACCCGAGTTTTTTAAGAACTGTCACCAATAAACCATCAATTATAAGTAACGGTTTTATGAAGAACCGCAGCCCGAAAACAAAGTATTGGTAGCGTTTCCTTACTAACCACCACCCGTATTTTTTTATTAGAGTCGCTCCCAAAAGCAACCGCCACTTTTACTATTACTGGTGGCGGTTAGAAAAAAATTACAAATTGTAACTTTTCCTATATGCTCCTAGCTTATAGAAAAAAACCAATTTTATCCTTTTATATTGTAATAAATATTTTATTTTATAAACTAATATATTATTTTACATTTAATGAAAATATTGTTATTAGACATATAAGACTTTTATTTATATATTAATTATTTTTCTTATAATTTTCATATATTTTTATTCTTTTATAGAAGTTATTTTAAGAAGTCTTTATTTATAAATATATTTTTATACTGTTCTTATTTTTTATGTATAATGTTATATATATTCGACCATATCTATATTGGTAAATTAACTTTCAATCTATACTTATTGCGATTAAAAATGACTTCCGATGTCGTTGGATTAAGTTATAATTGCGATTTTACCATAAAGCATTTCCATTAAGCTCACAAGCTGCTCCACTTCACCGCAATTCAGTAGCCTACGACACCCTCCCCTCAGCGACTCCATGGCAACTCCATCAAACAGCTGCGCCGGCTCAATACCTAGCTTCCGCACACCATTGAGCAGCATCTGAACGGCACTAGTGAGCTTTGATTCACGAAGCACTCTCGCATCTAGTGGGATGGTATTTATTTAGGATTTTTTTTTATATTGGGAATAAGAGATAAAATAAAAAATTATAGGTTTATTTATTATTTATTTTCAATTAGGTGGTGGGATGGTATTTATTTAGAATAATTTTGACCTTATCCGTGGGTTGCTCGTCAAGGAGCCGCAGAATCGGCTCGGGATGAAAAGGGGGGCGACCGAGATAAAGCAGCACGCGTTTTTCGAAGGGGTGAATTGGGCTTTGATCCGGTGTAGCAGTATTCAATTTTTGTCCGTCACACAATTTAACATGTTATTAATTTTTTATTTTCACATATATTCTTAATTAATATTCTTGAAATATTAGTTTTCTACATGGTAAATTAAAATTTGATGATTACAATTTAAATCTTACAATTCCAATAATAAGAATTTTTCTATAGAACCAGATAGGGCTCCATTACGGAGTCCTATATAACACATGTCATCCATCCCACCGTGTATTTATAAAAAAAGAAAGAAAAAATTAAAAAAAAAATGATTGAGTTTAGATGAATGTCATGTCATTTATAGGGCTCCATAATGGAGCCCTATCTGATTCTATAGAAGAACCGCCAATAACAAATATACTGATTCCAACATCGATTTCTATAATCATTAATTGACATTAATAAGTTAAAGAAGGGCGATTGGAGATGAAGATGTAATGGTTTTAGAGACGAGGTTGTAGAAAGAGAAAGATCAGGCTAATCTGAAAAAAAATAAAAACTATGGAGTTTATGTCAGTAAGATGCTCATCAAATCTCTACACATGGACAATCATGTCAAGCACATCAACGAGATGTTCAGGATCTTGTGAACTTACAAAATGATGTTGAATCTCTAAAAATGCACCTTTGGAGTTAGATCCAAAAAGTTTCTAAGCTACATGGTAATATAGAGAGTAATAGACACCAACCCGAACAAGATTTGAGCCATAATAGAGTTGGAACCACCGCGAAGCATGAAACATGTTCAAAGGCTTACGAGAAAGGTGGTCACCCTAAACAGGTTCATATCTAGATCGATAGACAAATGAAAACTGAAGTGATTAAGAAGAACATGAAGTTTAAGTGGAATGCCAAATGGCCTTCGAAGGTCTAAAGGAAGCCTTGATGGAGACGACAATCCTCCCGAAATGTACCTCTATTTGTCTATGTCGACTACAGCAGTTAGCTCGACACTCATCGGAGTGGACAATTTAGGCCAACCCAGTGTACTATGTCAGTCATGCATTGCACGATGCCCAACAAATATACACCCCTATGGAGAAGCTGGACTATGCGCTTATAATTTCAGCTCGTAAGCTGCATCAATAATTATTGGAGCACAAAATCATAGTATTAACAAGTCCCGCCCCCCCCCCCCCACCCCCCCCCCACCACCACCGCCGGCTCTCCTTCTTCCCGGCCACCGTGCGCCTGTACGCCGTTTTGGACCGCCGCCGAGGACAGCCGTTGATCAGCTGAGGCAGGTGAAGGTCGGGGAAGCGAGGGGACCCTCCGCCAAGGCCTGTATGACCTTTATTTCACGCAATCCACCCTTGGTGGCTGATCGCCGGAAAATCCGCCGCCGTACGCCTCTTGAGAATCTTTTTCTACACAGGAAAAAGGCGGGTCTAATATTTATGGAACCAACAGCATGAATTGGAACCCTAAATGGACCCAAAAGCAAAGGCTTCAGCTTATGTTAAGCGGTCAAAATAGATGGAATACAAATAAAGGGCATTGGATATTCAAGAACATGGAAGGCCTTAACGATCCTCGATTAATCATACGAGTGAATGCAGTGAGACATCATTCAATTAATAAGGAAAAATAAGTTGTCAACAGTTCCTTAGAAGCTCACTTATAACTTAATCCAACGACATCGGAAGTCATTTTTACTTGTCAACAGGGAACCGAATGAGTGATCTAATATTTTTAGAGTTTAGTAATACACACACACACACATAAATGCACATATATATGATTATAATCAAGTGAGAAAGAGTATTGGTGTCAGAATGTGAATGCTTTATAGCCACTAATACTTCAATCTGAATGGCTCTTCATATAAATAACTGACACTTATCAACCAACACTTATTGGTGGTGCTTATTTAAATATTAAAAAATAATATTTTCAAAAAAGGAAAAAAACGAGGGGACGGCGCCTTAAATTTCTCGAGGGGAAATCTCCACATGGGTTTTTTTTTTAATATTATTTTTAATTATTAATTTTAGTCCCTGTTATTTTATTAAAATATCCCAAAAAATTAAAAAAAAATATTAATAAACATACAAATAAATAAACTAATTAACGTCGGTAAATTAACATCGGTTAATAACCGACGTTAAAGTATTTCACGTCGGTTATTACATAAACTGATGTGATAACTAAAATTCCACGTCCGTTTATTTAAAACCGACGTGGTTTAAAATATTTTACATCGGTGTTTTCTAAACCGACGTCAAATACTATATTAAAAAATGTTAAAATATAATAAATAAAATAAATATAAGCGGACACCACCGACACTTTGTCTTTTGTTACCCCCCCCTAAATCCGTCCCAAAAAGACATATATCACCACCATAACATTATTTTTGGTCCATAGCCTCAAAAAAACATACCATTACACTCCATAACATAAAAGAAGATCAAGATCGAAGATTCAAGAGTCACGAGTTTCAAGTTCCGTTCTTTAGTTCGTGATTCGATTTTTGGCCAAGATCAACACATTTTCTTCGGAGTAGCTGGAGGATTGTAACTTTTGTTGGTGGGCCTACCATACTTTTCTTTGACTCCTCGTAGTCAACCGAAAGAACCTCTCTTTGAGATCAAATATTCTAATGGTATCATGTCATTTTTCTTGACTTACCATTACACATGTTGCATTGTGCACCTTCTTTTGCAAAGAAAATATCTACCAAAGATTTTCACAATTTCTGATTTTATGATCTTTAATCAATTATTTGGAGAATTTATTCTGCATGTGTTCTTATTATTGTTATAGTCTGTGGTTTGATGTTTCGATTCCCCTTATATATTCATTGTGTGTTATGAAGCTAGATTCATTATTGTTTGTTATATTTGTTTATGTTTGATGTGCAGAGGCTGTTGCTGATGCGAATATAGCTATTGAGTTGGATCCTAAAATCTCAAAGTAGTTGTCAATTCCAGTCTTTCTCCTGAACAGATTAAGAGCCTTAATTATCTGCAAAAAAGGTGCAACACTGTTAGTTTCCCTGAAAAATCATTTGACAGGGGCGAGGGTTCTTTTCGTAATTATCAAACATTAAAAAAAAATTACCTGATCCTTAAACCCTCTCGAGAGCATCTCATCGGCCTCGTCCAAAACGAACATCTTGATATGATCGGCGCGAAGCGACTGCCTGCGCAGCAAGTCGAGCACGCGGCCCGCGGTGCCGACGGCGGCGTTAGTTATAGTTGAAGTAATAAATTTTACATGCTTTTTAAAAATATACCCTTACGTTAAAAGAGAAAAAGTGAAAAATTATGGTTCTTAGTATTCCAAAGACCAAATATGTGAAGGAAAAAGAACTCATTTTCTATTCCCCAAAAAGCCCTCTTTTTCCAATACAATTTAGTGGATGTCAATTATGATCAACCCAACATTATCGCTCCTATTACAGCCAAAAATAGATTCTGTTGCCGAGGAGAAGTTTGGCGCCCATCTTGACATTATCGCTCCTATTAAGTACTAAAATTCATCAATAGATAGATTTTAAGTGATAACTTCTTGTGTTGGTTGTAATTTAAATTATTTAATTGTAGAGTGATGAACATTTAGAAAAGTGATATAAAAATAATGAATCTCAAAAAGTTGGTGCACCTGCTTTCATTTTTTTTTTTAATTTTCTTAATACATTCTAGAAGGTATTTTCAAAAACCGTCGTAAAATGTCAGTTCTGGAAAACAGACTTTCTAGAAGGTATTTCTCAAAAACCGCCGTTAAAAGTCTCATATATGGGGCTAGCTCCTCGAGGGTCGTTGGGTCTTGTAGAAGTGACGGGGGAAGGGGACACATTAATATCACTAGAAGATGAAGATTGGTCGTAATCATTAAAAGTTTCAATTAAAAGTAGTTGTGGTTGGTGAGCAACACTAAGAGGGCTATGAATTGGTAGTCTACGAGATTCTAAAAAAGGTGTTAATGCATCGTAATAAATTTTAAGTAAGTTTTGAAAACCCTTCATCCGATAATTCGGGTCTAAAATTTTTGCAATCAAAAAAATATCGGGAATGTAATGAAAATATTTTACCCATTTACTCAACATCTCATCGATAACTTCACCTAATTCTGAGTTTTCGAGTAAATAATTTGTATTTATTTGCACTCCAAATAAAAAAAATAAAACCCCGATAATTTTTCTAATATAAAAATAAGAAAGCAAAAAAAAAAAAAAATCGGTTGAACCTGTCACAGTGTTCACCGGTCTAACCGATTCACGACCGATTTGGCCGATTTCTACCGGTTCTGAGTCCAATGTTTTTCACATGAAAACTGGACCGGTGTGGTGACCGGTTTCCGGTTGAACCGGTCGAAACCGGCTAGTCCGGTTCGATTTTTCAGAACCATGATTGTCGTCAGGCCATCTGGTCCTGACTTTCCTTCCAATCAATGGATCAAAACGAACACCCTCTGCTGGCCCATTCGCATGCCACCCCAGAAGAAATGCGGTTATTACCAAATTGACCTCTTCCAGCGGGACCCGCTGTATCCCGATCTCTTTTAATACAATTTTAGTCACAATTTTTTTTCGCAATATACAAAATAAAACCTTTGAGTAGGTCTTGGGTGAGACCGTCTCATAGAATGAGACCAGTTTTTACCATTTTTCTAACTTGACCGCGGATCCTGACCCCAAACCCGTACCCAGAAACAAACCCCTAACCCACACCCAGCCCCACCCCAGACAGACCCAGACACCCCCACCCCCAGCCCAAAACGAGATCTCAATACCCGACATCCCAAATCCCCCAAATTCTCGAGATTTATCGTCAAAATTTCAAATTCTTTAACATTAATCGTCAAAATCTACGAATTTTTGCAGGAAATTCACAGTAAAAACTGCATATTCAACCCGAAATTCAGCAGGAATTTTTGGAAACGCTCAAAGTCCGCATCTCTGGCTCAAATTCATCGATTTTTTGATAAAAAACACTGAAGATCAGAAACACAAAATTGAAATATAAATCGAAGCAAGGATACGGATCAGGGATCCAGTTTCCGCATGTCAGATTCGAATCCAGCTTCAGGTACATAAAATCTCTTCTCAATTTATTGTTTTAAAAAATTGGGGAAAAATTGATTCGATATACAATTTGTCTATTAATTTTAATTTTTTGT
>BMAC01000213.1:972066-1000985 GCA_014905375.1 Phtheirospermum japonicum
ATATAACTTGAAGTTTAGTTGATATATCTCTTCGATTAAAATATACAAAATACATTTAAAGAGTATTGGGTTGATATATAAATACTATAATTTATTTTACAATTTTTTTAATTCCTAGTATTTGAGTTGACACCGATTAATTAATTGAGTTGTTATATCCTTTTGAAGCACTAGAATTTGGGTCGATAGTAGCGAGTTGATATATAACTCGATATATAACTTAAGTTGATCAACTTCTTTTCAGGTCAAGTAGTATTTGAATATATATAACTAAGGTTGATCGGATTGATATATAACGTAAGTTGATCAACTTCTTTTCAGGTCAAGTAGTATTTGGATATAACTCGAAAATTATTTTCTCCATTTGCGTAGCAGTTTCTCCAAAATTGATTCAGAATTGAGTGTCAGTTTGTTAGTTTTTCTTCGTATTTTTGATAAAACTCTCGTGGAAAAGGTATTTTTAACCTAATTTTGTTGTAAACGTAAAATTAATTTTCTTTACTTAAAATTAGGTAGTTATGTAAATTACCCTATTTTCTTATAAGCCTTTTCCCATGCCTTCTCTCAACTAAAGGAAAGCCCAAAAAAAAAAAAAAAAGGCCCAAACAGATCTTGGGCCTTGCACCAGTAAATAATTTCATCTTCTTTTGATGACTCCCGCGGCCGTCAACAACATAACACCTATCTGACCATCTCCGTCGTTGCTCTTTCTCCTTCGCCGTCTAAAAATCACCAGAATATCTAGTATAGACGATCTATTTCTATTCAATATCGTTGCTGGCGTCTCAGATCTACCAGCTAAAGCCTTGACGAGGGCGCTCGGCTTGTGTGCCATATGAGGCGCGGAAGGTAGGGATCTGGAGAGTTATTGCCTTGAGGTAATCTAATGTTTAAGCTTTTATTTTAGATAAAAAAAATCTTTATTTCTTTCTCTTTTCTTTTTCTTGTTCTAATCAGTGGTGTGTGCTTGTGTTTTTATTTTTTATTTCGAATGTGGATTTGGGATTCTTCATGTAAAGATATTAGTATTTCTCTCATTTTTTCCGTCTCATATCCGCTCGTGTGATCATTAGTGCTTAGCTATGTATGACTTCAAGATTTTGGGTCTTTTCACGTAAAATTTTATCAGTTTGTATTTCGGCATATATACCTTATCGGGATGTTGACATATCAAAATTTATGTTATGGTTTGGTATGTCATACTTTTTCGACTGACATTGGGTATGAGTTTTTTCATACCGGAATATACAGTTGATTGAAGAAACCCGGTGCAACCTAATCGCCCACTTTTACATAATTTGATATTCACATTTTCAATATTGTAACAATATTCACAAGACTTTGAATACATTGACCTAGTGTTTGATTGGCATTTTCGGCACAATATACGGTATGATTGAAAACATTAAGTATATAGTACAACCCTAGTGCTATCTAATCACCCACTTTTACATAATTTAACATTTTACATTGTCAATTTTGTAACAAATAAAATTTTTATTATTAACAAAATTTGAATACGTTGACTAAGTATTTGCTTGGTTGAGTTGATACGAAGAGATGGTTACTGGTAGTTTGCAGGTGGTAGTTAATAGCGGATAAGAAGTTATTTTATTTATAAATTAGCTGATTAAATATTTATTTAACAATATAGATATTGTTGAAAGATATAAAACATATAATAATAAATAAAAACTTCTTAAAAATGATATCATAGAAATAGGAAAAGAATATAATAAATGATAAAAAAACAACAATAAATAAGAAATTTCAAAAACTATTGTTAGAATGTGATTTTATTTTACTATGTGCATGCTTTAGAATAATACTATAGAGTATAAGTGCATTTATCATGTTCGTATGCGTTATTTCTCGATTCTTGGATTTTATGTCAAAGTCTCTTGTATTTGGAGCGGTTAAGAGCAAATGTGATTTCAAATCCTTGGAGGATCGTAAAATATATGGGGACAAAAAAAGGTTATAGGCGACAATTAGATAGTTATCGGGCCGAGCGTAGTGCATCATGTACGTCACAATGTACAGTCGTGCATGTATGTCAGTGCATGAAGAAGATTCAGTATTCAGTGACGCTCGAACAATATATACATAAGACTAAGAAAAGAATTAAAAAGAAAACAGTGATATGGTAAATAATTGGCTAATTGGATCGGCGTAGCCAAATTGAAGCATTGTCGAGCTAACTTTCTCAGCTTGGAGTGCGCTGAGGACCGATCTGTTTGATAAGCAGCTCATCCTAACAATTGATGTGCTTGGCCTAATGATAGGCCCTATGAGCCTTTGAGGCCCAACAGTTGCTTTTAAAGTTCGAAGTCAAAACTCAGAAAAAATTCCAAAAGAAAATATATCTCATTTTAGTGTGAAGGACTGAAGTGATCTGAGATGCCCTATTTTCTACAAATATTTTGAGAATCTCCCACAAGAAAATGAGGTCGATCGTAGTGCGGTGATGTGAGTCGAGTCGAATCTCACGAGAAAGACTAAACGGAGGTGATTTTTGTGTTTGAATCACGAACGAGAAAATAAAGAAAAAGCTTAACACACGATCAATTTTCGAGGTTTGGGTTTTTGAAAGCTAAGAAGAGAATTTAAATGACGAGAATTGAATTTGAAAGCTTGTAAAGATTAATAAAACGAGGGTCTAGGGTTCTAAACTCGTTTCCACGACCAATTGATAATTTATCGAACACTTAATCTGCGAACCGGGGTTGTTAATCCCAACTCTTAATTAACGCCCGATAATTACCAATTGATGGTTCTAAACTCATCTTGACCCTAGACCCATAAATTCTAACCTAAAATAATCAAGAAATGCAATAATATAAACTAAGAGCAAACATGAACATAACTAAACCAATTAGGAAATCCATTATCAAAGCTAATAACATCATAAACTTATAACTAAAAGTACAAGTAAATAACACAAAGCATGGGAAAATATATTTAAACTACAACTAGAAAGTCAAAGAAACTACGATGCTTGAACACATCTTAATCAAGAACCCAAACTACTCTCACAACTAAGTGCAAGAAATGACTATTTTTACTAAACACATCTACCTATCTCCACCAACTTTCTACACTATACCAAAAGATGAAAGAAGTTTGAAAACAAGAAAGAATACAACAATGGAGGAAAACTCAATTTCATTAACAAACAAGAAAAGTTTACATTGCGATTGGATATCCTTTCGTTTCACTAGAAAATAGTAAAAATAAAAATTTTAGGGAGATAAAATATTTTGGTAAGATAATGATTGAATATAATTTATGTTTTTTTGAGTAAGTGATTGAATATAAAATTATTTGGTAAATAAAATTTCAAATGGGACCCACAAAAATCTTTGTGTAGTGGAATGGTGGGAAGATGAGAGAGAGAGAGAGAGGAAATAAAATAAAGTTTTTGTGTGGTAGAAAATTAATGGTAGTTGAAAGATAAGAGAGATGAGGGAAATATTTTTTTAGGAAAAAAGTGAATTATATTTTTTGAGTTATAAACAATCATTTGTTTGCCATTTTTTTCTTTTGCACCCTTAACATTCATAATACAAATTACCATTCATATAAACAATCGCACCCTAAACATTCATAGAAATTGATAAGAAAATGTAAGAGAATAACAATTACAATTACAAATTACCCTCACCAAAAAATTAAAAGAGCAACTACTTCACCACACTACACTGCACTTCTCCACACACTAATTAAGCTAACTAACTACTACACTAAAACTCTACTAACTAAGCTAATTAAAGAATTTTAGGATAGAAGGTGCAAAAGGATGAAAACAAGAGAATAAGGAAAGATTGAGCATTTAAACCCTAAGGGGTTCAAAAGCCTCTTTAAAATAAAGTTGGGTTTGGGTTTAAATAGGGGGAGTGAGGTCAAAATGGTAATTTTACCCCAAAAACTACAAAAAAACTCGGCGATACTGACGGCTTTGGCCGTCAGCAAATATGCCCGCCAGTAACCCGTCAGGGAAAGAGCGGGAGTTTATCCTGCTTAATTATACTGACGGCCATGCCCGTTAGTGTATAAATATTGGCTTCGCTGACGGGTATGGCCGTCAGGATCGTGACGGCTTAGACCGTCAGGATATAATTTTTAATTAAAAATAATAATAATAATATATACGCTGACGGGCAAGGGTGTCAGCATGTAAGTTTCGCTACCGTCATGATTTTAACCTAAAATTTCGGCCCTCCTTCCTTCCCCGCCTCACTTTGTCCAGAACACTGGAAAAAAAAAAATCGTCGCGTCCCTGCTCTGCCGCCGTCCGCCTGCTGTCTCGACCATCGCCGTGAAGATCGCGGTCGTCGCCGTCGCTCCAAGGTCCAGCCTCCACCGCCGTCGCGCCGCTCCAAGGCCGAACCTTCACCGCCGCCGCGCTGCTCCAGGCCCAACCTCCACTTCCGCCGCCGCTCCAAGGTCCAGCCACCACCGCCTGCTCCCTTGTCGCTACTCTAAGGTAATTCTTTTTTTCAATTTTAATTTTATATTTTTGTATATTTGTATTTATTTGTATATTTTTTTATATACTTGTTGTTTATTAATTATTATATAATTAATTTTAAAGGTTAGGGTTTAGTATTTTTTTAGGGATTAGGGTTAAAATTTGGGTTAATTAGGAATTAATTATAAAATTAGGGCTAAAACATGAGTTTATTACATAATTATGATTAAGTATGTAATTATGATTCAATTAGCCATAATTACCTAATTAGGATTTAATTAGGGGATAGTTATATAATTATTCTTCAATTAGGGTCTAATTTAGGGTTAATTCGAAATTAGGGTTTCATTTAGGGTATAAATTAAAATTATGTAATAATTTAGGGTATAATTTATAATTATAGTTTAATTTAGGTTTAATTGATTTTAGGGTTTCATTTAGGGTATAAATTAATACTATGTAATAATTTATTTTATAATTATAGTTTAAAAATATGTTTTTCTTTAAAATAAAAATCTATTTAAAAAAAAACAAATATTTGTTTTTTTTAAAAATAAAAACCTATTTTTTTATAAAATAAAAATCTGTTTTCTTATTTTTCTTAATAAAAATATATTTTTTCAAATTCAGATTTGGGATTTAAATAATTTTAATATAAATTGTAGTTAATCATTCTCTTTTTATATAAATTTGAAAATAGATTTATAGTTTTTAAAATAATTTTAAATAAAATAAAGATTTATTTAAAATTATGTTTTTATTTTCTAGTTAAAATAATTAGGTTCCAAATAGAGTTTAATTTTGAAATAAAGTTTTGATTTCAAAATAGGGGTCTAATCGTAATTACTTTCGAAATGAGTGTTAAATTGGTAAATTCTTAGGAAAATACGTACACAAAGTATATAATTAGATAGTTATGGGTTAATTTATTAAATAATTAGGAAAATAGGTTTTCATTGTATTAACTTAGATTATTAGGGTCTGCTTTCAAATTTTGATAAACTTTAGGGGCAAATTATATTGTGATATATGCATGTATGCACCCATTATATTGTATATATATATTGTTCATGCATGGGAGGCTGTGGTGATCGACTGGGTTAAAAAAAATTGTATATTTTACATGCATGGGAGGCCGTGGTGATCGGCCGGGGTTTAATTTTATTTATATATATTATTGTCATTGGTGTTGTTGGTTGTATACCGTCGGATGTTGACGTGAGTTACGGTGCCGGCCGAGAGGTGTTGTCCCTCCAATAGCGGGTTTTCAATATTTTTTTAAAAAACGAGATAGGGTGTCACATGGTTTTATTTAAATTTTCAAAATATTTTTCAAAAATGTGACGGTGGTAATTGCTTATTTGGAACCTTGGCTAAGTGACGCGATTCATATAGATCACTTTTTTGAGAATTAATATCAAATAGAAAAATTTGAAAATAAGTTTTGAATTATTCCAATATTCCTTAGACCCGTCTGAGATTTAGTATCAAATATAGAGTTTGATACTAAATTTCGAATTGTCCCATTTTTGGACAGTTTGAGAATGTGACTTGTAGTATGGTTATCTTATGTGTATATTTTTTTTTAGTTTTGAAATTTCGATTTCTGCATCTCTCTAATTGTTCTCGATTGCACTGAAATATACGTGTACTACGAGAACTGAGGGGAGATGCTGTCGAAATTTTGAATTTAAGAAAAATACATATTTTAAGATAATACTTACTACTAAATGTTACGTTCTTAAATGGGATAGAACCCTTACCAATTATAACTCGAATTACTCATTCTTCTCGTAATGCTGCCGAAATTCTGCCACCTTCTTTAATTCTAAGATCACGAATAACACTAAAAAATCTGAGCGAAGCACCGAGGCGGGTGTATGCCGGCAAATCGACAGGCGGCTGAGATTGTAAGTCGATAATAATATTTTAAGTAATTAATTATATTATTGAACATGTATAATTCTATGTTTAATTAATTCATTATATTAAATATTGTAAATGTATCTTTATATACAGGTTTCGCAGACGGGTACGTAGCCCAGTAACTACGACCTTTCGCTGAGGTAACATCGAAATCCCGACGACACATTTACGGATCCCAAAGCCCAGAGGATAGCTGTAAGTTTATCTATTATGTATATCTGATTTATTATAAAATATGATAAAAGTTGTTTAGTAATAATAGATGAAAATTTTGATATCAGGAGGACTATGAGAGGGTTTTGGAGGAGAGGCATGCTGCGTCGTCTGATGATAGCAGCCCTCGGGTAGACCCGAATAAGGTCTACCTACAAGTTGTCGGGAATAGGAAGGGTCGACGCTGTGGCCTTTGATACTTCGGGAAGACTCAGAAGGGTTGCAGTACTTCTTCCACCTCCACAGTCGATGTTCGTCAGCTGCAGACGTATGTGCAGTCCCAGCAGGAGCAGCTTGGGCAGCTTCAGCGGATCCGCGAGGAGCAGGCGCTGGAGCTTCAGCGGATCCTTGAGGAGCAGGAGCGTTCGCAGTTGGCGCACCATCATCATATTGAAGAAGTTGTTGATCGGGCCATGTCTCGTCAGCCTCCCCTTAGTCCGGATGGTGGTGATAGTTTGATATGGATGGATAATTCAGGACTTTTTTTATACATTCGATGTATGAATTGATTTTTAGTTATTGGATGATTTGTTTTAATTTTTAATTAGTGGATAATTTATTTTAGATTATCTAAAATTTTATTTGTGTATTATTTTTAAATTAATTATTAATTAATATATAAGAAATTTTAATAATAGGCTTTTTGACGGAAATTACCCGCAATTACGCGCCAGCAATGCTGAAGGACAAACCCGCCATGATAGCAGCTATTCCTGGCGGCAGAACCGCCAGTAATGCTGACGGCTACACCCGCCAGGATAGCATCCGATATTCTTGGCGGGAAGACCCGTCAGGAATGCTGGCGGCCATATCCTGGCAGGTTTGGCCATCAAGGAATCCGCCAGCATTCCTGGCGGGAACATTTTCTAGTCAGGATGCTGCACTCCTGACCACAATAATGCTGGCGGCCAATATCCGTCAGGAGGCCGTCAGTATTCCATATACTGACGGAATACTAAAGAATTTGGCCGCCAGCATAAGCACGTTTTTTTGTAGTGAAAATGGCCTTTCGTCAATGTTGGGAAGTGTCGACGGCGCGTTAATTAGTCATCGATGGCATATCAATCGATGGCTATACTTCACGGGTTCGGATCATGTTTCGTGAAATTGACGCTTGGGCTCGCTTGACTATCCAAAAATTAAGAAAGACAAAATAACATAAAAAATCTACGAAAATAATAGAAAAAACACGAAAAATACTAAAAAGATGACGAAGGCTACGAAAACGCAAAATAAAGAAAAATAAGATAAAGTACAAATCAAACCCGACTAAAGTACACAAAACAAGACACAGTAACATACAAAAAATACCCTCAATCAAGGACTTAGTTTCCTTCTACGAGAGATTCCTTACTTGTTGATAAAGCCTTTTACTTATTATAAATAAGAACTCATGCCCTTATATTAAACATAATATATTTTACATACTTTCATGCATATATTGATTGATTCATAAACTTTCTGACTTGAGCATCTGAGTGTATACATCAGGAGCTCCCTTATGCTTGTTTTGCAGGTCAGTCTAATCAAAGACGAGCGACACAGAAGGTCGGATGCAGAGTCGACCTTGTTTTTGGTGGTCAAACTATTTTGAACACATCAAGTGGTGTCGTCCATGTGAAATCGAGTGACATCGGTTCATTGAGTTGATACATGAGGCAATAGATTTTCTAAAAGCTATGAACTTAGAAGACAAACCAACAAAGAAACCAACCAAGTTTGGGATACCCTCTCTCAGACGAGCAAGCCAGGAGAGACACGCACGTCAAAGTGTGAACATCGGGAGCGAAAATCTTATGTTACAATTTAAGACTAATGAGCCGTATAGGGAGTTGCAATCGCACAACGAGGCCCTATTAATAACAAAGAAATTAACGGTTATTACATAAGAAGGGTATTTGTAGACACTAAAAGCTCGCTTGATGTCCTGTTTACGAGTATTTTCGAAGATGTGGTTAGGTGAAAAGCTATTGAAGTTGAACCTATCATTATGTGGGTTAGTGGAGATCTTCCACATAGGGAGGTAACTTTGCTTGTGGTATTGGGGAGTACACTAGAAGGAAAGAAGTTTTGATTAAATTCGTAGTTGTGGACGTTGAATCATCATACAACTCTATCATAAGGCAACTTTTGGTAAACGTCTTTTAGGCTGTGGTCTCTTTACTTCACATGTGCTTGAAATTTCTAGCTGGAACAGAAGTAGACACAGTAATAGGAGGTCAACATGGAGCATGTTACTAGACACCCGTGCAAAAGAGGGGGATCCAAAAAGAGGTCGGATGATCCCCTCGTCGTGAGGGAGGATGCAAGACTATCCAAGAAGATGAAAATAAAAGACGCACCAGATGAAAGACGTAATGTTCATTCGAATTAAGAACTATCTAAGATCACACTAGTAGAAGAAGATGAAGAGATAGTAATGAGGTTGGGGAGCAGCCTCGATGAGCCATTGAAGGGTAGTATCATATCACTCCCAAAGGAGTACGTAGATATATTTGCTTTTTTGAACAAGGATTTAATGGGTATAAGCCCAGAGGTGATGTTAAATTACCTAAACGTGGATCCTAAGGTAAGTCAATAAGTAGAAGCGTGGAGGTGAGATCGATTGAGTGACAGAAGATGAAGTAGAGAGATTATTGAAGGCTGGTCATATTAGAGAAATACAGTTCCCGAAATGGTTATCAAGCGCTCAAATAGATAGGACCCCACAAGTTTTGAATTCGCCTCTGGGAATTCACACGAAAGGGAACGAGGAATTCTCAACGAAATGTGGTAATGGTACCAAAAGGTAAATTGAAGTGGCATATGTGTATCATAGTGAATACGCTTTTTTCTAGCCTTGTACCCGATTCATTCAACCATATAAAACTCTCAAGTCCCTCACAAAATGTTAAAACTTTTAAAAAGGCTTCTCAAGAGAATGCAATAAGTTCATGACTATCAAAGAATGGGAAATAAAATCTCAATGGGACTAACTAGGGATTATTTTATTTATAGTAGTTTATCAAAGTAAAAGGCTAGAATTGGGTTTTCAAAAAGTTGCCTAAGTCATTTTCAAGTCAATTTTTGCACTTGCAACCTCGAGATAAAACCAAGGCAAGTTTTAAAGAGATCCACACAAAACCGATAATTCACACAAGAAAGAATATGATTATTTTTATGAGTTATCAATCAAAAAGGTCCAGTTCTCGCAAGCATATTATTTTTCTCAAAACAAGAAGATAAATATTTTTCAGTCAGGGCATAACAATAAACTTAAAGCATATGTTTTATAAACATAGTTTTTTTTCTTGAATATCAACTCATCCTTAGCACATCATCAAAACAATCACAAAAGAGGTCTGTACAAATGCACTTTCATCAAAATAAGATTAAATATTATTATTACATACCCACAATCATCCAAACTTTATTTCTAAACTTAAAAAGCAATTAAACGTGCAAGTAAAAGAAAAATAAAAATAAAAATAAATTGAAAGCAACTGATGCAATCATGTATGAAATGCAAAGAAATAAAGATGTAATATACATGGTCAAGGTAAGCCACACTCCTTCCCCTAAAACTTATTTTCTACTATGTAGTAATAAGTTTGGAAGATCACGGCGAGTCGGGTTCGGTAGCATATTCATTCCTGATGATGTGGAAGATGTCCATTCGCCTCATCATCCTCATCATTCTTCTCATATCTCACCGCATCTCGACTTGATTCTCATGAATCTCGTCCACAAGTTCTTAACCTATCAATTCAGTTAGAATCATGCTCTTGCCTCGTCTGGTTTCGTGAAGGTCCCACCTCATCATCATTCGGCCTCGGGACTCCAAAAGCTCATAGGACCTCTCAATGTTCTTGAAAGTCGAGAGTCCAATTAGTTATTTTTCATAGATTTACGGGTTAGGTAAAGTGCCTAGGGAGTGGAAAGTTGTCCTTCGCCTATTGTTGGAACAAAAATTGATCCCCATGTGTGTTGATCATTCTTACTATCTTCAAGTGCTCGAGGTTTAGCTCTATGTTCCCCTGGGCGACTCTCCAATTGGCATGATGAATCCTAGCAATTCGGCAACTGGTGTGATGAAGCTACTAACACCAACATGCCCTTTCTTATTGTTCGATTGTAAGAGAAATTGTCCAACGAGGGCCCATGCAATGTTGAACATTGTTCCCCACAGCATACACCATAATGTCAATACTTCTTTCTTCTGCACACCACCATTTTTGAATCGGCGAGTATAGTTGATGATATCAAACTTTGAATGTATCGGAACATCGGGTTTTGAGTCTCCGATGCTTTAAACTTTTTTTTTTATGATATAGTTTACTGATTTCCCCATATTTATTTGTAATATTTGCCCAAAACTCTTATTTATTATATTTCACTAGTAAATATTCACAAAAACCTCCATGTGAGAGGTTGAAGAGATCCATGATTTGGTCTAATATGAGATGGTGGTCGGTGTTGTTTAATCGGCAAGGGCTCGCTATCGGATCTCCTGTCGTCCTCACCCTCTCTACCTCAAGGGTGCTAAAAAACTTCAACATCATCCAATGATACATTGGCCATCTTCCATTCATGAGCCCGTTGTTCTACCCAATTCGATTAAAGAGTCGTTTTAACTCATCTTCAATTCCGAGTGCTTTCATGCATGTTGAGTTTGCATACTTTGTTGCCCAGACTCCCAAAATGCTAATCTGATCCCACTTCTTTTGGCTCTCGAGTGAAACAAATTGTACTCCAAATTCACCTAGATCAGTATCCAGATTCAGAATGTACTCTTCTTCTTCAGATGAGATATGAGGTAATGATGGTGGTGACAGGGTCGGTTCCCATTTTTGGAGTGCTGAGGAGGGATTGCCTCCTCGTCGAGTGCGTCGTGAAGTCATTTCCTTACAATGTTGGTTTGCCTCCCAACCCATGCTTACTTTTTTATCGTTAGCTAGACGTTCTCTTTCGTTAAGAGGTCAATTTTCTAAATGGTTATTCCGTCACCGTCTCATTCCACTTTCTTCCTCCATTCATCATTTTTTCCTGACAAAATTGTCAATTTCACCAATATCACAAAACAAATTAAGGGAGTTGTGCACAACTCGATGTGAAGGTGTAATCAAGACATTTTCAACGTGTGTGTTGAAATCATATATCTTTTTACACTTCTCGATTTGAGGCACATTATCATATATTTTTATAGAATTATAAATATTGAATTTTTTTTTTCGCTCATCATTGATACGCAATGTGAGTTCTCACATTTTAACGTCATAATCTTCTTCCATATCCTCAACTACAAAATCTACTAAGAAGAAAAAGTCGTCGACTTTTACCATCACATCCTCGATTATAACCTTCAGGTATGTCAAGGATCTATCCTCCATTTGCAGCGTGATATTTGTCAGCTTGATGTTCTCGATCTTTAACTTCTTGAAGAACGATAACATCATAAATTTTATACTTGCACTGAGATCACAAAGAGCGGGTGTCAACAAACTTATCCAGATAGTGCATCTAATCTTGAAACTCCAGGGGACCTTGCATTTGAGTGAGTAATTTCTTTTGAATGACCGCATTACATTCTTCAGTAAAGTTCACAGTCTCATAATCTTCAAGTCTTCTCTTTTTGCTTATCACCTCCTTGATGAACCTCCCGTGGTTTGGCATCTGCATCAAAGCATCAACAAACAGTATTTTTATATGGGTTTTTTTTGAAAAATGTAAATATTTAGAAAATTACTCATCCATTTTTTTTCTTTTTAGTTCTTTGTGGAAACGGTAATGAATTAGAACAATTAAGGGAAGTAGAGTTAAATATTGGATTTTCATCCCATTTCTCGATTTTAACTTCAACCACATCTTCTTCGACGTCTTTTTTCATATGTATCGTAAGTTTACGTTCAAGGTCCAACATATTCGGTCCTTCATAATGCGCCTCACTTCTTAGATGAATTGCACTCACTTCTTCTTTGGGATTTACTTCAACGTTGCTCAAAAATTGCCCCTTTTTATGTTTGTTCCCAATAATGGTTACCAACTATGAAATTGGGATCTTGAGTGATTGCATGTGGGTCTCAAATGGCCAGTTCATCTGAGCTAGGTTCGCCTCTATCCGATCCATCCTTGATTCACCTTTCTTAAACCGAGACTTCATTTCACCCATAAATATGGTGAACATGTCTTCTGTGCATAGATTCTTGTTCTCATTTATGTCATTGAAAAACCCAGTGGTGGTTGGAGTGCATTGTTCGAATTGGCGTAGGGTGAAATTCAGATGATTTCTCATTCTTGGAAAGTATTGATTCCCGCCTTGGTTGCCTCTATAATTGTTGTTGAAGTTTCTTTGGTTAATAAAATTAACATCTTCAACCCCTTCGTGCATGGAAACCCCACTTGATTGGCTCGTTGAAAGTCTCAAGTTTTGCGACATAAACATGTCGAACTTACTATTCATCGCCGCTAATTATTGTGTCATAGCGGACATCGCATCATTCTCGCCCACCATGGTGACTTTCATCATCATTGGTCATTTCGTAGGCCATTGATAATTATTGACCGCCACATCTTCAAGAATGATAATCGCCTCGTCGGTGCTCTTTACTAACAAAGCACCTCTAGATGAGGCGTCTACCATAACCTTCTTCTGTCTGCTCAACCCATTGTAAAAGTAACAAATTTGTTGGTTTTCTGAAAAACCATGTTGAAGGCACTTTCTCAATAGTTCTCAAAATATCTCCCAATTTTCGTGTAATAGCTCTCCATCTAATTGACGAGATTCGGCAATCTTGATCATAAACTTCAATGTTTTGTTCGGTGGAAAGAATTTGGGTAAGGAAAATCTGACACATCTCGTTTCATGTGTCAATGTCTCCAAAGCCGAGTTGTAGAGAATAGTTGTTGAAGAAGTTAGTTAACTTCTAGTTCAACTTCTACGAGTAGAAGTTAGACAGAGAAAAACCGTTGGTAAAATAAACTAGGGGTGATAATCTTTCGACTGGTGGCATCCCAAACCATATCACCTAGAGCTATTTTGGTCAAAGTCCACCTATAGATGGAAAATCTAGGAGCTCGATTTTCCTTCGGAGCCACAAGCCCCGCCACTTTAGCCTTTTAAAATTTGAAATGTAAATAGTAGGTTGTTCTCGTCGGGATCTTTCCCCACCCACTAAACCTCTATATCTTCGAGAGTTTGAGGGGGGTTCATGTGGCACGCACTGACCACGTGGAGCAGGCTTAAAAGATTAACCGAGAGAAAGTGCTATCTTATTAGTGGAGAGAGGTACAAAATTATAGAGATTTTTTTTACGGAAGCATGTTGGGACTAAATACTATCTGATAATTTTCTATGTACTCTTTATTTTGTACCTAAGTATTAAGTATCACAAAACTAATTACTCAATTTTTTGCATGAAAGTTCAAGAGTATTTTGGTCATTTAAAAGATAAAAGATATTTCTTATGAGGGTAGTAGATAAAAGATATTTTCTTATTGCATATATGTACTTTAATTCTTCCCTTGTAATTTGGTTCATCAATTTTTCCCACCCACCTCAAACTGTTGCCGCTCGTTCACCTCTATCCTTTGCTTTTCGTCGGGTTTTTTCTAGAGTCTATTGTGGTACCATCATTTTATTTTTCTTCTGTTGAAGTTAAATGTTAAAAATAAATAAAAATTCTTGAACTAATCATAATATTAACTAATTTTTATAAACTACAATGCCTGTTCTCCTAAGTTACATAACTTTTAAAATATTTTAAGAGACTTACTATCACTAATTTAAAATGCATTATTATTTTCAAGTGCGCAACAAAATCCTAATCTAACCGTCTATTTTTATATTTAAAGAATAAAATACTTTTTACTATCACAAAATACAATTCTCTTAATTGATATGCGAGAAATTATGTAGTAATTAATGGTTTAAAATTATATTCTTGTGCGTTGTATATTGTTATATATATTTATTTCTCGTATATATATTCTTGTGGATGGACGAGCACCAATTGCATATTATTCATATATTTTGTAGTAATTAGTTGCTGGATTGGTGTGACGATGATTGAAGGATGCTAAGTAGACGAGGAAGCAGGACTTAATAGACGAAGCTTCCAAATCGTTGCAAGAATCGAGAGAGAAAAACGAGCGATTTGGCGAAAAAGTAACAAATTTACCTACTTAGCGGTCGGCTTAGCAGTAGCTCCTACCGCTAAAACTACCGCTAAGACCTTAGCGGCCCTATTACCATTGTTCCAACCGTTAAAGGGCAACAAAGAGCTCCCAGAATATGTTAGTGGTGGCCTAACGGTAGCCCTTACCGTTAGCTGAACCGCTAAGTGCCAACAGAGACATGTTAGCGTTCGACTTAACGATGGACATATCGTTAGCTCTACCACTAGGAGGCTGCAGAGAGGTGTTAACGGTAGCCTTACCGTTAGCTCCACCGTTAAGGACGGATAGAGAGTTTCAGCGACAGATTAACGGTAGCATTAGCGGTAGCCCCTACCGCTAAGCTACCGCTAATGGGCCAAGAATCGTGATTTTTAAGGAAACTTCTACTCCAAGTTTTGGAAACTTATAAATATCCTTCCATACTTCAGTAAAAACGGATTCTAGAAAACACTCTCTTTTAAGAAGGAAGAAGAGAAGTATCCATCAATTAACTCCAAGGAATTGAAGGAAGGCTCAAAAAACAACGCATCAACGTTCTCACTCCTCTTATCTCTTGAAGAAACCATATTTTCTTATCTCTTTTTCTTTTATAATTTCATGAACACTATGTGTGAGTAGTTTATTAATTCCGCTCCTTGTGATGTTGAATCTCATCGATTGATTATGTTTTAATTAATTTCCTTAATATCTATTTCGTTCTTAATATAAGATTATTTGTGTTATTCTACTTTGATGACATAATTGCTTAATTTATGGTTTGGATTGATCACCTAAATTAGGGGTTAGATGTCAATTGCTAGAAGGAGAGCTACAATCCGTGTAATTGTTGTAGTTTCTACTTCATTTGTAGCAACTAATGGTCGCTCATCATTAGGGATAACAAAATATAAGTGTATTAAACCGAGTCTATGAGTTTATTGTTTAGATTATGCATTTAATGTTGTTATTGGATTAAGTCTATATAGCTTATTATAGGTTGTTTATTAATTAAATTTAATTGAATAGCTTGTTTTGATTAAATTCGGTAAGGGCAAATTCCAGTAGCTGAACTTATTGCTATTTAGGACTAGTAGTTTCATATGAAAAGTGACTTATGATATTACAATTGGTTAGATGAATCGATCGAGGGTGGAAACTGAATTTGGACTGGAGCTTTCTCATTATCATCAATCTCTTATTAATTCTCTACGAGTTTCGTTTGTTGAGTTTATTTACTTTCATTTTTACTTCTTTCTTAGTTCTCATTAGTTAGTTTATCATCTTTTACCCCTTTATTATTAAACACGAATAATCACAAATTAATCCACATTTCTCGTGGAATCGACCCTTACCGCTTCTACTAGTTAGTGGAGGAAAATTGAAGAAAAATAATAATATAAAATTTATCGCGTAACGACCCGCGGTTATTAATTCAAAATAAAATAAATATAAAATATTGAAATAGAAGAAGTTGGATTTGGCTTAAAAGAATGAATAAAAGGTAAAGGGAATAATTTTAACAAAAGAGAAAATGAAAAAACCATTGTTCTGAAAACTGGACCGGACCAGCCGGTTCGACCGGGAACCGGTCACCACACCGA
Source organism: Phtheirospermum japonicum (assembly GCA_014905375.1). NCBI lineage: Eukaryota > Viridiplantae > Streptophyta > Magnoliopsida > Lamiales > Orobanchaceae > Phtheirospermum > Phtheirospermum japonicum. Next base: position 988,411 of record BMAC01000213.1, read on the forward strand.
TCCGATTTTCATGTGCAAACCGGCAGAGTCAAAAACCGATCAAAACGGTCATGAACCGGTGAACCTGTGACAGGTTCAACTGGTTTTTTTGATTTTTTTGGTTTTTTTTTTCGATTTTAAAATTTTATATTAAATAAAAATTGACGGAGTCTTATTTTTTTATTTGGAGTACAAATAAATACAAATTATAATGGTTAATTTTATTTCATTTTGAAGTTGTTGGACTTGGAGTGATTATATTAGAATTGAACTATTTTATTTGATTTTTCTTCATTATATTTAATTCAACTACATTTTTCTATATTGTATTGTGGTTGATGAATTCATATTTATTCATATGGACTCTTTGAATTAAATTTTAAAATATTTTATAATCATATATTTTATTAATCTAATTTATTTTATTTATTTATAACATATTTAATAGTGGTATACATATATATATATATATAAAATCGGTCCGACTTCGGTCCGACCACGGTTGAACCTGTGAACCACTGAACCTGTAACTTTACCGATTCGATAACCGGGTCCATCGCTCTAGAAAAATAGTAAGTAGTCAGAATAGCCAGTAGTTGGTCCGGTTTTCAGGTTTCCAGAACAATGATAAAAACAACTACTCCACCAAATAAATATTATGTTATTCGTTTCCCTCTTAATACTATATCAAAACAGTCAAGCAGGGCAGTCATATAGAAAACAAAGTGGTCACCGTCACAGTAAGACCAGTCTCACAAGAGTGTATTTTTTCTACATGCTGTATTCTTATTCTTCTTTTTTGCCACCTTGTTCGATCTCTGACACCACCCCCGCATAGGCATTTTCCCACCGACTTTCAATATATAGATGTGTGTAGAGAGATTTAGTGCTTGTTTGGTAACCCATTTTAAAATGGAATTTTTGCAAATAAGTCCATTTGGAAAAGAAAAACATGTTTGGTAGTTATTTTAAAATGGACTTTTGAAAAAAGTAACTTTTTCAAAAGTCCATTTTGAAGAAGTGATAATTTATGACTTTTGAATTTCATTTCTTACACTTTTGTTGAATGGACTTTTAAAATTGTTTTTACCAAACACTTCATATTTTTCACAAGTACTTTTCTAAATTATACTTTTCCAAAAGTCCATTTTATAAATGGACTTTTATACCAAAAGTGTTCCCAAATTAATGTGTGTTAAAATGAGAACCTTGCTTGTAATAAGAGAATCTAAAGTCCAATCTTAATGATTAGGACCTAACATCAATTAAGGTAAAATCACGAATTATTACACCTATTAAATTAATAATGGACTATTAATTTAATCCTGGGCATAATATGAAAAAACGCAAAGTTTGGATGGTGACTTGTGAAGAATAAAGTTTATATAGTTGAAAAAACCTGCACAACTTGGATGAGCGTGAGTTTGTTTTTTTTTCCTGGTCATAATTACACCTATGGTCTTAGGAAGACTTCTGTTTTTCACAGTCCAGTTCCCACTGCATTCTGAGTTGAATAACCATGAAAAGAATATTGAGAAAAATCTATGTTCTTCTTGTCACTCTATACATTCTTTCCAACCATAATATTTCTAGTGCAGATGATGATACCATACATACCTCCCAGTCCATCAGAAATAACCAGACTTTAGTTTCACCAAGTGGAAAATTCGAACTAGGATTTTTCAGACCCGAGAATTCTAACAATCGGTACCTCGGAATATGGTACAAGAAAATCGATGTCAGAACTGTTGTGTGGGTTGCAAACAGAGAAATGCCGCTAAGAAATAGCTCCTCAGGCGTGTTGACGCTGATGGAGCCGGGGATTTTAAAAATCCTCAATGACACCAACGCCACTATGTGGTCTTCAAATAATTCCATAGTCGCGCGAAACCCGGTCGCGCAGCTGTTAGACTCTGGAAATTTCGTTCTGCGCGAATGGGACGATGATCAGCCAGAGAATTACATGTGGCAGAGCTTTGATTACCCGACCGATACATATTTACCGGGCATGGATTTCAGGGTGGACTACCTGTCGTCGTGGAGGACCAATGAGGATCCGGCACCTGGCGATTTTACGTTTCGCATGGATCACACCGGATACCCGCAGGTGTTCACAAGAAGGTCAGGTGAGGTTGCTCTGTACAGAATGGGACCCTGGAATGGTGTCGTATTTAGCGGGATGCCTAATATAAGAAATGATCCGACTTTCTATTTCGGGTTACACAGGGACGGGAAGGGTATGTTTTATGGCAGGGAAGATTCTATTGACACGTCAGTTATCTCGAGGTTTACCCTGAGCCCGACTGGCATGGCACAGCGCTGGACGTGGGTGGACCGGAAACAGGAATGGGTCCTGTACCTGAATATCCCGGCGGATAATTGTGATAATTACAGATTATGCGGTGCGTATGGTAGTTGTAATATAGTGAACTCGCCTGTGTGCGGCTGTTTGGATAAGTTCGTTCCTAATGATCCGGAGGGATGGGTTAGGTTGGATTGGTCTAAAGGGTGTCTTCGTAGGACAACCTTGAATTGTACAGATGGGTTGGATGGATTTTTGAAGTATTCTGATATTAAGTTGCCGGATGCGAGAAATTCGTGGTATAATGAAAGCATGACGCTCCAAGAATGCAGAGTGGAGTGTTTGAGGAATTGCTCGTGTATGGCGTATACGAGCTTGAATATCAGTGGAGGAGGAAGTGGATGCTTGATCTGGTTTGGGGACTTGGTCGATATCAGAGTTTTGTCGGCCGATGGCCAAGACATTTACATAAGAATGGCTTCCTCAGAGTTAGGTAACAATCACATATATATATATATATATATATATTTTTGTATAACTATTCTCCAAATTTAATTCTTGATAATAGTTTTGGTGTCATTTGGAAACTCAATTCAATCTTAGTTAGACAGACATATAAACTATATTAAAGATGTGCTTCTGCCATTTTATTATCCATTTGTACTAAGTTATTGGCTAATTGCAGGCTCAAGCGGAAAGGGACATGCAATTCTTATTGTGAGTTTGACATCAGTAGGAATGGTTCTGCTAGGACTCAGCTTGCTTCTATATAATTTGAAGTGTAAGAAGAGTAACACGAGTGGAATAGAAAGTGGTAAGTATACTCTATTTTGTTGGATATGAAATCGATTATATAAAGCTAATATGTGCTTTCCCTATGCGGGCATATCTAATACATTCACGAACACAGTAACGATCCATTACATTTTCGACTAATCTGTGCTGAATAACATGTTCCATGTGAATGATGATTGCAGGAAGGCAGGAGGAAACCCATTCCTATAACAAAGACTTTGAGCTGCCATTGTTTGACTTGTCGACAATCTCTAAAGCTACTGATAACTTTTCATTCAGCAACATGCTTGGACAGGGAGGATATGGGCCTGTTTATAAGGTAATAAGCATAATTTTCTGGAACTAACATTTTTTTTATGATTTCTTTTAGCTTGGCCTTATAATTTGGCCTACAATAGAACGAAAGAAAAAATTCCTCCCTAACCCGCCCCCTAAGTGACTCGAACACAGGATCTAAACCCTTGGTAGTGGACGCTCTTACCTTTGGCTAACCCACTTTTTGTCTCCTAGATTAGAATTAATAGATACCAATCAGCGGAAAGATGATATAATTTTCAATTCTTTTAATTAGATTTGATCCTTATCATCAATAGTAACATCACTCGAGACAGACAGGGCCTTAAAAAAGTTCAGCAAATATTTTGTATAAATTCAGAAACTATACTGAGGTTTGAAGTACTTACAAATAAACATTAAAAAAAACACCCTTGAGATTTAGTTCTGCCTTAAATTTAAAGAGATCAGTTCAATCATTTTATTATGAATGTAAGTGGGGTATTTGAATCATGCAAATCTTTTGACCAGGGCACACTTGAAGAAGAAGGACAAAATATAGCTGTCAAACGGCTATCCAAGACATCCATGCAAGGACTTGATGAGTTCAAGAATGAAGTCATTTGTATATCCAAACTTCAGCATCGAAATCTCGTAAAGCTTTTAGGATGCTGCCTTGAGGGAGATGAAAAGATGCTGATATATGAATACATGCCTAACAAAAGCCTCGACCGGATTCTATTCGGTGAGAATTCCCAAATCTAATGCAATATATGTGCAGAGGACCAGAAACAAATTTATATTCAAAGATACTAAGTAACATGTTTTTTTTGTTTGTTTGTTTGTTCTTTTTGGGCAGATGCAAAAAAGAGAATGACCCTTACTTGGCTTCAGAGATTCAATATAGTAAATGGAGTTGCCAGAGGCCTAAATTATCTACACGAAGATTCGCGGTTGAGAATAATTCACAGAGACCTCAAAGCAAGCAACATATTGCTAGATAGCGAAATGAACCCAAAGATATCAGACTTTGGCATTGCTAAAAGATTCAGAGGCAACGAGACTGAAGATATGACGAGCCGTGTTGTAGGAACATAGTAAGTAAAATCAGCAACATAAAACACTTAATTAGGATGCATTTCCATTATGTTCAACATCATATTCTTAGTTAACATTTACTTTCATGCAGCGGATACATGTCGCCTGAATACACAGTGCATGGCCGATACTCTGTAAAATCAGATGTTTTCAGCTTCGGCGTCATTGTGCTGGAAATCGTCAGTGGCAAGAAAAATAGTGCTTCTTCGTACGGAGATCGCCACCTCAACCTTCTCGGACAGGTTACTTAACAGCTATATATAACTCTTAAAACTGAGTAACACTTTCCTGAGGTATCACTAGGGATGATTACAAAAACAACCCCTACGATTTAAGTTAATTACATAAAACCCAGAACATGTTGAATATTACAAGAAAAGCCTTGCTGTTTGATTTTGTATTATACTTTATCTCATTTATAAGAAAAAACATTTCAAACACCTCCACTTAGATTTGTACAAATATTATAATTAGTCCCTTAAATGCAACACAAAATCATACCTTAAGGTGGTTGTATTTTTTGCCAAGTCTGGGTTTATTTGTAACTATAAACCAAACCTTAGGGGTAGGTTTTGTAATGCACCCTTATTGCTATTATTAATATTGTGCTAGTAAAGGTAATATGATTGATTTGTTACACAGGCATGGACACTTTACAGAGAAGGAAGGTCAATAGAATTAGTCGACACTTGTCTGAACGACTCGACTAGCTTAAGCGAAGTTCTACGACTAATCCATGTCGGCCTGTTATGTGTGCAACAATATCCTGACGAGAGACCAAGCATGACCTCGGTAGTTTCAATGTTGAGCAATGAAATCATGCTGCCACAAGCGAGCCACCCTGGTTTTTTCACGGACCGTGATAAGTCTCCGTCGGAGAGTACATCGAGCACCAACCCAACGAGTTCAGTAAATGAAGTCACCATCACAAGGATGGGTGGGAGATAGGGATGATATTGGAATATAATTTCCTAACTCCGCTTTTGTTTACTTATAGTATTTTGTTTTGTCATGATCACTATTTCCGCGCTTTCTGCAGTTTATAGTGCCTATTGTTGATTAATTTGCAAAAGGGCGGCGCTATTTGCACCACCATTTACTCTAAGTGCACCAACCTTTTAAATACACTAAATGTCAGAAGAAAATTCAGTTCTCATTTTTAATAAATTCACCACACAATGTTCCCAAAATACCACTTAAGAACCAACAATAAATAACACCCTCTCTCTATGTTCTGTCTCCTAAAATCCAAAACTTAACATACAAATCTGATGTTGTATCAAATATTAGGTATCGAAAGCTAAAAAACAGGTTGGTCAAATGGGGATAAAAGGATTCTTAATAAATCGCAATATATTAAAGAATCAAAACACACATGGGATCAAGTAAACAAAATGAGAACTGATTTCAATAAAGTATAAATGAAAATTTAGCTTCAATCCCTAAAAATAAAATTTTAACCAATCTAAAAACAAGTTAATTACTCCAAATTCACTCAAAAAGAAAATTCAGCCCAACTCAATCAATTTGAATCCGAATAAACCTTAAAAAATTAAAATAATAAAACACAATCTTGGGATTGATGGACACTTGGATAAATTCCCCATTTCCAGCAAATTATTCAAGCAACCAAAGGATTATTTGGATAAATTAGGGCTTGAATCAGATTATCTCCCAATTGATGATTACAAAGTATGGACAATTAAGAAATTAGATTACCGAATCAACAATCATTTGAAGATGATCCCTGAATTAGTGACGGCAAAAATTGGGATGGCAGACCTTGAACGGCGGATAGGCGGTGACACGCGATGAATATTGCTTCGATTTTGGCGCTCAACAAATATCAACTCTATGAAGCTTTGTTTTGAAGAATCAAGTGTGTCGCCTTTGATTTTTTGATTCAACGGTGGATATTTGGAAGATTCCAATGGTGAAGATCTCTTTGGTTCTGTTCTTGAGCGCCTGAGATAGGAATTTTAGGAATTATTCTTACTAGGTAGCGGGTGGATAGAGGGTGGTTTTAACCGATTTCACCCGTGTATTTACCCATATTATTATGTATACAAATTAATCGAAAATAATTTAGAAACAATATAGAAATATATATTTTTGATAGAATTCGTCTTTTCAATTATTAAGGTATATAAGTTAATTTGAAACAATAGAAAATCATATAAAAATAATGTTTTGATAGAGTCCAATTTGTCATTTATTAGGGTATAAAAACTAATTAAAAGCAAACTACTCAAAAAAAATATAGATACACATATTTTATAGAGTTCACATCTTCAATTATTGGGGTTTAGAAATGAATTGGAAACAAATTGAAAGCCATATACAAACATCTATGGTTCACTTTCATAATTATTAGTGTATAGAAACCAATTGGAAACAAATTGAAAACCATATAGGAACCAAGTTATGTTTGGAACAAATGAGATATTTTTGGAGAAAAAATGTAAATTATAGGTATATTTGAGACAACAATCTGCTGTCACTGCCGTCCAGCCAAAATAAATTTAGATCACCGGAAAAAGATTTATTGATTTTTTTGGACCAGAGAAATTCTTACTATATGTACGAGAGTTTTGCTAAAAATCTTATTTATATATGTCAGAATTTTTTACTATATGTTCGAAAATCTCTTATTACTTAATATCCGAAAATCATAACAATCACCCATTAATTAATAAAAATAATAAACAACTATCCTTTTGAAAATTGCATATACTAATTAATCCTAAAAGCTAAATTGGCAGAATCATCTCAACTTTAAGCAACCAATAATGTATTGAATATTGTGCATTCTATCAGTTGATTATTAATTACATATAAATAAGATCTGCAATTTATACTGAACCATATATGTGCAGTAATGGTCTTAATGGATATATGATGATGTCGATGTGATATATGATATATGACTACGGGTTTATTAATACTCGATTCTTCACAAAATAAACTTATATATATAAATCTGTTTTGGTGAAACTATTTCAAGACAAGAACTACTATTAAAATGTATAAAATTTGTGAGATCAAACCTCTACCACCTAAATTAAGACTGCTTAACAATATTAACTGATTTGGTTTTTGAATGTCATAAAAATTAGTAGGATTGCATGTTCTATGGTGTCGGTTAGTTCCCACAAATAAATAATGAACCATCATATTCACAGTGACATTTCGATACCCACCACAATAATTCTCTATAATTGGTATAAGCATGTATAAAGAATCAAAAAATGTTTTATTATACATCCAAATTCTTACTATATCTTCAAAATTCGTTACTTAATGTGGGAAAATTTCTTAATTGATGACAAAATTATTTATTTGATTGCAAGAATTTCTTGCTTGATATAGAAATATTGTTATGTATTTTTTACTTATTAAACACAGTTTTTTTGCCAAGAAATAAAAATCTTACTTCATTATTGTTAGTATTTCTTACTTAATGTTCAAAATTTTATTACTTTATGGTGAATTTTCTTACATTATGTCCAAAAAAAGCAAGAAAGATTCTTATTTTATTTTCGAAAAAATAAAAAAAATCCCCATTTTACATTTTATGAGCAAAAATAGAAAATATCAGAGAAATTTTTTCCGATGGGTGGGCACCAAAAAATTGCCGTCGGCGGTGGTGGCATGGCTGGCGGGGTGGTCGGCGGGGATGGGGGGTGGAGTGATGGTGGTGGTGGTTACTGATATTATTATTAGTATTATATTATTTATATTCATATTACTATTTAATATGGGGATAACTTTATAATTGTATATTTGGGATTCGACTATTTGACAACCTGTATAATTATTTGAAATATTTGATAAAAGTATTTTTTTCTTATAATATATTTGGCAATTGCCCCTTAAGAATATTACCTATGACATATTATATAAGTAAAAAAATTAAAAACTATAGATTTATTTTAAGTGATTATAATAAATAAATATAATGAATGAAAATACATATTCAAAATATTTATTCAAATAAAGAAGAATAAGAATAAATAAAGAATAAGTAGGGACACATGTGAAACCCATAAAATGGTTAGATTTCAAAGGTTTTTGATAAATGAGATTAGAGTTTATAAGAGTAAGGTTTATACTACCTCCACCCTCTGTTCTAAAAATCGTCCTAGGCGCCCGACTAGACACCACAAATTCGCCTACAATTTTTGAAAATCGGCCAAAGAAATCGTCGGGCGCCCCAGGCGTCGCCTAGGCGCCAGGCCAGTTTTTTTGTTTTGTTTTTTTTTTGTAATTTTTCTAGCCTAAAACGATGTCGTTTTGGGGCCTATTTTTTGATTATTTTGATTTTGTAATGTATACTATGGTATTGTTATTTGACTAATGAGCTTATGCATCTATGTTGTTTTGAACTTTGAATTGAACAATAGTTTTAAACTTGTGAATTGTAACTTGTGATCACTACCTTTAATTTTGAATTGTCATAGATTTTATTATGTAGCAGGTAGTATGTTGAACTATTAAATGGTTAGATGTAATGTTATCAGGTTATTTATTCTCAAGTTCTAGGCCCCGCCTAGGCGCCCTAGGCGCTAGGCACTGACCTGCCGCCTAGCAGCCGCCTAGCAATTTTTAGAACACTGCCTCCACCTGAATTGATAACACACTTCTCATCTCACTAAAATTAAGATAAGTTAGTTACTATAATTGATTAACACGTATTTGTGCTCATTTTTATTAGTAATTTAGTTACTTTTTCCTAGTGTTTTTGGTATAAGTTGGACAATTTAAGTTTAAACTCGTACATTTGTATTTCCAGCTTATTTTTACCGTATTTTGATCTTAATTGATGCGAATAGGTGAGTTATCTCTGTTTTTCACCTTATACCTAAGTAACCGGAGGAGCTCAGTACGTACGAGATGCCGATTGATGTTTAAGAGACAATAATCGAGCGTTCCGGCGAAAAAGTAGCAAGTTTTTGAAAACTAACGATTAGCCTAGCGGTAGCCTCATTAGAGAGCACCGTTACACTTAGCGATTACTACACCGTTAACCACACCGCAAACTCAATCGCTAGAGAAAGACTGAGAGCCTAACGGTAGGATTAACGATTACATACCCTACCGCTATCATCACCGTTAGAAGCAGGGGTGAATGTATATGGGGGCCTAGGTAGCACAGCCCCCCCCCCCCACACACACACAAAATCTTTTTTTTTCCTTTAACCTTTATATATAAAGTTATTAATTATAAAAAATAATTGAGTTTTTCTTAGTTTAAATAAAAAAAAAAAGTGTATTAATTTCTACTTAGAAATTTTGTTATTTAAAATTTGAAGCCCTAATTTTTAATTTTAGAATAAGTGATGTATAATTTTTTTTTTTTTAATATTTCACGGAGACTTGAACTTAGATGTTGATGATTCTTGTTTATCATCAAAATTTGTAAATTTTAGATATATTATTTATACCAAATGTTGGAATTCTTTATTGATTTGAGCATTTAGTCATTTGTAAATCATTAGCGTTAACGGTAGCTCCTTAAGAAGGTCTGAGTTTTTTTATTTTTGATGTGGCTAGTAAACCCCACCATAAAATTGAGTTTATGGATTTATTACTACCACCACCCTTAGGACCAAATACTTGAATGGAAAAAAAAAATCATTTTCTATTCCTAAGAAAAAAATTCTCTTATCCCAATAAAATTTGGTTGATGTATATGTACATTAATTACGGACAAATAAGGATGGTGAAAAGTGACGATCTATATTGTATTTAATGGTATTAAATAAGAATAAATATTAATAATAATAGAACAAATAATAATAAGTTTTATAATATATATCAAATTGTGTCATAAATTGTTTGGTGAATATTGAGAATATGAATCTAAAAATTAAGAGTAGAATTTTGAATACTATAAAACAAACACGCCTTAAGATTGTTGCTAGGGGTGTGCAAAATTAGCCCGAATTGGAAACTTAGATCGGACCGGATCGGAAAAATCTGGACCGGACCGGTGATAATCCGATTCGGTCTATGGTCCATGAAAATGGGTTTTTATGGGTTCCGGTCCGTTCCGTCCAAACCCGTAATTTTCCGGTTCGTACCGAAATTGGACCGATTTTTCAAAAAAAAAAAATAATTCAAAAAAAAAATTCAAAAAATCGGTCCAAACTGGTTTTGACCGGATCGGACCGGAATTTTCGGTCCCGAGCCTGTCTCCGTTCCAAGAGCTTCCAAAATTTTGGTCTATCGGTTTGGATCGGGACCGTAAATTCCGGTCCGATCCGTCTCCGGTCCAAGGATTTTCAAAATTCCATTTATCAGTCCGGACCTGGACCGTACATTCCGGTCCGGTCTGGATCGGTTGCACACCCTTAATTGTTGCTACGCTGTTCTCATATTTTAAAGGCCTGCTGCGTTGTGGGAGGACAAAAAAAAGGTCGTCTGAATTATTCAAAAAACAGCAAGTACTGATTATCTATATATATATTAAAGTAGAGGTCTGGAGAGAGAAAAAAATACGAGTAGAATGTCACGTAAGATTACTTTCCTTTTTTAGTTATGTAGGAATTTTATTAACATAATTACGATAGATACACTAATTAATATTAATGATGATTTGGTTTCCTTTTTTAATTAAAAAACCACCTAGGATTAGTTTCCTCTTTTAATTATATAGAAATCTTCTTAACATAATTAGGATAGATACTCTAATTAACATTAAAAAATAATAAAAAGAAATATTATATATACATACATATATATATATATATATTTATTTATATTTATATTTATATTTATATAATCACTTATATGTTATTTTGATTTTTATTATGAGTTTTTTCTTTTTTTTGCATTTTTTCATTATTTTTTCAATTCCGATTCCAACAATATTAAATTTGTCATTTTTTCTCAAAAATAATCTAGTCACTTTATTTAATTAAATTATACAAAAATACACAATATTATATAATATGATATTATTTTTATTGGCTATCAACATGTTGTTTATAAAATATTATTATGATTCAACACTTTTTTATTTGAATTGATCTGATAAAATAATGTATTTTGTTATTATCTCTGAAACACTAAGTACAAACCCAACATTAAGTGTAATGAACACTGACATCAATTACAATAGATATAGAAAAATATCAACCAATTCCAAAACAAAAAAGGGAAAGATCGCCGTTGAAAGCAAATTTTGCTAAACACAGTAATTTTGAAAGCATTCATGTCATATTTAATTTCAATTGAAGTTCAAAATTGAGTTTATTCTATTAAGTATGCATTTATGTTTTACATGCTAATCGCTTCAACATTTTAATATTTATATTTAATTTAATACTTATACTATCATTTGCTCATTGTGCGGAGGAAAAAAAATTATCTTCACATGAAATTGTAGCTGGTCTACAATCCATGCTGGATAGTGAAAATAATAAATAACATGTAAGAGAGAGAAAAATTCATGTAGGATTATTTTTTTTTAATTATATATGAATTTACTTAATAAAATTAGGATAAATACCCTAATTAATATTAAAAATAAAGAGATCATTTAAATATCTATATCTATATCTACATCTATCTATCTATCTATCTAAAATCACTTTTTTGTTATTTTGGTTTTTATTGTGAGGTTTTTTTGATTATTATTATTATTATTATTATTATTATTATTATTATTATTATTATTATTATTATTATTTTTTGTGAGTCCAATTATATCAAGCTTGTCATATTTTCTCAAAAGTAATTTGACCACTTTTTTAAATTAGATTATATAAAAATGACAACATAATTTAGTATTTATTTTATTGGCTATCAACGTGTTATCTATGAAATATTATTACGATTCAATACTTTTTTATTTGAATTGATCTCATAAATAATTTTTAATATTAATAATGATTTAGTTCTTTTTTTTAATTATGTGGGAATTTTCTTAACATAATTAGAAAGGATACCCTAATTAATATTTAAGAAAATTAATAAGATCATTTGAATACATATATGTAGGTATGTATATTTATATATTATTTTGGTTTTTATTGTGAGTCCAACAATATCAAATTTGTCATTTTTTCTCAAAAATAATTTGACCACTTTTTTAATTAAAATATGCAAAATTGCACAGTGTAAT